>CM059431.1:48514943-48829943 GCA_030390025.1 Squalus acanthias | reverse complement strand
CATAAATCTCCAGTAATAGTTTAATTGAATAGCAGTAATAAGCATGGGATCATACAGCACATTGTATTACAGTACAGACAGCTTGACTGAGTAATTCGAAGTGAAGATGTGTTGTCCATTTGAAGAGGTTAACCCCAAATATAACCCACTGGACTCCTGCTTAAGTACTTTGCATGAGTAGGGGCTATGTAATATGACTATTGAGTAGCAGGTCAAGTGACAAGTAATTTCTGTGTGTTGATGCATCTTAAACTGTATAGAGCATTCATTTCAATTGTTGCAAATGTGTTCTGTGCAGCACTAACCATGAAGCGGATTTATGAAAGGGAAATCTGTTAGTTTTTTGAGGTTGTAACTAGCAGAATAGATGAGGGGGAACCAGTGGTTGTGGTGTATTTGGATTTTCAGAAGGCATTCGATAAGGTGCCACACAAGAGGTTATTCAACAAAATTAGGGCTCATGGGATTGGGGGTAATATACTAGCATGGATTGAGGATTGGTTAACGGACAGAAAACAGAGAGTAGGAACAAATGGGTTATTTTCAGGTTGGCAGGCTGTAACTAGTGGGGTACCGCAAGGATCAGTGCTTGGGCCTCAGCTATTCACAATCTCCACCGATGAGGGACCAAATGTAATATATCCAAGTTTGCTGATGAGACAAAGCTGGGTGGGAATGTAAGTTGTGAGGAGGATGCAAGGAGGCTTCAAGGGGATATGGACAGGCTAAGTGAGTGGGCAAGAACATGGCAAATGGAATATAATGTGGAGAAATGTGAAGTTATCCACTTTGGTAGGAAAAATAGAAAAGCAGAGTTTTTTAAATGGTGAGAGATTGGGAAATGTTGCTGTTCAGAGGGACCTGGGTGACCTTGTACACGAATCACTGAAAGTTAACATGCAGGTACAGCAAACAATTAGAAAAGCAAATAGTATGTTGGACTTTATTACAAGAGGATTTGAGTATAAGTAAAGACGTCTTACTGCAATTATATAGGGCCCTGGTGAGACCACACCTGGAGTATTGTGTACAGTTTTGGTCTCCTTACCTAAGGAAGGATGTACTTGCCATAGAGGGAGTGCAACGAAGGTTCACCAGACTGATTTCTGGGATGGGGGGATTGTCCTATGAGGTGAGATTGAGTAGACTAGGCCTATATTCTCTAGAGTTTAGAAGAATGAGAGGTGATCTCATTGAAACATACAAAATTCTTACAGGGCTTGACAGGGTAGATGCAGGGAGGATGTTTCCCCTGGCTGGGGAGTCTCGAACCAGGGGTCACAGTCTCAGAATAAGGGGTCAGCCATTTAGGACTGAGATGAGAAATTTCTTCACTCAGAGGGTGGTGAATCTTTGGAATTCTCTCTACCCCAGAGGGCTGTGGATACTCAGTCGTTGAGTATATTCAAGAAAGAGATCGATAGATTTTTGGATATTAAGGGATAGGGGGATAGTGCAGGAAAGTGGTGATGAGTTAGATCATCACCCATGATCTTATTTAATGGCGAAGCAGGCTTGATGGGCCAAATGGCCTACTCCTGCTCCTATTTCTTATGTTCTTATGGTAGGACACAAGGGCCATGATGCACCACTTAAAAGTTTCTGGTCTTAACTAAACTGTTTTAGGAGAAGCATGAAGAGTCGGCAAATATTTTGATCACTTCCAAACAACATGTTCCAGAATGGCATTGACAGAAGGTTGGGACCAGGCAATTTTCTCACCCATGTAAAAGAGAACAAAAAAGAGATGGAAAAGAATTGGATCATTGCTTTCTCTCTATCAAGCATCGAAGAAGTTAGTCTAAATGACTGAGTGTTGCAGTGAGTTGCCTACATTGATGAAATCAGCACTGACTGATTGATAGAATTAAATTCCAGCTGCTCACTGGAAGGGCGTTGTGTGAAATGAATTTAGGTAATCTCAATTCCAGTTCTGTTCGGTGCAAGTTTTGTAGGAAGCTAGTCCACCAGCACCTTTCTGAATAAACTCCTTTTATAGTTTTTTTTTTTAAAAAAAGGAAATACAAAGCTCGACACTTAGCATGTTGAAAGAGACAAAAAAAAAGGAAGCTATTCTGTTGTATCAGGATTGGGTGACCACAATGAAGCAAAGGGAATTTCACATTGAAAACAAATATGTGGCTCACTGAAACACTTTTGAGGGTCCTTTTTTTTTTCTAAGGGCCCCCCTTTTGGATATCACCATGCCAATAGACTTTATTTCCCTTAAGGCGTTTTACAAAAAAAAAATTTAAAAATCCTCCTCCTTTGTCCCAAACAGCCACTCTTGAATCCCTGAGGGACAAATGTGCATATGTATTACGTGATAGAAAAATGGATGGTACTGCTTGTGTTAAAGCATTAATAATCTTTTGTGTTGCTGTTAATCTGCCACACTTTATGTAGAAAAATATCAAGCCTCCAGTTTGAACAATAGGTAAACATAAACATACTTTTTGGAAAAATTACCCAACTGATGCTGTTTTTTGTTCTTGCGGTGCTAAGTGTCCAAGACTGAAAAGGTCAACGTAATGAGTGGTGACCAGTAACATAAACCCACCATACCTGTCATCCAAGCAGGTTTTTTCTGTTTGATTTTAATTGATGTTGTGCACTTAAGGGAGATTAAGAGATGCACTGTGCCTATCTATTTCAAGTGAAGTAAACCAAGGTTGCCCTCTGTCGCCCATCCTACTCCAGCCATTGTAAGGGATGATCTCAATGTCTGTTCCTGGAACTTCTGAAAGTTACAGTGCTTCTTTTTGCAGCTGTTGTAAAGCAAATTCATGGCTCCCAGCAGGGAGGAAGTTCTAGTCAGAGATGGGGCTACAATATTGGAGCACCAATTCTCTAACCTGCGCTCCTTTTGAGCACAGCAACCAGATGACAGCGCCGGGTCAGTCAATTTACCCTCTGGTGTGCTCCACTTGAGATGTTGAATGATGGGCTAACCAGTGGATAAGTTAGTGGGTGTCCCCAAGTCCAGTATTACAGCTGTGTGCCGCTCAAGAGGACACCTTGAATGGCTTGATCAGAATATATGTGGGTGTCTCTGTCATGTTGCTTCAAACTAGTACCTGGGATTAATGATCCAGTGACATCAGTTCAAATCTCACCACAGCAGCTGGGGAATTTAAGTTCAGTTAATTAAATAAATCTGGAATAAAAAGCTAGTATCAGTGGTAACTATGAAACTATCGGATTGTCGTTAAAAACCCATCTGGTTCACTAATCTCCTTTTAGGGAAGGAAATCTGCCATCCTTACCTGGTCTGGCCTATATGTGACTCCAGACCCACAGCAATGTGGTTGACTCTTAACTGCCCTCTGAAATGGCCTAGCAAGTCACTCAGTTGTAAGTAACCGCTACGAAATACAGTAATTAGAATGAAACCGGACGGACCACCTGGCATCGACCTCGGCTCCTGCTACGGACACGGCAACGGCACACCCAGCCCAGTCGACCCTGCAGAGTCCTCCTCACCAACATCTGGGGACTTGTGCCAAAATTGGGAGAGCTGTCCCACAGATGAGTCAAGCCTGACATTGTCATACTCACAGAATCATACCTTTCAGCCAATGTCCCAAACTCCTCCATCACCATCCCTGGGTATGTCCTGTCCCACCGGCAGGACAGACCCACCAGGGGTGGTGGCACAGTGGTATACAGTCGGGAAGGAGTGGCCCAGGGAGTCTTCAACATTGACTCCGGACCCCATGAAGTCTCATAATTTCAGGTCAAGCATGGGCAAGGAAACGTCCTGCTGATTACCACCTACCGCCCTCCCTCAGCTGATGAATCAGTACTCCTCCATGTTGAATACCACTTGGAAGAAGCACTGAGAGTCGCAAGGGCACAGAATGTACTCTGGGTGGGGGACTTCAATGTCCATCACCAAGAGTGGCTCGGTAGCACCACTACTGACCGAGCTAGCCGAATCCTGAAGGACATAGCTGCCGGTCTGGGCCTGCGACAGGTGGTGAGAGAACCAACACGAGGGAAAAACCTACTTGACTTCGTCCTCACCAATCTACCTATTGCAGATGCATCTGTCCATGACAGTATTGGTAGCAGTGACCACCGCACAGTCATTGTGGAGAGGAAGTCCCGTCTTCACACTGAGGACACCCTCCATCGTGTTTGGCACTATCACCGTGCTAAATGGGATAGATTCAGAACAGATCTAGCAGCTCAAAACTGGGCATCCATGAGGCACTGTGGGCCATCAGCAGCAGCAGAATTGTACTCCTCCACAATCTGTAACCTCATGGCCCGGCATATCCCTCACTCTACCAGTACCATCAAGCCAGGGGACCAACCCTGGTTCAATAAGTGTAGAAGAGCATGCCGGGAGCAGCACCAGGCGTACCTAAAAATGAAGTGCCTGGGGAAGCTGCAACACAGGACTACAGGCATGCTAAAAAGCGGAAGCAGCATGCTATAGACCGGGCTAAGCAATCCCACGATCAACGGATCAGATCAAAGCTCTGCAGTCCTGGCACATCCAGTCGTGAATGGTGGTGGACCATTAAACAACTAACGGGAGGAGGAGGCTCCAAGATTATCCCCATCCTCAGTGATGGTGGAGCCCAGCACGTGAGTGCAAAAGACAAGGCTGAAGCGTTTGCAACCATCTTCAGCCAGAAGTGCCTAGTGGATGATCCATATCGGCCCACTCCTGAGGTCCCCACCATCACAGAAGCCGGTCTTCAACCAATTTACTCGCTCCACATGATATCAAGAAACAGCTGAGCGCATTGGATACAGCAAAGGCTATGGGTCCCGACAACATCCTGGCTATCGTGCTGAAGACTTGTACTCCAGATCTAGCCGTACCTCTAGCCAAGCTGTTCCAGTACAGCTATAACACTGGCATCTATCCGACAATGTGGAAAACTGCCCAGGTATGTCCTGTCCACAAAAAGCAGGACAAATCCAATCCGGCCAACTACCGCCCCATCAGTCTACTCTCAATCATCAGCAAAATGATGGAAGGTGTCATCGACCGTGCTATCAAGCGGCACTTACTCACCAATAACCTGCTCACTGATGTCCAGTTTGGGTTCCGCCAAGACCACTCGGCTCCCGACCTCATTACAGCCTTGGTCCAAACATAGACAAAGGAGCTGAATTCCAGAGGTGAGGTGAGTGACTGCCCTAGACATCAAGGCAGCATTTGACTGAGTGTGGCATGAAGGAGCCTGAGTAAAACTGAAGTCAATGGGAATCGGGGGGGGAAAACGCTCCACTGGCTGGAGTCATACCTAGCACAAAGGAAGATGGTTGTGGTGGTTGAAGGTCAATCATCACAGCCACAGGACATCGCTGCAGGAGTTCCTCAGGGCAGTGTCCTAGGCCCAACCATCTTCAGCTGCTTCATCAATGACCTTCCCTCCAACATAACGTCAGAAATGGGGATGTTCGCTGATGACTGCACAGTGTTCAGTGCCATTCGCAACTCCTCAGATAATGAAGCAGTCCATGCCCGCATGCAGCAAGACCTGGACGACATTCAAGCTTGGGCTGATAAGTGGCAGGTAACATTCGTGCCACAGAAGTGCCAGGTAATGACTATCTCCAGCAAGCGAGAGTCTAACCACTGCCCCTTGACATTCAACGGCATTACCATCGCCGAATCCCCACCATCAACATCCTGGGGGTCACCATTGACCAGAAAATTAACTGGATCAGCCACATAAATACTGTAGCTACAAGAGCAGGTCAGAGGCTAGGTATTCTGCGGCGAGTGTCTCACCTCCTGACTCCCCAAAGCCTTTCCACCATCTACAAGGCACAAGTAAGGAGTGTGATGGAATACTCTCCACTTGCCTGGATGAGTGCAGCTCCAACAACATTCAAGAAGCTCAACGCCATCCAGGACAAAGCAGCCCGCTTGATTGGCACCCCATCCACCACCTTAAACATTCACTCCCTCCACCACCGGCGTATCGTGGCTACAGTGTGTACCATCTACATGATGCACTGCAGCAACTCACCAAGGCTTCTTCGGCAGCACTTCCTAAACCTGCAATCTCTTCCACCTAAAAGGACAAGGGCAGCAGGCGCATTGGAACACCACCACCTCCAAGTTCCCCTCCAAGTCGCACACTATCTTGGCTTAGAAGTATATCGCCGATCCTTCATCGTCGCTGGGTCAAAATCCTGGAACTCCCTCCCTAACAGCACTGCGGGAGTATCTTCACCATATGGACTGCAGCTGTTCAAGAAGGCGACTCACCACCACCTTCTCGAGGGCAACTAGGGATGGGCATTAAATGCTGGCCTTGCCAGCGACGCCCACATCCCATAAACAAATTTTTTAAAAAGGTGCTGGTATACATTACCTGAATGCCAGGAATATATCCAGGGTTAAGTACACTTTGGAACCCAACAACTGTAGGCAAAGTTTGGTATGTCCTGCTGTGATGAGCAAGACAATAACAATGCAATTGCATATTACTGCTCAGGAAGAGATCCCAGTATTTCCTTTTGAAGAGGAAGAATCAAGAAATGTCTCTGGTTTCTTCAGACAGTTTTTGCAATGTGAGATTAGAAATGAGTGATCCTCTTCAGCAGTTTATTCAGGTTGAGGGGCAATTGATTGAACAGCCAGCCTGGCCCATTGCTGTGCCCTGGAGGGGTAGGCCTGTGACTGGAGGCTGTGATTCTTTGCACTCCGCTCCAGATAACTGTGCAAGCAAATAACCTCCTTCGTAGAGTGGCATTGTAGAAAAGCTTAGCGGCCTCCTGTGCTGTTAAGCAGTGAAATGTTACCTGGTTAAACTCCAGCAGTGCCCTTACTCATATATCGAAGGGAGGGCACGTCCTTGTCACGTGACAACCTGTACCTAGGTCCTCCACTTTAGCATTGTTTTTGTCCTAGAAATAATTTGATGTTTAGTTTTAGTCTCATCTCTGGACCTTGATTTTTAATCTTGCATAGTTTTTAGACAAAATTTAGTACTAGCTTTAGTTTAGTCTTCTGATCCCAAAGTTTAATCACATTTTCATTTACTCTAAGAAAAAATAGTCAAAAATACATTTTTTGCCTTCCATATTTCTGTTATAGTCTTAGAAACAAATAAAGAAAATCCTGAAAGTATTATGATTTAATTTCTTGTACAAATAGCAAAATGCCTTCTGAAATAAAAATGAGGTAAAAATATACAGTTTTTAGCCTTTACAAATGTGAGAAGTCGCACAACACCAGGTTATAGTCCAACAGCTTTATTAGAAATCACAAGCTTTCGGAGCGCTGCTCCTTTGTCAGGTGACGAAGGAGCAGCGCTCCGAAAGCTTTTGATTTCTAATAAAGCTGTTGGACTATAACCTGGTGTTGTGCGACTTCTCACATTTGTCCACCCCAGTCCAACACCGGCATCTCCACATCTTAGCCTTTACAGCTCAACTGCCTTCTGCAACAAAAAAAATTAACATTAGAAGAAATTCCCAAACGGGAATCTTCAGCTCTTAAAGCTGAATTCCCTTCCACACTAATGGGAAAAGTGCTTCAGCACTAACATAAATGGCTCAGCAAGCCAGGGGAGGGGCACCCAGAGTCTCTCATGCAGCACTCCAGCTTTGTGCAGGGGGTCAACAGTGCAAGAGAGGTCCTCTACCCACACGGGCCAGCAGGCCCTCCAGAAAGAACGATGTGCGACCAGATCACCGAAGCTGTCACTGCCAGCAATGTCGACCCCTACAACCTGGCTCCAGTGCCCAAAGAAGCTTCATGACCTCAGACCAGTGGTCAAGGTCAGTGAATGCATCTTCAAAAGCCGTCTCCTACCAACTGCATCACTAGCCT
This sequence comes from Squalus acanthias, assembly GCA_030390025.1. Taxonomy (NCBI): domain Eukaryota; kingdom Metazoa; phylum Chordata; class Chondrichthyes; order Squaliformes; family Squalidae; genus Squalus; species Squalus acanthias. The sequence goes on along the minus strand of CM059431.1, from coordinate 48,822,136 downwards.
CATACACTTCTGAATGCATGACTCACCCCCCCCCCCCCCCCCCCATCACTCCAATCACTCCCCTACCAACAATCTGTACCAAACAGGAGGCACACCTCCCATTCCTAGCTTCACCACACCCCCTTGGAGGAGACTGTGATGGCCATTCTTGGCAGGGGCATGGCTGAGCCCTTGAATAGTGGCGGGGCTGAAAGGATACAAGATGCTGGTATCCTCATGCGTTATCCTTCTTCTCGCATGTACCTCTTGCTTTCCTGCCCTCCCATCACCGCAACTCCACCCTTGTGCCTTCCTCATTTCACACACCTAAGAAATGCAGCCTGCCCAGCCAGTGGTTGACCAAGAAAAGGGAGCGGAGAGTGAAGAAGAAGAAACACCGTGCTCGATTTCACACTCGCAGCCACCAGCTCCTCAAGGTTGACCAACAAGGCCATTTGCAGTATCCCCCACTGAAAGTCAGCAGCCTTCCACCAGCCATGCTGCAGCCACTGGGGTAGCACTGCTTGACATCAGTAGGATAGGCAAAGGCACACACAAGACAGTCACTAAGCAAATGCATAAGGGTAATGAGTTGATTTCTTGATGTCATATTGGATGGATGTATAAAGTTGGATTGGAAAGTTTGCTTTGCGGTGGCTTTTATTTCAGCATTGTGGCCAAGAGACGCTGATGGTCAGTAATGGAGGGAAGGGAAGGTGTAGGACAAATGTTGACAAGGGAATTAGGGTTGTGGTCACTGGTACCACAGGAGGATGATTCCAACCCGGACATCCCGGCCAGAAAGGGGCTGCCTGGGTTGCATCCTTCTGTCTGCTTCCTCCTCCTCTTTTGTGTGTCCTCCTCTTCCTTCTGCGAGCGGATGCTGGAAATCTGAAATAAAAGCATAAAATGCTGGAAATACTCAGCAGGTCAGGCGGCATCTCGACCTGAGACGTGAACTCCGTATCTCTCTCCATGGATGTTGCCTGACCTGCTGAGTATTTCCAGCATTTTCTGTCTTCTCAGAGGGCTTCCTTTACCATTCGAGGCCTTACAAGTGTCCAGCAGCACTCTGTGCACACTTAAACTTTTAACATGTATTGCACCAAGCCACTACTTAAATAAAACAAAAAAAATCCAGTCCAAAAGCTTAAATGCAAACTTATCTGAAAGATGTGTGTGTCCCTTTTAAGAGGTGCTGACCAGCGCAGAACTCTGTGCTAAGGTCGAAGTTCGCTGAGGTGACATTAAGTCAGCTTTGCACACCGACTGAAGTCACCCAACCATCATTTACATTTCCAGGGCCAGTGCTGCTATCGGCAGCGCTAAGGCCCTCACCAAAATGGCGGGCGCCAAGTCCCGCACCAGAGAAGGATGCTAGAATGGCGGCCGCCATATTTCGACTGGATCGTGGCAGTAACGCATGGCGGTAAGTGGCCCAATTTCTAGGCCATAATCTTTAAAGCTACCTAAGAAATTTTTGCACTCATCATCCCCTTTTTTAAAAAATGTACATGCTCAATTGCAATGCATACTGCTTGAATTTACTTGACTGCCAGTTCAGATGTTTCTTTTCTGAGTACTGCAATAGCATTTCTGTGCTACAATTAATATAAACTAGAGTGCAACTTCTTTCCAATGAAATTCATGTTAATTCTATAAATTCTCTAACTTTGGGTTCAGCTTTAAACATTTACAGGAAATGTTAATATGCCAGAACCAAAGTGAATTTTGCTAAACGCTAAAAATTCTTCTTGGTGAGCAAAGAGTTAAACAAGGTGTACGGCATGCCTTGGAGAAGTGCAGTTATGCAAGACTGATGATTAACCTGTTCAGTCTTGTGTGGTCAAGCTCATTCAGTAGGTTTGGCCTTGCTAGGACACAAATGTAAGAACTGTAAACAGGACCCAGAAGTACTTATAGTTACACAATAGTCTTGTGCAAAGGTGTTCTTTCTTCTAAGGCTGTTTACAGATCAAATGTCTGCCAATTGTGACGCATTCAATCTTGTACTTCTACATTCAGGAGGGGAGGGGGAAGAGAACCATGTACTGATTGGTACCTTGTAATGAGGGGTGGAGACTTAAGTTCTTTGTAACTGTGTTGAGGTTGGGCGGGGTGAAGGTTGGGCGGGGTGAAGAAAGAGAGAAAAAGAAGTCACCGCATTGGACTACATCATAATTTGTAATTCAGTTGAGTTATCTATTCCGTGCACAGATGACGGATTGCCCTCACGTGCACTAGTTCGTTAGATTGATACTACAGTACTAAGTCAATGCAGTTTGAAGAAAAATCTCGCTGTGCCTTTTAGAAGGGTGTGTTCATATGAAAATCAGGAAGCAACGCAGCAACAGTTTGCGTTGTAAAGTGTGCCAACAGTACTGCAGGTGTAGACGTTGACTGAGTTGCTTTTGTGACGACTAACAGCTCCTCAACTGCTGGGTTGGGCTACCAAATCAGGTGTTTTTAAACTTCCTGAAATCTGCCATAACTGCCCTACATCCCACACACTGCAGACCTGACTATGAATTTACTACAGTTGAAAGAACTTTCTCAGTCTGATCTGTATCGACGGCGCCAAGAGCGTCATGACAGCTTTGGAACTGCTGGTTTAGAGAAGAAGCGGTTAAGGTATGTTGATTATTAACTGCACCTGGCGTGTATAAACTATATGGAAGAATTCTTCAAACCATTCCTACTTGTATTAATGCAGCTAATCTGGAATTGGTGGAATTCTTGCCTTGAGGGGGTGGAGTTATAAAATCTACAAAAAGGCATTTGTAAAGCATATGCAGGTGTATATATGTTTTGAAAAACTTCTTCTGGATTTTGAAATACAAGTTGATTCTTAACATTGGTATGCTATCAGTTACCGAGGACTAACATGATATCTGATTAAGCTTGATATTAGACTGACAGTAAACTTGCACAGAAATTATTCTGAGTTGTGGAGTATTTCAAGCAGCGGTGCCTCTTGTAGATGTTAATAAAATACTTAATTTTCACTAACTTCAATTCTTTAAAATCTTGCATAAAATGAAATGTAAATTGACTGGTACGAATTTAGATTTTGCATTAGTTTTCATTTATTTTGCCATGGAGTGATGGGGCTTACTGAGCTGAAAATTATTTTGTGGACATTGGCAGAATGGAGAAAGACCTCGTGACTTTTAAAGGAGCACTGCATTGAGAGAGATAAAGATCTGTGTGATGGCAGGGCTGCTTTCAGTGTAATGCGAGAACTTCTTTTGAGTCTCTCAGCCTTTGTTTTTTTACTTAGTTCCTATTTATAAATGGCTACTCCACGGGCTACCTGTAGACATTTACTGAATGTGATGCATTCTGCAGATGTCACCATTTGAGTCTTACTGTGGAATGTGCCTGCAGGGGACAGTGGAGTTGAGTATAGTTTTCATTTGTATACATAGGTTAGGGGGTCACCGTTTGTTTCATAAGGAATACCTAATAGCACTGAATGGACTTGCTCCCTGGTGAGACTCTGTGGCCATTAAAGAAGTACAAAATTTTTCCATTACATCAGTCTAGAAGTGAACGTTCGTGCAAGGTTATTTTTTTACGACCAGATGTAGGTTTATGAAGATAAGTTATAGGGAATCTAACAGAAAGTACTTCGTATTGAAAGTATTCCTATTTTTCTACTTCCCTCCTCAATGTGGTAATATTCTACTTTAAGGTATCTCCCTTGGAATAATTTACCCTTACAAACTAAAGGTTTTTTGGGCTCAATGGTAACTAGCTGATCATTGTATTATATTTTAAATAAATTAGAAGATTTTTTCTGACCAAGGAGCGAAGGTTACATAGAGATGTTTATAATATAAAGAATTTGCTTAATACTTGTGCGAATGAACAAAACTGAAACATTGCTGAGAATGCAAAACACATTCCACATTTTGAAGTTTATTTTTTTTATCTGTGTGAATATGATTCACTTATTTGAGTGTCTTAGAAAGCATCTTTGTTCACAACACCCAGGATTCATGTATCCCTTGTTTTATTTTTCATTCTTTGTACCCTCATCCATACAAGTAGGAATTATATAATTGTGCAAAAGTAAAATACTGCGGATGCTGGAAATCTGAAATTAAAACAGAAAATGCTGGAAATACTCAGCAGGTCAGGCAGCATCTGTGGAGAGAGAAACAGAGTTAACGTTTCAGGTCGATGACCCTTCGTCAGAACTGGAAAAAGCTGGAGATGTAACAGATTTTAAGCAAGTGTAGGGGCAGGGAAAGGAGGGAGGGGAGGAAAGAACAAAAGGGAAGGTCTGTGATAGGATGGAAGGCAGGAGAGATTAAGAGACATTAAGAGATGGTGCAAGGCAAAAGGAGATGGTAATGGGACAAGTTAAGAAACAAAAGATGGCTCTAGAGAAGTGTAAGCGCAGATTGGGTGACCGCTTTGCGGAACATCTCCGTTCAGTCCATAAGGGTGACCCCGAGCTTCCAGTCGCCTGTCACTTTAATTCTCCGTTCCACTCCCACTCTGACCTCTCCGTCCTCGGCCTCTTGCATTGTTCTAATGAAGCTCGAGGAACAACACCTCATCTTTCGATTAGGCACGTTACAGCCTTCTGGACTCAACATAGAGTTCAACAATTTCAGACCATAACTTCTGCCCCTACCCTTTTTTTCCCATTTATTTATTTTTTCTCTCTCCCACATGGCAGCTGTCTTTCATTCTGCCAGTGCCATTTACACTTCTCGAGAGCCATCTTTTGTTTCTTAACTTGTCCCATTACCATCTCCTTTTGCCTTGCACTATCATCCCTTTTGTCTCTTAATCTCTCCTGCCTTCCATCCTATCATAGACCTTTCCTTTTGTTCTTTCCTCCCCTCCCCCCGCCCCTACACTTAAAATCTGTTACATCTCCATGATATAATTGTGGTTGTCCTTTTTTTGTATGCAAACATAATGGAATCAAAGTTATTCATAGATGATTTTAACAATCTTTATTGGATTTTTGTAGGTAAGCAGTTTGGAAGATCTATTCCTGTTCTTGTAGGTTTGTAAGGGGGATGGTCAAATCCATCTTGAATTTCATCCGAAACATTATTCAAGTAAAATGATTCAAGAGTGCTTTCACAGATGCTCACCCAATTTTATGAATAGGTTCCTGAGAGTACAATCCCCTCTCATTTTAAAGTTGGATTTGATTTTATAAATTTGTACCTTTTTTATTAGGAGGGGTAATGCTGTAGTTGTATTGAACATTCAACTTAACCTGTTTCAATTAAAACAACTTTATAACTGCCAGAACACAGTACCCTAAGAGTTGTGCTGGTGAAAGTTTCATGATTTGCAGTCGTTGGAGTTACTAATATTAGAAATATGAAACCACTTGAAAGTTTGTTCCTGCATTAGCCGGTATAAAAGTAAATTTAGCGCAAAATCTATGCCCCGTACTCACTAGTTCCCCTTGCAGATTCCTACAGATTGTTCTGGTGCTTTTGCTTTGGAAAAGGTGTTTCATTCAAGGCCGCACATAATAGAATTGCACTTTTAATAATTGGCTTGAAAATTGCTGCAGAGCTTAAACTGGTCAGTTTTCATTGGGGATGGGAGGTACGGAGCTTATTCTTACATTTTTTTTATCTGAGGGGGTAGGACATGAAATAAGATTTTGAAGTGGAGTGAGAGATGCTTTTTTCCTCTCACTCCGTACCTCTGCTTTGTATTTCCCCTCGCATGACATGGCAAAAAACCATTCATGAAGACACCTCCTACTATGAGGCCCGTCACATTGCTGATGCTGAATGCAAACACCAGCTGAGCAAGTCTCACTTGAAAAATCGAGATTCCCAACCTGATTTATCTGGGATCCACTGTGCAATCTGCGGATGCTCATTCCAAGCAAAAATAGGCCTCATTAGTCATCATAGAACTCATTGCAAAAAATGAGATGATATACTGGCTGTCTTCGATATCGAAGGACAAATGACGACTTTCCTCATAGTATGGTTAAGATCAGGAAGAAATTTTATAGTGAATAAAGATCTGAGGGCATGGGTCTTGCATCTTTCACATAGTAACAGGTCCAACATGTTGAAAAATTTCAATTTTTAATCGACTCGTCACAAGATACATTGGCAGGCAACATTTTGCTACGGGTTTGTAAGGGTTACTTACAAGGGAGACAATGGAATTCCTGTCTGTGTCTGATTTTCATTTTACTTGTTAGCAAATTTTAGATGTTGTAATTTGTCTAATCATCTTCTAGTAAAAAAAATTTTATCCACCCTCTCCTCCCCCTCTCTTCCAACCTGTGATTTTTCTGGGATGATGTGGCTGCCATTCACGATAGTTACGTAACTCTTATACCATTTGGAATTGATTAATTGTATTGGAATGTTTTGTGGTAAGTTTTAGAGTACACAAATTACTCCTGGGCTGAAGGTGGGTTTGCACACCAGCAAGGGATGCAAACATTTGCAACATTTTGAAAATATTATGTAAAAATAATCAGAACCCACTTTGTTCTGTGGACCTAAATCCTTAATATTTAGGATTTGACACATGTTGAGAGCTTATTGGAACCTTTAAAGTACTGGAAGTGTGGTGCTAGAGCACACCAGAACAAGTCTAGTATTTAAAAACCAGTATCTTACCTTTTTAATGACTAAAGGTGTGTTTTTTTACTGTTGTCTGCTGGTGTCCCGTACCCATAGTTTCAGTATTAAGCTTGTCAGTTCATGTCATTCATAGTTCCCTTTCAGTTTTTGCTATTATTTTTGAATGCAGAATGAGGAATGTAATGCAACCACATTGAAAGGACTGCATATTAACTGCGCATGTGCAAATGGTTGGAAAATGCTGATGAGCGTAGCCATGCAGGATCCCCCAGATTATTAGAAAACCTCATTTTACAGTTTCAATATGTTAACTGAAAAAAATGAAATTTTGAATTAAAACAAGAAATGTCTTGTACTTTGAGTACCTTTTCAATTGTATGAATAAGTTGTATATCATCTTTACCAAGCAAGCTCCTTAGGCTGTGGCTACCAATTGAAATCCTGCCATAGGAATGTAGTTGGGATGGGGAATTTGTGGAATTTTCCAGCGTGAATTGCTCTCATTTTTAAAGGTAGTTGTTGTTTTAGCAGGAGTCTGATGGTTATCACTAGGGCTAGAAGAGCTGAACTGTTCTCCTCACTCAGTTTTGTTAGCTTTTCACTGTAATGACTGTTTGTTTGGTTTGCAATGTGTTTGGAATGAGTTATTAGGAAATGTATGCTGGGTGTGCCCTGAGGGGGAAATTGTTCTATTTTCTGAGTGATGCTACTGATAACTCTTTGTATTTTGATTTTTTTTTTAACCTGGTTTGGATTTTGATTACTGTAAAGATGAGCATTGTAAAGACCACACTCTCTCCTGGTAGCTCAAACAATTTTAGCACTTGACTGTAATCCAGATTCTTTGACGTTCATTGCTGTTTTAGTTGGGTAGGAGTTTTGCCTGTTCTTGGTGACGTAGTTATCGCACGGTATCCTATCTACAGTGACAGAGAGGAAGAAGCTGATGTCATCAGTCGTGCCCTAAATCTGTAGGTTGAGCACAGATTGGTATTATCAGCTGTGAATTGGGACAATGATTCAATCTCCTCGCCTTAAAAGGTGGCAAGAGCCCTGTGGGAAGAGGACAAGAAATTGCTCAGAGTTTAATGTTCATCTGCAACAAATTTATAATCTAGTTGTAGTACAAATATTTTTTTAAATTTTGATGGGGTACTGCATTCTACAGAAGAGACGAGGTGGGCGGGCAGCATGCTTTCAGACCTATGTCAGTGCTATGCTTAATCTAAATGAGAAGTCGCACAACACCAGGTTATAGTCGAACAGATTTATTTAATTTTACAAGCTTTCGGAGCGGTTCGCTCCTTCCTCAGGTAAGTTAGCAGTGAGAGAATCTCCCAGAATTCACAATTTAAACACAGACAAAATCTATTCAAATCTTTCCCTACATCAAAGACTTTGTCTGTGTTTAAATTGTGAATTCTGGGAGATTCTCTCACTGCTAACTTACCTGAGGAAGGAGCGAACCGCTCCGAAAGCTTGTAAAATTAAATAAATCTGTTGGACTATAACCTGGTGTTGTGCGACTTCTCATTTTTGTCCACCCCAGTCCAACGCTGGCATCTCCACATCATGCTTAATCTAGTTACTTAAAGCACACAGCTAGTTTTTAACTGAGCACGTGGCTATTTGAAGAGCATAAGAAATAGGAGCAGGAGTAGGCCATTCGGCCCATCGAGCCTGCTCCGCCATTCAATAAGATCATGGCTGATCTTCTACCCCATCTCCACTTTCCTGCACTATCCCCATATTCCTTGATTCCCTTAATATCCAAAAATCTATCGATCTCTGTCTTGAATATACTCAACGACTGAGCCTCCACTGCCGTCTGGGGTAGAGAATTCCAAAGATTCACCACCCTCCGAGTGAAGAAATTTCTCTTCATCTCAGTCCTAAATGGCTGACCCCTTATTCTGAGACTGACCCCTGGTTCTAGACTCTCCAGCCAGGGGAAACATCCTCCCTGCATCTACCCTGTCAAGCCCTGTAAGAATTTTGTGTGTTTCAATGAGATTACCTCTCATTCTTCTAAACTCTAGAGAATATAGGCCTAGTCTGCTCATTCTCTCCTCATATAGGACAATCCCCCCCCCATCCCAGGAACCAGTCTGGTGAACCTTCGTTGCACTCCATCTATGGCAAGTATATCCTTCTTTGGGTAAGGAGACCAAAACTGTACACAATACTCCAGGTGTGGTCTCACCAGGGCCCTATATAATTGCAGTAAGACATCTTTACTTTGTACTCCAATCCTCTTGTAATAAAGGCCAACATGCCATTTGCTTTCCTAATTGCTTGCTGTACCTGCATGTTAACTTTCAGTAATTCGTGTACAAGGATACCCAGGTCCCTCGGAACACCAACATTTTCCAATCTCTCTCCATTTAAAAAATATTCTGCTTTTCTATTTTTCCTACCAAAGTAAATAACTTTACATTTCTCCACATTATAATTCCATTTGTTATGTTCTTGCCCACTCACTTAACAAATATTTTGTATCTGTCTTCATGGTAGAAGACACTAACAACATCCCAATAATGGATAATCAAGGGGCCACAGGGAGGGGGGAACTAAAGACAATTACTATCACTAGGAAATAGTACTTGGTAAAATAATGGGACTAAAAGACGACAAGTCTCGTGGACCAGATGGCCTGAATCTCAGGGTCTTAAAAGAAGTGGCTGCAGAGATAGTGGATGCATTGGTTGCAATATACCAAAATTCCCTGGACTCTGGAGAGGTCCCAGCGGATTGGAAAACCGCAAATGTAACACCCCTATTTCAGAAAGGAGGGAGACAGAAAGCAGGAAACTATAGACCAGTTAGCCTAACATCTGTCGTTGGGAAAATGCTGGAGTCCTTCATTAAGGAAGCAGTAGCAGGGCATTTGGAAAATCATAATGCAGTCAAGCAGAGTCAGCATGGTTTTATGAAAGGGAAATCATGTTTAACAAACTTGCTGGAGTTCTTTGAGGAGGTAACGAGCAGGGTGGATAAGGGTGAGCCAGTGGATGTGGTGTATTTGGATTTCCAGAAGGCATTCGATAAGGTGCCACATAAAAGGTTACTGCATAAGATAAGAGCTCACGGAGTTGGGGGTAATATATTAGCCTGGATAGAGAATTGGCTAACTGACAGAAAGCAGAGAGTTGGGATAAATGGGTCATTTTCCGGTTGGCAAACGGTAACTAGTGGGGTGCCACAGGGATCGGTGCTGGGGCCTCAACTATTTACAATCTACATTAATGACTTAGGTGAAGGGACCGAGTGTAATGTAGCCAAGTTTGCGGATGATACAAAGATGGGTGGGAAAGCAAGTTGTGCAGAGGACTCAAAATCTGCAAAGGGATATGGGTAAACATTTGGCAGATGGAGTATAATGTGGGAAAGTGCGAGGTTATCCACTTTGGCAGGAAAAATAAAAAAGCAAATTATTATTTAAATGGAGAGAGATTACAAAATGCTACAGTTCAGAGGAACCTGGGGTCCTTGTGCATGAAACACAAAAAGTTAGCTTGCAGGTACAGCACGTAATCAAAACGGCAAATGGAATGTTGGCCTTTATTGCAAGGGGTTGGAGTATAAAAGCAGGGAAGTCCTGCAACAACTGTACAGGGTATTGGTGAGACCACACCTGGAGTACTGCGTACAGTTTTGGTCTCCTTATTTAAGGAAGGATATACTTGCATTGGAGGCAGTTCAGAGACGATTCACACGGTTGATCCCGGAGATGAGGGGGTTGACTTATGAAGATAGGTTGGGCATTGGAATTTAGAAGAATGAGAGGTGATCTTATTGAAACATATAAGATACTGAGGGGGCTCGAGAAGGTAGATGCAGAAGATGTTTCCCCTCGTGGGAAAATCTAGAACTTGGGGGTATAGTTTCAGAATAAAGGTTCGTCCTTTTAGAACTGAGATGAGGAGGAATTTCTTCTGAGGGTCGTAAATCTGTAGAATTCTGTGCCCCAAAGAGCCGTGGAGGCTGGGTCATTAAATACATTTAAGGTGGAGATAGACAGATTTTTGCAAGATAAGGGAGTGAAGGGTTATGAGGAGCGGGCTCGGAAGTGGCTTTGAGCCCAAGATCAGCCACGTGGCCTATTCCTGCTCCTATTTCTTATGTTATTACCTTTTGAGGTTCTGCTTTTTAATTTGAATCCTCGCCCCTCAAACTCCCTCAGCAGAACCTCATTCCTAGTTCTACCTATGTCATTGGTTCCTACGTGGACCACAACAACTGGATCCTCTCCCTTTCACTCCAAGTTCTTCTCCAGCCGCGACGAGATATCCTTAATCCTGGCATCGGGCAGGCAACACAACTGTCAGAACTCCCGGTTGCAACTGCTGAGAACAGTATCTATCCCCCTGACTATACTGCCGCCGACCACTACCACATTCCTTTTTAATACCCCCCCACTTGAATGGCCTCCTGTACTACATTGCCGTGGTCAGTTTGCCCATCTTCCCTGCAGTCCTTGTTCTCCTCCATACAGGCAGCAAGTACCCCGTCACTGACCTCATCTCCTCTGGAGATCTTCCCCCCACGGCCGCCAACCTCATAGTTCCCCAACCGCGCACAGCCCGCTTCTACCTCCTTCCCAAGATCCACAAACAGGACTGCCCCGGTAGACCCATCGTTTCAGCCTGTTCTTGCCCCACGGAACTTATCTCTTCCTATCTCGACTCTATTTTTTCTCCCCTTGTCCAGTCTCTTCCCACCTACATCCGCGACTCTTCCGATGCCCTCCGCCATTTTAACAGTTTCCAGTTTCCCGGCCCCAACCGTCTCCTCTTCACTATGGACGTACAATCCCTCTACACCTCCATTCCCCACCAGGATGGCCTGAGGGCGCTCCGCTTCTTCCTTGAACAGAGGCCCAACCAGTCCCCATCCACCACCACCCTCCTCCGCCTGGCTGAACTTGTTCTCACATTGAACAACTTCTCCTTTGACTCTACCCATTTCCTCCAAATTAAAGGTGTTGCTATGGGAACCCGCATGGGTCCTAGCTATGCCTGCCTTTTCGGGGGATATGTGGAACACTCTTTGTTCCAGTCCTACTCGGGTCCCCTCCCTCACCTCTTTTTCCGGTACATTGATGACTGTATCGGTGCCGTCTCCTGCTCTCGCCCTGAACTAGAACATTTCATTCACTATGCTTCCAATTTCCACCCTTCCCTCACCTTCACATGGTCCATCTCCGACTCTTCCCTTCCCTTCCTCGACTTCTCCATCTCCATCTCTGGGGATAGGTTATTGACTAACATTCACTACAAGCCCACTGACTCCCACAGCTACCTGGACTACACTTCCTCCCACCCCGCCTCCTGTAAGGACTCTATTCCATTCTCCCAGTTTCTCCGTCTCCGCCGCATCTGCTCTAATGATGCCACCTTCCATACCAGTGCTTCCGACATGTCTTCCTTTTTCCTCAACCGAGGATTCCCCTCTACCGTGGTCGACACGGCCCTCGACCGTGTCCGTTCTATCTCCCGCACTTCTGCCCTCACCCCTGCGCCTCCCTCCCGGAACCACGATAGAGTTCCCCTTGTCCTCACCTTTCACCCCACCAGCCTCCACATTCAACAGATCATCCTCCGCCATTTCCGCCACCTCCAGCGTGATCCCACCACCAAACGCATCTTCCCCTCACCTCCCCTTTCAGCATTCCGCAGGGACCGCTCCCTCCGCGACACCCTAGTCCACCCCCAGCACCCCTTCCCCTTCGCCCGGCACCTTCCCGTGCACGCGCAGGAGATGCAACACATGCCCTTACACCTCCCCTCTTCCCACTGTCCAGGGCCCCAAACACCCCTTCCAGGTGAAACAGCGATTTACTTGTACTTCCTGCAATTTAGTATACTGTATTTGCTGCTCACGATGTGGTCTCCTCTACATTGGGGAGACCAAACGCAGATTGGGTGACCGCTTTGCGGAACACCTCCGTTCAGTCCGTAAGGGGGACCCCGAGCTCCCGGTGGCCTGTCACTTTAATTCACCGCTTCACTCCCACTCTGACCTCACCGTCCTCGGCCTATTACACTGTTCCACGGAAGCGCAGCGTAAGCTCGAGGAACAGCACCTCATCTTTCGTTTAGGCACGCTACAGCCCTCTGGACTCAATATCGAGTTCAACAATTTTAGATCATAACCTCAGCTCCAATCACATTTATATTTTATTTTTTCCACCCTTTTATTTGCCCCCCCCCCCACCTTTTTTTTTTCCTCCTAGAAGCTGGCAGCTGTCCTTCATTCTGCCAGTGGATTTCACACTTCTTTCAGCCTTAATCTGTCACATTAACACCACCTCTAGCCTTGCATATCTCTTAATGTCTCTTAATGTCTCTTCATCTCCCCCTTTGTTCTTTTATCCCCTCCCCCTTTTCCCAGCTTTACTCTGGCCTTAAATCTATTTGATTTCCGGTTCTTCACAGTTCTGACGAAAGGTCATCGACCTGAAACGTTAACTCTCTTTCTCTCTCCACGGATGCTGCCTGGCCTGCTGAGTTTTTCCAGCGTTTTCTGTTGTTATTTCAGATTTCCAGCATCCGCAGTATTTTGCTATAGTACCTCATTCCTGTTGGACAAGGTCAAGGGCTGAGGCTCCTCCATTACTACATCCTGGGTCCCCATACCTTCCTGACTCGCAGTCACACCCTCCTGTCCCTGACCATTTTCTAACTCTAAAGTACTGCTTAAACTAAAGGGTGTGACTGCCTCCTGGAACAAAGTGTCCAGGTAACTCTCCCCTTCCCTGATGCATCGCAATGTCAGCAGCTTAGACTCCAACTCAACAACTCTGAGCCGAATTTCATCGAGCTGCAGGCACTTAGCACAGATGTGGTTGCTCGGGATCTCATTGGTCTCCACCAACTCCCACAAGCTGCAGTTACGACACACCCACCTGCCCTGCCGTCTCTACCTAACCATATTTTATTTATATAATTAGTTTTTTATTCAAACGATTATTTTTATTTCTAATTAGTTTATTGAATTAATAACTTAAACTAAATTAAGTGACAGTAGTTAATACTCTCCCAGTTCTGAATTTAATCCACTTACGTAACCTAGAGTGTATAAGGACTGTAATACTCACCAACCAGTTACCAACCTGCTGTCCTGTGACGTCACTCCTTGTTTTTTTTTTTAAGTTGCCGCTCGGGTCCGCACTGTGTTCAGGGCCTTCTCCTCTCAGCTCCCTTTATGTTGCCTCTGCCTCCATGCCCGCTCGGGTCCCCACTGTGTTCTGAGCCTTCTCTTAGAAACATAGAAGATAGGAGCAGGAGTAGGCCATTCGGCCCCTCGAGCCTGCTCCGCCATTCGATGAGATCATGGCTGATCATCCAAACTCAGTACCCTGTACCTGCCTTCTCCCCATATCCCTTGATACCTTTAGCTTTATGAAATATATCTAACTCATTCTTGAATATATTTAATGACTTGGCCTCAACTGCCTTCTGTGGTAGAGAATTCCACAGGTTCACCACTCTCTGGGTGAAGAAATTCTTCCTCATTTCTGTCCTAAATGGCTTACCCCTTATCCTTAGATTATGACCCCTGGTTCTGGACTCTCCGACCATCGGGAACATTCTTCCTGCATCTAGTTTGTCCAGACCTGTCAGAATTTTATATGTTTCGATGAGATCCCCTCTCATTCTTCTATACTCCAGCGAGTATAAGCCCAATCGACCCAATCTCTCCTCATATGTCATTCCTGCCATCCCAGGTATCAGCCTGGTGAATCTTCGCTGAACTCCTTCCATGGCAAGAACATCCTTCCTCAGATAAGGCGACCAAAACTGCACACAGTACTCAAGGTGTGGTCTCACCAAGGCCCTGTACAACTGCAGTAGGACATCCCTGTTCCTATACTCAAACCCTTTCGCTATGAAGGCCAACATACCATTTGCCTTCTTCACCGCCTGCTGCACCTGCATGCTCACCTTCAGCGACTGGTGCACAAGGACACCCAGGTCTCGTTGCACTTCCCCTTCTCCCAATCTATTGCCATTCAGATAATAGTCTGCCTTTCTGTTTTTGACACCAAAGTGGATAACCTCGCATTTATCCACGTTATATTGCATCTGCCACGCTTCTGCCCACTCACCCAACCTGTCCAAATCATCCTGGAGATTCTCGGTATCCTCCTCGCAGCACACACGCCCACCCAGCTTTGTGTCATCTGCAAACTTGGAGATAATTACATTTAGTTCCCTTATCCAGATCATTAATGTATATTGTGAATAGCTGGGGTCCAAGGACCGAACCCTGCGGTACCCCACTAGTCACTGCTTGCCACTCGGAAAAAGACCCATTAATTCCTACTCTCTGCTTTCTGTCCGCCAACCAGTTCTCTATCCAAGTCAATACCTTGCCCCCAATCCCATGTGCCTTAACTTTACACGCTAATCTCTTATGCGGGACCTTATCGAAAGCCTTTTGAAAGTCCAAATACACCACATCTACTGGTTCTCCCTTATCTATTTTCCTAGTTACATCCTCAAAAAATTCCAGTAGATTAGTCAAGCACGATTTACCTTTTGTAAATCCATGTTGACTTTGTCCGATCCTGTCACTGTTTTTCAAGTGCTCAGCTATTACATCCTTTATAATGGAATCTAGCATTTTCCCCACTACCGATGTCAGGCTTACCGGTCTGTAATTCCCTGCTTTCTCTCTACCACCCTTTTTGAATAATGGGGTAACATTAGCTACCCTCCAATCCATGGGTACAGTTCCAGATTCCATCGAATGTTGGAAGATGATGAGCAATGCATCTACTATTTCTAGGGCCACTTCCTTAAGTACCCTAGGATGTAGATTATCAGGCCCTGGGGATTTATCGGCCTTCAATCCCGTCAATTTCCCTAACACCATTTCCCTGCAAATACTGATTTCTTTCAGTTCCTCCCTTTCATCAGACCGTATGTTCTCCAACATCTCTGGGAGGTTATTTGTGTCGTCCTTTGTGAAGACAGAACCAAAATATGCATTTAATTGGTCTGCCATTTCTTTGTTCCCCATTATAACTTCCCCCGCTTCTGACTGCAAGGGACCTACACTTGATTTCACTAATCTTTTTCTCTTCACATATCTATAAAAGCTCTTACAGTCAGTTTTTATGTTCCCTGCAAGCTTACTTTCATATTCTATTTTCCCCTTCTTAATTAATCCCTTTGTCCTCCTTTGTTGAATCCTAAACTGCTCCCAATCCTCGGGGTTACCGCTTTTTCTGGCCAATTTATATGCCCTCTCCTTGGATCTTATGCTATCCCTAATTTCCCTTGTTAGCTCTTCTCCGCTCCCTACATGCACTATTGGTATCTTTGAAATTAGTAAATCAGTATAGAATATCATCGCATTTCATATTCTTGCTGAATATGAAAAATCTGTTCTCTCAAGATAGCATTGACTTTGAATGGAAAATGTACTACAGATACTCAAAATAAACATTTACACACTTCAATATGCAATTTCTTATCGGAGTGTACATTTCAGAACTTTATTGCCCTTGCCTGTAACTATTTTCAACGATGAAAGATTAACCATGTTAAGTTTATGCCGATACCCAAGCTGCACGTGATGCCACCAGGATTGATTTGAAACTTTCGCTTATGGCTTTGCTAAAGTTATGTGGCTGTAGAATGTACTAGAATGCAGAGCCATGTTCTTATTGTGTGAGGGATATACAACAGGTCATCATGTACTACAGTCTATTTTGGCCCATGATAAACTTGAAGGTGACTTGAATGTAATACGTGACTGATAATTCAATTAGTATACAATATATAAAACACTAGTTTGGCCCCAGCTGGAGTACTGGGTGCCACACTTTAGGAAGGATGTGAAGTCTTTGGAGAGGGTACAGAAGAGCTTTACTAGAATGATTCCAGGAATGAGGGATTACAGTCACGTGGACAGACTAGAGAAACTGAGTTTGTTCTCCTTGGAGCAGAGAAGGCGAAGAGGAGATTTGATAGAGGTGTTAAAATCATGAAGGGTTTAGATAGGGTAAATGAAGAGAAACTGTTTCCAGTGACTGAGGTCGATAACGAGAGTGCACAGATTTAAGGCGATTGGCCAAAGACCCAGAGGGGACATGAGAAAAACGTTTATACGCAACGAGTGGTTGGGATTTGGAATGCACTGCCTGATAGGGTGGTGGATACAGATTCAATAGCACCTTTCAAAGGGGAATTGGATAAATACTTGAAGGAGAAAGAATTGCAGGGATATGGGGAGAAAGCAGGGGAGTTGGAATAACCGGTTTACTCTCGGAGGAGCCAGCGTAGACACGAAGAGCCGAATGGCCTCCTTCTGTACTGTACTATTCTATGATTCTACACAATGAAATGAGATTCTGAAATAAATGGATATACTCCCTGTAATTCACAGCAAAAACATTTTTTTAACACTGAGCACGAATGTGGCAGGTTTTCCCTGAAGGTAAATAATTATAGGAACAGGAGTAGGCCATTTAGCCACTTGAGCCTATTCCGCCATTCAATGAGATCATGGCTGATCTGTGACCTAACTCCTCATACCCACCTTTGCTCTATATCATTTAATGGCCCGAAAATTAGACCTAATACGCGAGAGTACGCACTGTGTACTCTCGCGTATTAGGTCCCGAATTGCCGGTTTCCTGCATGCACTGCGCATGCGCGGGAAACCGGCACTTCATGTATGGCAAAGGGGGCGGTTCCTAAGTGAACCGCGTGTGCACTACAGGCTGCGCGCACGCCGTGCACTTAGTTTTTTTTTCAGGTTGAACGCGCAGGTAAGTGGTGAAGATTTTACACATAAAGAAAGCAGGTGTAGGACCCCCTTTTAACAAGGTAAGTAGTTAATTAAGTGTTATTTTAAAAAATTTTCAACAGGTTTATCTTTTTTAGAGACTTTAAAGAAAGGTAAGTTTATTTTTATAACTTTTAAAAAGAATTTAAATTTTTTCAAAAATGAATGAAAGATGGTGTGCTGCCATTGGCTCTAACTAGCCCACGTGATCCCAGAGCTCGCACGAACTAATTGCGCCTCTGGGACACACAAGCACTGCACGCCGGCAACAGGGAGAGGCCCTCGAACTGAAGTTCGTGTGGGCCCGAAACAAAAAGGTAGGCGCGGAGTGCAATATCGCGGGGAATCCTTAGCCCCGCGGCAACCATCGATGTTTAATTTCTGGGCCAATATGTTTGATTAACAAAATTGTATCTATCTCCGATTTAAAATGAACAATTGATTCAGCATCAATTGCCGTTTGCGGAAGAGAGTTCCAAACTTCTACCACCCTTTGCGTGTAGAAGTGGTTCCTAACTTCAGTCCTGAAAGGCCTGGCTCTAATTTGTATACTATGCCAGCTAGTCCTAGACTCCCCAACCAGTAGAAATAGTTTCTCTGTATCTACCCTATCAGTTCCCCTTAATATCTTGAAAACTTTGATCAAATCAACACTTAACCTTCTAAATTCCAGGGAACACAACCCTAGTTTGTGTAATCTCTCCTCATAATTTAACCCTTGGAGTTCAGGTATCATTCTGGTAAATCTACGCTGCATTCCCTTCAAGGTGTGGTGCCCAGAACTGCGCTCAGTACTCCAGGTGTGGTCTAACCAGGGCTGTAGCATAACGTTTACCCCCTTGTATTCTAGTCTTCCAGATATAAAGGCCAGCATTCCATTAGCCTTTTTGATTGTTTTCTGTACCTGTCATGACATTTTAATGATCTATGTACATGGACCCCCAAGTCTCTTTGGACCTCCACTGTTTCTAGCTTTTCACCATTTTGAAAGTACCCTGTTCTATCCTTTTTAGGTCCAAAATGGATGACCTCACATTTGCCTACATTGAAATCCATTTGCCACAGTTTTGTCCATTTACTTAATCTATTAATATCTTTTTGTAATTTTATGCTTCCATCTACACTGCTTATAATGCCGCCTATCTTTGTGTCATCGACAAACTTGGATTTGTGGCTTTCTATCCCATCATCTAAGTCATTAATAAATACAGTGAATAGTTGAGGGCCTAACACAGATAAGGCACCACGAGCCACATCCGGCCAATTAGAGTACCTGCCAATTATCCCTACTCTCTCTCTCTCCGGCCGCTCAGCCAATTTCCTAACCAGGTCAATAATTTGCCTTCAATTCCATGAGCTTCAACTTTAGCTAACAGTCTTTTATGAGGGACTTTATCAAATATAAATAACATCCATAGACATTCCCCTGTCCACTAATTTAGTCACCTCCTCAAAAAATGCAGTCAGGTTAGTCAGGCATGACTTACCCTTAAAAAATCCTTGCTGGCTCTCTCTGATCAGCTGAAAATTTTCAAGGTGTTCAGTCACTCTATCCTTAATTATAGATTCTAGTAATTTCCCGACAACAGATGTTAGGCTAACTGGTCTGCCTAAATCTAGAGAATTTTGGCAGATTATAGTTAGGGCATCTGCAATGTTCTCACCTACTTCCTTTAAAACCCTGGGATGGAAACCATCTGGTCCTGGGGATGTCACTCTTTAGTGCCATTATTTTCTTCATTACTGTTCTTTTGCTTACATTAACTGGTGAGTCCCCATCCCTGATTCAACATTAGTTTCCTAGTTTCCTTGGGATATCTGATATACTATCTTCTACTGTAAATACTGACGCAAAGTAATTACTCAACATGCCTGCCATTTCCTTATTTTCACTTAAAATATCACCATCAGTTTTCAAGGGGCAACATTGCTCCTGACCACCCTCTTTTTCCTAATAATGTAAAAAAAAATTAGTGCTGAATTTTTGTATAAAGTGTTCAAGCCAGCAATTAGATTGTGATTACATATTTGTTAGTGACACGTGGTTTTAGTTTCCTAGGATCCTTTTAGACTATTAATTGGAGCCGAACTGGATGTCGGATAAGCAGTCTGACAATGCAGGCATTGTAGGGGGTCGAGAGAGGTGGCGGAGGGGCGGAGCTTGGTGTTATCGTCATACTTGTGGAAGCTGACCCAATGCTTGCAGATGATGTCCCCCAAGGGGGAGCATGCAGATTAGAAAGGGGAAGGGGCCAAGCATAAATTCTTTGGGTACTCCAGAGGTAACGGTGTGGGGATCAGAAGAGAAGCCATTGCTGGAGATGCTCTAGCTGCGATTGGATATAGTAGAACAATTCCACTGAGCTGGACAGTGGAGGAGGATGGTGTGCTTGCCCATACCTAAAGTTGTAAAGACATTGAGGAGTGATAACGCACCACGATCAGAGACATTTGTGACTTTGAATCTGCCCGTTTGCGCTATGGCAGGGACAGAAACCTGAGTGGAGAGATTCAAATATGGAGTTGCAGGAAGGATTTGGGTTGGTTAGACAAGGGGAGCTGAATGGATGGTCTCTATCATAGTGACAAAGGTGTCTGAGAGCTTCTCTCACGTGATAGGGGATAGGGCTTTAAGGTGATGTTTGGCAGTGGAGAAAAAAGCCAGATTTTTTTTGCTCTCCAGTATGATCCTGGACTGGTAGGCAGCTTTGGCAGAGGATAATGAAGCCGATGCCTCTTGATGTGCTCCAACAAGATCTGATGGATGGCTAAAGCAGTTGTCCGACAGATACGCCCCAGTCTGCGCCCTTTGGAATTGAGGGAGCAAAGATGGGGTCCATATCGGTGGGAACGACCAGGATGGAAAACATGGAAAAGGTTTTACTGGGGACAAGGTGAGAGAGTGGTTAAGCAGATTAACTAGTGCAGAACTATTATGTTGAATAGAAGGCCAAAAACTAAATAGTTGGGAGTTTAAAAGTACAGTTGTAAGTGACTTGGGGGAAAGTTTTTTTCGAAGGGCAGATATAGAAGTAAGTTGGGTGAAAAGGAAATAGGTGGATTTGGGTGGTGAGGGATACAACAACAACGACAACTTGTATTTATATAGCGCCTTTAACGTAGTAAAATGTCCCAAGGCGCTGCACAGGAGTATTTTAAGACATAAAATTTGACACCAATCCACATAAGGATAAATTAGGGCAGATGATCAAAAGCTTGGTCAAGAGGTAGGTTTTAAGGAGCGCCTTAAAGGAGGAAAGAGAGGTAGCGAGGCGGATAGCTTTAGGCAGGGAATTCCAGAGCTTAGGGCCTAGGCAACAGAAGGCACGGCCACCAATGGTTGAGCGATTTATAATCAGGGATGCTCGAGGGCAGAATTAGAGGAGCGCAGAGGGGGGGGGACGGGTTGTGGGGCTGAAGGAGATTACAGAGATGGGGAGGGGCGAGGCCATGGAGGGATTTGAAAACAAGGTGGAGAATTTTGAAATCGAGGCGCTGCTTAACCGGGAGCCATGTAGGTCAGCGAGCAAAGGGGTGATGGGCGAACAGGACTTGGTGCAAGTTCGGACACAGGCAGCCGAGTTTTGGATGACCTCACGTGTACGTAGGGTGGAATGTGGAAGGCCAGCCAGGAGTGCGTTGGAATAGTCAAGTCTAGAGGTAACAAAGGCATGGATGAGGGTTTCAGCAGCAGATGAGCTGAGGCAAGGGCGGAGACGGGCAATATTATGGAGGTGGAAGTAGGCGGTCTTTGTTATGCTGTGGATATGTGGCTGGAAGCTCATTTCAGGGTCAAATATGACACAAAGTTTGCGAACAGTGTGGTTCAGCCTCAGACAGATGTTAGGGAGAGGGATGGAGTCAGTGGCTAGGGAACGAAGTTTGTGGCGGGGACCGAAAACAATGTCTTCAGTCTTTCCAATATTTAATTGAAGAAAATTTTTGCTCATCCAGAACTGTATGTTGGACAAGCAGTCTGACAATTTATACACCATGGAGGGGTCGAGAGAAGAGGTGGAGCTGGGTGTCGTCAGCGTACATGTGGAAACTGACGCTGTGTTTTCAGATGATGTCGCCAAGGGGCAACATGTAGATGAGAAATAGAAGGGGGGCCAAGGATAGATCCTTGGGGGACACCAGAGGTAACGATGTGGGAGCGGGAAGAGAAGCCGTTGCAGGTGATTCTCCGGTTACAATTAGATAGATAAGAATGGAACCAGGCGAGTGCAGTCCCACCCAGCTGGACGACGGTGGAGAGGCGTTGGAGAAGGATGGAGTGGTCAACAGTGTCAAAGGCTGCAGCCAAGTCAAGAAGGATGAGGAGGGATAGTTTACCTTTGTCACAGTCTCAAAGGATGTCATTTGTGACTTTGAGAGCCGTTTCGGTACTGTGGCAAAGGCGGAAACCTGATTGGAAGGATTCAAACATGGAATTGCAGGAAAGATGGGCACGGATTTGGGAGGTGATAACACGTTCAAGGACTTTGGACAGGAAAGGGAGGTTGGAGATGGGGCAGTAGTTTGCAAGGACGGAGGGATTAAGGTTTGTTTTTTTGAGGGAGAGGGGGACAGTACCTGAGGAGAGAGAACTGTTAACAATATCAGCTAACATGGGAGCCAGAAAATGAAGTTGGGTGGTCAGCAGTTTGGTGGGAATAGGGTCGAGGGAGCAGGAGGTGGGTCTCATAGACAAGATGAGCGCAGAGAGGTCATGAGGGGAGATCGGAGAGAAACTGGAGAAAGATGCGAGTTCAGGGCTAGGGCAGGGGGGAACCTTAGAGGAAGTTTGGCCCAGTGGACTAGGGGAAGGAAGGGAAGTGGCAGAGGCAGCTGAACGGATGGTCTCAATCTTAGTGACAAAGAAGTCCATGAGCTCCTCACACTTGTTATCGGAGGTGAGGGTGGAGGAGACAGGGGAGAGGGGTTTAAGAAGACGGTTAGCAGTAGAGAATAGGAGCCGGGGTTTATCTTTGCATTCCAGAATGATTCTGGAATAGTGAGCAATTTTGGCAGACTGCAGCAGGGCCCGATAGTGCTTTATGTGGTCCAGCCAGATCTGGCGGTGAATGGCTAAACCAGTTGTCCGCCATATCCATTGGAGTCTGCGTCCCTTGGACTTAAGGGAGTGAAGATGAGAGCCGTACCAGGGGGAACGGCCAGGCTTCACTTAAGGGTGAAATGTCATCACCCCTCAACCAAGTTTCCATCAGGGCCATGATATCGATGCAGTCATCCACGATAAGCTCATGGATGGCAAGGGCCTTGTTTGCAAGTGAACGGACATTCTGGAGGGAGATGCGGAGAGGGTCGGTGATGGCTGCCCCACAGCCAGCATCCACAGGGTCAGCGCTGGGGGGGGATGAGTTGGATAGGGAGGAGATTGGCAAGATTTGCCCCCAGTGGGCGCGCTGGGCGGGAAGGTCGGCGAGAGAGTAGGATGGGACAGTTGGGGTTGCTGCTCATAAGGAGGCAGTGACGAGTGCCTCGATGGGCCCTTCGTAGGATGCCAAGAGAGGCACAGAGGGAAGCTGTAGGCTTATCTAAGAGGGAGTCAAGCCTGGGACGGCAGTAGGAAAGTAGGAAGGTCGAAGAGTAATGAAGGATAGGGATTTGGGAGGGCAGTGTATCCGAGAGAGGAGCGATGAAAGGAGGCATGATGACAGGAGAGTGTGGTCAGGGAGGGATAGCAAGAAAAGGAAAATAGGGGGGAAAAGTGGAATGGCTTGGGTCCGGAGCGGATCCAAAGTGCGCACGCAAATGGACACGGGAAGAGCTCAGGTTACATAGGCCTGTTTAAATGTAGTAATTAATGGAATACTTATTTCCTGGTAGCAGGGAATAGGTTGGGGACAATAGTAGGGAGACCAGGGTCAGTCAGAGGTCCCGTGGAGAGACAAAGCCGACATAAGCAGGATGGGGCCGGTACGGAGCATCGACAAACCGCTGTCCAAAGCAGGTGAGTGAAGTCCAGAAGCTATTTGAAGGGTAGAGAGTTCGAGGATGGAGGTTGTTGCTGTAGGAATGAGAGTTGGTAGTGGTACAGAAAGATTATGGCTAAATTGACGCAAGTTGGAGGTCACCGTAGATCAAACTGGCGGAGAAAAAGTAAAACCATAAACCAGTGACCAGCAAAGCTGAAAACCGGTAGAACGAGTCACCGAACAGCAAGTGGAGCTGCTACCTACAAACCAGCAGAGCTGAAAAACCAGTAGAACCAGTTCATCAGACACACAGCCGGAAGTTTAAAGGTAAAAATCTTTTTACCTTTTCAGAGATAGAGACACAGCAGTCTTACAGTGTAATCCAGTGCAGAAACGTAGTGTGATCCAATGTAGTTCAAAGCAGAAACTTCGTCTAGATGTCCGGAGAAGTCCAGGAGATCGGAAACCAATTTGAGACAAGAATTTTGCAGCTTAAGACTTGAAGTGACTGAAAAGCAAAGCAGCGCCACAGCCGCTGATTCAAACCGTGTAGCCAACGAAGTCCTGTCCGCGAGGAATCCAGTGATGGAGGTCAAGTTTCAGCAGAGTTCCAGCAGTTGAAAGAGCTTAGGAAATGGTCAGAGATGGCCTCGTCTGTGGTTGAGACCATGGGAGTAGATAGGCCACGTAAGATGGTCAGGTTGAGGGAGTGGCCTTGAATATGGGGAGGAGAGTTTATTTGGCATGGGAGGTTTAGAGAGGACAGGAGGGCAGTGAAATGGGAAGAGAGAGGGCAAGATGTGTTGAGATGGATGTTGACCACCAAAGATGAGAAGGTACAGATGTTAGCAAATGGGCTTCTCCAACGCTGGTGAGGCGGGGTGGGGGTAGGGAGTGGGGGGGGGGGGGCGCGTTCAAACCTGGGATGGCAACAGGAGCGTAGAAATGCAGAGAACTAGTGATGCGTTGGGGTAGGGATTAGTGAGAGCGGTGGGCAGGGGGAGTTGAAGCAAAGTACCCGAGGGAAAAATGAAAGGTGCATGACGGAGTGAAGGGAGGGTACAGGTTAAAAGGGCCCAAGAGAGGCCAAGAGGAAAAAGAGAGTACTAATGGGCTTGGTTTGCAAATGGCAGCCAAAGTGCACAAACACATTGATAGAGGGAATTCAAGTTATAGGCATAGCAGGGATTAAGAGAAACATATTCTGGTTGTACACAGGACAGGGAAGAGATGATATGAGGGAGTCTGATGGTCTGTGGTGGGAGAAAGTTCACTGAATACAGCAGTAAGCTTCTCTGTCAGAATAAAAGTGAAAACAAGATCAGAGTGCTTTCATTTATTACACAGCAGGATCCCAATTAGCCTCAGACACTCTAATATTTTGAACAATTTTGTGACAAAAGTCTTTTTTTGTGCTTTTTTATCATGCATCATTTTGCTTTGGTCTTGCTTCAGTGTTTCGCTCTGTTTGAAAAGATAAAGCAATGTTGGCAAACATTTCAAAAGAATGAAATTTAGAAAGTTAGCCATGGCTCAGTTGGTAGCACCCTCGCCTCTGAGTCAGAAGGTTGTGGGTTCAAGTCCCACTCCCGGGCCCAGAGCACAACAATCTAGGCTGACACTCCAGTGCAGTGCTGCACTGTCGGAGGTGCCATCTTTCAGATGAGACGTTAAATCGAGGCCCCGTCTACACTCTCTCAGGTGGACATAAAAGATCCTATGGCACTATTTTGAAGAAGAGCAGGGGGGTTATCCCCGGTGTCCTGTCCAATATTTAGCCCTCAATCAACATCACTAAAAAACAGATTATCTGGTCATTATCACATTGCTGTTTGTGGGAGCTAGCTGTGCACAAATTGGCTGCCGCGTTTCCTGCATTACAACAGTGACTACACGTCAAAAAAAAAGTTTCTTCATTGGCTGTAAAGTGCTTTGGGACGTCCGGTGGTCATGAAAGGCGCTGTATAAATCCAAGGGGGGAAAATTCGGTACCTTAACGCCAGCGGATGGCGTTTACAAGGCGCTAAAGTATTATTGCCAGGGCGAGGCGAATCCAGCGTCGCACGCCAAAGCCCACCCCCCACAGCACCACCGCTCAGTTATCGTCGGCAGCCTCAATGCTAGGTGGATCGGGCTCCGCCCAATCTGTGAAATTGATTGTTGCTACTTACTTTAGCGCCTGGAGAAAACCGCAACAGGGAGAGCTGGCGTGAAACACCAGTAAGCCAGCTCCAGGGAGGTTATTTAAAGGGATCATCAGTAATGAGTCGCAGCTGTAGTTTAGTGGAGTTTCAGTGCTTTCTTCTCAGTTTCGCATAGTGCAACAGTCTCATTCCGTAATTTCAAAGTTATTTAGTATCAGGAGTGTTGTGGCAGCTAAAAAGTAGCTACATTTATTCTTTAAAAAAATCAAATTACTACACTTGGTTACATTAATGGGGGCTGTACTGGCAGTCGACCTCACCCTCCAGGATCTATGGCGGAGGCAGCGAGAATGTCTGGAACATAGAAACATAAAAAAAATAGGAGCAGGAGTAGGCCATTCGACCCTTCGAGCCTGCTCTGCCAT
Source organism: Squalus acanthias (assembly GCA_030390025.1). Lineage (NCBI taxonomy): Eukaryota > Metazoa > Chordata > Chondrichthyes > Squaliformes > Squalidae > Squalus > Squalus acanthias. The sequence goes on along the minus strand of CM059431.1, from coordinate 48,796,274 downwards.
TCAATATGATCATGGCTGATCCTCTATCTCAATACCATATTCCCGCTCTCTCCCCATACCCCTCGATGCCTTTTGTGTCCAGAAATCTATCTATCTATCTCCTTAAATATATTCAGTGACTTGGCCTCCACAGCCTTCTGTGGTAGAGAATTCCACAGGTTCACCTCCCACCGAGTGAAGAAATTTCTCCTCATCTCAGTCCTAAATGTCCTACCCCGTATCCTGAGACTGAGACCCCTCGTTCTAGACTCCCCCAGCCAGGGGAAACATCCTCCCTGCATCCAGTCTGTCTAGCCCTGTCAGAATATTATACGTTTCAATGAGATCCCCTCTCATTCTTCTAAACTCTAGTGAATACAGGCCTAGGCCTAGGCCATTGGTACCCGTATATAGGTGGAGCTGTTGCTAAGCCCGAGACACTACACTAGTAGTGTCTCCCACCCTCCCACCTCCTCTAACCTTTAGGGGTAGAGGGAATTTAAAAGGTAGATTCGATTTATATTTTGTTTTCAGGGACTTAACTTAATAAAGTAATATAAGGGTTAAGTCATGGCAGGAAATCTCTGAACCGTGTCGTGCTCCTCCTGTGCTATGTGGGAAATCAGGGACACTTCCAGTGTCCCTGACAACTATGTGTGCAGGAAGTGCGTCCAGCTGCAGCTCCTGACGGACCGCATGGCGGCACTGGAGCTGCGGATGGACTCACTCTGGAGCATCCACGATGCCGAGAACTTTGTGGATTACTCATTTAGTGAGTTGAACACACCGCCGGTAAAGACTAGGTCAGACAGTAAATGGGTGACCAAGAGGCAGGGCAATATCAGGAAGGTAGTGCAGGAGTCCCCTGCGGTCGTCTCCCTCCAAAACAGATATACCGTTTTGGATACTGTTGGGGGAAATGACCTACCAGGGGAAGGCACCAGCAGCCAGGTTCATGGCACCATGGCTGGCTCTGCTGCACAGCAGGGCGGGAAAAAGAGTGGTAGAGCTATAGTGATAGGGGACTCGATTGTAAGGGGAATAGACAGGAGTTTCTGTGGCCGCAACTGAGATTCCAGGATGGTATGTTGCCTCCCTGGTGCAAGGGTCAAGGATGTCTCGGAGCGGCTGCAGAACATTCTGGAAAGGGAGGGTGAAGAGCCAGCTGTCATGGTGCATGTAGGTACCAACGATATAGGTAAAAAGCGGGAAGAGGTCCTACAAGCAGAATTTAGGGAGCTAGGAGCTAAATTGAAAAGTAGGACCTCAAAGGTAGTAATCTCTGGGTTGCTACCAGTGCCACGTGCTAATCAGAGTAGCATGAACAGGATAGCGAGATTAAATACGTGGCTTGAGCAGTGGTGCAGGAGGGAGGGATTCAAATACCTGAGGCATTGGAACCAGTTCTGGGGGAAGTGGGACCTGTACAAAAGGGACGGTCTGCACTTGGGCAGGACTGGAACCGATGTCCTCGGGGTAATATTTGCTAAGGCAATTCGGGAGGATTTAAACTAATATGGCAGGGGAATGGGAACCTATGTAGCGAAACAGCGGGAAGTAATATGCAGTCAGAAACAAATGTTAGAAGGGTGAGAAACAATAAGGGAAATCCGAGTAAACAAAGGCAAGAAACACAAAGGGCCATACTAAATCATAAGTCTAAAAGGACAAAGGGTGTTAATAAAACAAGCCTAAAGGCTCTGTGTCTTAATGCAAGGAGTATCCGTAATAAGGTGGATGAATTGACTGTGCAAATTGATGTTAACGGATATGATGTGATTGGGATTACAGAGACGTGGCTCCAGAACAATCAAGGCTGGGAACTGAACATCCAGGGGTATTCAACATTCAGGAAGGAAAGAATAAAAGGAAAAGGTGGTGGGGTAGCATTGCTGGTTAAAAAGGAGATTAATGCAATAGCTAGGAAGGACATTAGCTTGGAGGATGTGGAATCAATATGGGTTGAGCTGCAGAACACCAAAGGGCAGAAAACGTTAGTGGGGGTTGTGTACAGACCTCCAAACAGTAGTAGTGAGGTGGGGGAGGGTATGAAACAGGAAATCAGAGGTGCATGCAAAAAAGGCGCAGCAGTTATCATGGGTGACTTTAATATGCATATAGATTGGGCTACTCAAACTGGAAGCAATACGGTGGAGGAGGATTTCCTGGAGTGTTTAAGGGATGGTTTCCTAAACCAATATGTTGAGGAACCAACTAGAGGAGGCCATCCTGGACTGGGTGTTGTGTAATGAGGAAGGACTAATCAGCAATCTTGTGGTGCGAGGCCCCTTGGGGAAGAGTGACCATAGTATGGTGGAGTTCTACATTAGGATGGAGAAGGAAACAGTTAATTCAGAGACCATGGTCCAGAACTTAAATAAGGGCAACTTTGAGGGTATGAGGCGTGAATTGGCGAGGTTAGATTGGCAAGCGATATTTAAGGGGTTATCAGTGGAAGGGCAATGGCGGACATTTAGAGATCGCATGGATGAACTACAGCAATTGTACATCCCTGTCTGGCGTAAAAATAAAAAAGGGAAGGTGGCTCAACCATGGCTAACAAGGGAAATCAGGGATAGTATTAAAAGCAAGGAAGTGGCATACAAATTGGCCAGAAGAAGCAGCAAACCCGGGGACTGGGAGAACTTTAAAACTCAGCAGAGGAGGACGAAGGGTTTGATTAGGGCAGGGAAAATAAAATATGAAAGGAAGCTTGCGGAGAACATTAAAACGGACTGCAAAAGCTTCTATAAATATGTAAAATGAAAGAAGTTAGTAAAAACAAACGTAGGTCCCCTGCAGTCAGAAACAGGGGAAGTCATAATGGGGAACAAAGAAATGGCAGATCAATTGAACAAGTACTTTGGTTCGGTGTTTACTGTGGAGGACACAAACAACCTTCCGGAAATAAAAGCGATCAAAGGATCTGATAAGAGGGAGGAGCTGAGGGAAATCCTTATCAGTCGGGAAAAGGTGTTGGGGAAATTGATGGGACTGAAGGCTGATAAATCCCCAGGGCCTGATGGTCTGCATCCCAGAGTACTTAAGGAGGTGGCCTTGGAAATAGTGGATGCATTGACTATCATTTTCCAACATTCCTTAGACTCTGGATCAGTTCCGAAGGAGTGGAGGGTGGCTAATGTAACCCCTCTTTTTAAAAAAAGGAGGGAGGGAGAAAGCAGGGAATTATAGACCGGTCAGCCTGACATCGGTGGTGGGTAAAATGATGGAATCAATTATTAAAGATGTCATAACAGACCATTTGGAAAGTGGCGACATGACAGGTCCAAGTCAGCATGGATTTGTGAAAGGGAAATCATGCTTGACAAATCTTCTGGAATTTTTTGAGGATGTTTCCAATAGGGTGGACGGGGGGAAACCAGTAGATGTGGTGTATTTGGACTTTCAGAAGGCCTTCGACAAGGTCCCACACAAGAGATTGGTGTGCAAAGTTAAAGCACATGGGATTGGGGGTAATGTGTTGACGTGGATTGAGAACTGGTTGGCACACAGGAAACAAAGAGTAGGAGTAAATGGGTACTTTTCAGAATGGCAGGCAGTGACCAGCGGGGTACCGCAGGGTTCGGTGCTGGGGCCCCAGCTGTTTACATTATATATTAATGATTTGGACGAAGGGATTAATTGTAATATCTCCAAATTTGCGGATGACACTAAATTGGGAAGCAGTGTGAACAATGAGGAGGATGCTAGGAGGCTACAGAGTGACTTGGACAGGTTGGGTGAATGGGCAAATGTATGGCAGATGAAGTATAATGTGGATAAATGTGAGGTTATCCACTTTGGTGGTAAAAATAGGGAGGCAGACTATTACCTGAATGGTGGCAGATTAGGGAAAGGGGAGATGCAACGAGACCTGGGCGTCATGGTACATCAGTCACTGAAGGTGGGAAGGCAAGTGCAGCAGGCAGTCAAGAAAGCAAATGGCATGATGGCCTTCATAGCAAGGGGATTTGAGTACAGGAGTAGGGAGGTGATGCTACAGTTGTACAGGGCCTTGGTGAGGCCACACCTGGAGTATTGTGTGCAGTTTTGGTCTCCTAACTTGAGGAAGGACATTCTTGCTATTGAGGGAGTGCAACGAAGGTTCACTAGATTGATTCCTGGGATGGCCAGACTGACATATCAAGAAAGACTGGATCAACTGAACTTGTATCCTCTGGAGTTCAGAAGAATGAGGGGGGATCTTATAGAGACATTTAAAATCCTGACTGGTTTAGAGAAATTAGATGCGGGCAGAATGTTTCCAATGTTAGGGAAAACTAAAACCAGGGGTCACAGTCTAAGGATAAAGGGGAAGCCATTTAAGACTGAGATGAGGAGGAACAACTTCACCCAGAGAGTGGTGAATCTGTGGAATTCTCTACCACAGAAGGTTGTTGAGGCCAGTTCGCTAAATATATTCAAAAGGGAGTTAGATATAATACTCACAACTAGGGGGATCAAGGGGTATGGCGAGAAAGCAGGAATGGGGTACTGAGGTAGCATGTTCAGCCATGAACGCATTAAATGGCGGTGCAGGCTCGAAGGACCGAATGGTCTACTCCTGCACCTATTTTCTATGTTTCTAGTCGACCCAATCTCACCTCATACGACAGTCCTGCCATCCCAGGAATCAGTCTGGTGAACCTTCGCTGCACTCCCTCTATGGCAAGTATATCCTTTCTTAGGTAAGGAGACCAAAACTGCACACAGTACTCCAGGTGTGGTCTCACCAAGGCCCTGTACAACTGTAGTAAGACATCCTTGCTCCTGTACTCAAATCCTCTTGCAATGAAGGCCAACATACCATTTGCCTTCCTAACTGCTTGCTGCACCTGCATGTTTGCTTTCAGTGACTGGTGTACAAGGACACCCAGGTCCCTCTGTACATCAACATTTCCCAATCTATCACCATTTAAATAATACTCCTGCCTTTCTGTTTTTCCTACCGAAGTGGATAACTTCACATTTATCCACGTTCTACTGCATCTGCCATGTATTTGTCCACTCACTCAACTTGTCTAAATCGCCTTGAAGCCTCTTTGCATCCTCCTCACAACTCACAATCCCACCAAGTTTCATGTGGCCAGAGGGAGGTGGAGGGCCATCCGGGCTCTCAACAGGAGGCCTTACCCTCCGAGGGTATTCCGAGAGCACTTCTCCTACCTCCAATTAAGCGAGGAGCAGTACATTAGAAGGCTCCACTTTACCAAGGAGGTGGTCACAGAACTCTGTCACCTCCTGCAACCAGACCTCCAGCCTCAGATCAGGGCGACCACGGCTCTCTGGCAGTCAAGGTCACCGTCTCCCTCAATTTTCCAGTCTGCAACAAGAGACATAGCTAACATCTCGCAGTTTGCCGTCCATCGCTGCATCCGGGAGGTCATAGAGGTTCTCTACAGTAGGAGAAGGGACTACATTTCCTTCTCCATCGCCAGAGAGAAACAGGATGAGTGTGCATATGGCTTTGCCAGGAGAGTGGGCTTCCCCATGGTGCAGGGCGCCATCGACTGCACCCACATGACTTTGCGGGCACCGTATAATAATCCTGAGATCTTCCATAACCGCAAAGGTTACCGCTCACTTAATTTGCAATTGATGTGCGACCACAGACAGCTAATCCTCAATGTCAATGCCCGCTATCCTGGCAGCAGGCAAGATGCCGTCATCCAGCACTCTTACAGCCACCACGTCAAGCTCGCGGCTGGCTGGTCTGAGACGAGGGCTATCCGCTCTCCACCTGGCTCGTGACTCCTCTCCGCAACCCCAATGCTCCTGCCCAGCAGTCATATAATGAGAGCCATGCTGCCACCAGCAGCATCATCCACCAGACCATCGGCCTGCTGAAGCAATGGTTCCGCTGCCTTGACTGCTCAGAAGGAGCCCTCCATTACTCTGCTGAGCGGGTGTCCCATTTCGTGGTGGCCTGCTGCATGCTCCACAACTTGGCCGTCACGAGGGCTCAGCCCTTGCCACCAGGGATTGCGGGACCACCTCAGGAGGGGGACGAGGAAGAGGAAGAGGAGCGCGGGAGGAGGCAGCCACTCAAATCGGCCTTCCGTGATCGCCTCATCAGACTGCGGTTCGAATGAATTAAACCCCAGATCACCTTTGCTCACCACATCCCCATCATTCCATCCTGTCGCAGGCCATCTCACAGCACAAAGCTGAAATGAGAGACACCACAAAAGAATCCAAACTGAATTATTAAATTTATCAATAATTAGTGAACACATATTTACTACAAAAATATTACCTATTCACCCTTGTGCAATCCCTTAGTGCCTTTGCCTACTCTAGTGCTACTACAAAGTGTTGGCCCAGTGGCTGCAGCAGGGCTGGTGGAAGGCTGCTGAGTGTCCATGCAGGAAACTTCAGATGGACTTGCAGGACGCCCTCGACCATCTCTGGGCCTGGAAGGCCCGGCTGTAGACTGCACCACCTCAGCATGGACAGCAGCAGTCTGGGCTGGCTGGATGACCGGCAGCGACAAGTGCAATGGTGGGAGTGGCAGTGGCAGTGGTGGGAGCAGGAATGCTGTCATCCTGAGAGAGGACAGCAGCTTCCTGCTCCACTGACCCACTGCCACTCCCCCGGGGCAGCACCTCAGCATCCCTAGCAATCTGTTGGAGCACAGATTGCTGGCCTGCTGAGACACCATGAAAGCCCCGGTCGACGGTGGTAGATCCAGCCACGATGGCAGCAGTCTGAGCTTGCGTGGTATCAAGCTGAGACTGCATGAGAGCAGTCTGAGATTGGATGCCACCAAGCATAGACTGCATTACAGCACTAAGATGTTGCGTCACTTCTGCCTGTGCTGCAATGGAAGCTGCCAGATCGCCCATCACACGGCTTCAGGTCTGCGTCGCCACGGTCTCTCTGGGAGTCCACCATCCTTTGCAGACTGGAAATGATGGGCTCCATGGTGTGCGCAGAGCCTTGTACAATGTTGGAGGCGGACTCCTCCACGCTCCTTATCATTGCCGAGAGGCTCTCTGGCACCCTTGCCATTGCACTTATCATTTCCGTGTGCATGCCCATCACCCTTCTTCTAAAGGCCTCCCCATCGAAGTCCTCATCTGAGTGCTGTGCAGCAGAACTGCCGCGCGAATTCGCCCTCTGGGGAGCTGGCCCAAGCTACCCTTTCCCCCTGGACATGCTGCAGCCCGCTCGTCCCTGGTGCCTCACCCTGTGCAGATCCCGCTACTATACTAGCCTTTAAAGAACGCATAGTGCCCGTGTCTGAGCTGGTGCCTGCGCGTGAGACATGCAGTGACGCGGTGTGTTCTTCCTCCTCCTCTTCTCCCGCCTCGCTTTCTACAGTGCCCTCGGACAGGCTGCTCAGGTGCTTGCTGATTATCTGAAAGCATAGAGGCACAAGAGTCGGTTTAAGGGGAGGGGGGCAGGAAGGGAGAAATGCATGCATACAGCATGATTAGGTGGAAAATGCGAAAGACTTGTGTGGTGAGGGGGAAGTGGGATGTGAGAAGAAGGAGTAGGGATGAACATACCATTGTCCCCAAGTGGGGTCGCTGGTGGCCCTGGCGCCCAATAATCTGCAGCACTCTATTCTCCAGCGCAGACAGTGGTTGGGTGTCGGCTTGCCCCCTGCCTGTGCGCTCCTGCTCCTTCCTGTTGTGAGCCACCTTGGCCTGCAAGCGAAAGGAAAGTGTGTGAGTGAGTGTGGAGCAATGTGTTTGAGTGATGTATCTGCCATAGTTGAATAGCTGTCATTGTGTGCAAGGTGTGAGTGTTGGTAGGTAGAGATTGTTGGTGAGTGAGTGGGGTGTGGTGCTTTGGGCAGTGTGTGAAGACTATGGTTCAGATGGTGGTACATAGTATTTGTAGAAACATTCACTCACCCTGACCACCTGAGTGAGGTCGTTAAATTTATTCCTGCATTGTGTGGATCCTGTGGACCAGAGTGCTGCCCGAGACGTACTGCACTACCTCCCTCCACATGGTGCGGAAGACTTGCAGCGAGGGCCTCCTGCCAGTTGCCGGGTAGAACACCGCCCTCCGTCTATCCACAGCGAACACCAATGCCTCCAATGCTTGATCGCATCTGCGGGCTCTCCCTGGGGCGTGGATCTGCCGTGAGTACAGTTGCTTCAGTCCTCTGGCTACTTTTGCTTGACCTGCTGCTGCTTGTTGAGACAGCTGCACAGCCAGCAATGCTGAGAATGAGGTTCTGCAGCATCAATGAACCTCCCCTTTTAAGAACTGGAAACAGGTTGTGGCAATTATGACTTGCGATTAGACTGCACTTGATAATGGTCCACCCTTTGAGTGTAACGCCAATGAGCTTGGGCTTCAAGACTTGAATTAGGACTCCAATCATTTCTTTTAGCAGTGAGCACGAATTTTGCGTGCAGTCAAAAGCATTTGCGCCTGGCACTGATTCTCCAACTTTTCTCATTCTATCGCCCATTCCTGGGCTAAAATGAATTTCTAGCCCAGTCCTTTTTTTAAATGTTTCCTATGGTCATATCAGTTTCAAAGCTTTCTGACAATGACATGCTAAGCTCAAATTGCAAGACCCACTATTTATAAATCTCCTGAAGGAATCCTTTATCCTGGTCTTTCTATGTACCTCAGTTGGCTATTTGGGCAGCTATCCTTCAGTAAATAAGGAAGTCCAGAAGGAAAAGTATTCAATGTACAATTGTGATTTTAAAGAAATTACTGTCATTTTTTGACTTGCAGATCCCTGCTCTTGGGTCCAAAAGTCATCATACTCTAGCTATCTTTGTGCTATTGTCACCACTCAAGAGACTTAAGCACATAAACTAGACTGACAATTCAGTGAAATACTGAGGGAGTGCTGCACTGTTGGAGGTGTTGTTTTCTGGATTAGGTGTTAAACCGAGGCCCCTCCTTCCCCTTTGGATGGATGTAAAAGATCCCATGGCACTGAGAGCAGGGGAATTCTCCCGGTGTTCTGACCCAACATTCATTCATCCCTCAATCAACATCACTTTTTTTTTAAAACACACAGAATTTATCTCCTTGTGGTTTGCAGCACCTTGCTGTGCACAAATTCGCTGACATGTTTCCCTACATTACAACAGTGATTATATTTCAAAAGTACTTTATTGGCTGTGAAGCATTTTGGGGAATCCTGAGGTTGTGAAAGGTGTTATATAAATGCACGTCCTTTCTTCTTCGTTCAGTTTTTCGAAATATGATACAGTAATCTGGCAACACTAACTCCTCATCCGCAATGGCATGGTAAGCTTCTCTCTAGTTATATGGAGCTGTCTTCTAAGGTGTTGCTGTGCAATCATATCTGTTGAGGCTCGCTCATTTGGTTTAAAAATGTCGCCTATTGTGATGTATCTTGCTCTTTAAAGCTCCATGTGTTTAATTGAGTTTGTGATCAATCAGTCTTTTTAACCATAAATCTCACTCCTTACAGTTCCCTGATTGGAGAGCTATCTGTAGGTGGAGTTTTGATTCTGCTTTTTTTAAAAATTGAGAGAAGAGCGTATTGTTGCATGTTGGATCCAGCTTTTTGAAGACTGAGCACCCAGAAACTGCTTTAACTTTTTTATCCCCAAAGCTGCTTTTCAATAGGTTTATAGCTAATTAGAGCCTACCAACTCCACCCTCTCCCTCTGTGTTCAGCACTGTGGAGCATTCAGTATGGTGAAAGAGCCATTCTTAACTAAATAGCAACATATTAAAATGCTCAGTTATACTCACCCAAATAATATAACATAGGAATATAGGAGTTGCTAGATAAATGCACGTCCTTTCTTCTTTTGCTAGACAGAAAAAGACCGTGTTCTATTTTAGTTCACATTCTTCCATACTGGTAGTCGCTTGATGCAATCATGTATAATCTTAATTCAGCTCTATTATGGCTTTTTTTTACAAACTTAAAATGGTCCAATAGTAAAATTATAACTTTTTGTTAACAAAAAACCATTCACACTGTTCATCATTGTGAAGATTTGCATTTCATAACGAGCTTCTTTACACAATTTGGCCAAGGCGGAAAAGAATGAGAGATGAGCTAAATCAGGGAATAGCGATTGGGTGATGCTAAGCTTAGGTTTTAATAGCCTGACAATGGTAGAAAAAAGGAAGATTGAGCGGCAGTAAGAAATTCTACAGTTTTGACATTCTACAAAACATGAGCGAGTTGGAAACTGAGAACGGTGGGAATGTTGGAAAGAGGAAGAGGTGCAAGAGTCACATCACTTTTTTTGCAACATCAACCTCTTCTCTAAACAAGTTCAGGATCACATCGAGTATTGTGTAGAGAGGTTAATTCTGTAATTGGCTTTCCTGAAGTTCTATATCGTTTCTAGTTAACTCTGATTTCAAAAGGTGCTGTTGCCAATCAAAGTGCACTTTTTATTTGGATGTGGGTGGAAAAATTTATGTGGCAGGTGAAGTTTAGGGAGAATAGAAGGGTAGAAAAATTCTCGAATACTGGGCAAGGTGAGTTCAGGTGTAGATTAAAGTATTGAAGATAAGGAGGTGTTCAATGTAAAAGCTGGATGACGACAAAAGGAAGATTTCAGCCAGGAAGGAATCAGGGTCGGGATGGGGTAATTGTAATAGTCGATGAGGAGGAACTTGAAAGAAAGCTAGTAAGTTGTTGAAATGAAGAAGTGGTGCTGGAAGAATATGAGCATAGGCCAAGGTGAATCCTGGAGTTGAGTGTCACAGCGGTTTGGGCAGGGGACATGGTGGAACTTGTAGCCTGGCATGGCAACCTTGGTGAGAGGGAAAGAGGTGCTGTCAGTGAAGCAAATTTTGGTTAGACCCACGATGTTGGTGTTATCCAAGATAATGGAGTGGGCTATTTGCAGAGTAATAAGGGAGAGGATGGTAACCAGACTTGCTGGGGCAAAAGGGTTGGAGGGAATGTGAGGGTGGAGAGAAAGATTAAGATGAGATCGGAGAAGTTGACTCCTGAACAGATGGGTTAATTGCCAGGAGAGGGGCTTGAAGTAATTGGAATGGCTGATTGGAGAAAGTCAGCAATGTGTCTCTCAATGGCTGCGAATGAGAATGCCCTGGTTGGAACAGATGAAGGCTGTAAGCATGTCCGTAAGAAAAGGGAGCCTCTGGCGGTGGCAGACCAAGAGTTCAGCAGGATAGAAATACTGATTGCCTATGCCCTTGTCCATATCCTATGCCAGTGAATCGAGGACAGGAAATATTAATGACAGAGATCAAGGGGCGGCAGAAGATGTGATAGGGAAGCAAAATGTAGCAGGGGGGCAGAGGACCTGTGGTTCAGAGGAACAAATTATGCACACAAGTGGGCAAAGAATTAACCAGTAATTAGTATTACAATTGATTTTAAATTGCGACTATCAGCACACTTCCAACGCCTTGTTTTGGTGGCCCAACTGAAGGTTGGTCAGCATTTGCCTGGAGGTTGGAAACTTGGAGCCTGTCCCAGTACTAATTTCCAGGTCTTCTGTTCTAGTAGGCCCTGCACATTTTAGAACTGGGCTTTTATCATAAAAGCTGTTGCATACTGTATCTGAATCAAGAACAATGAATCTAAAGCCAGCAAGAGATGAAATTATTATAAGAATCTCCCTGGATTGTGTCTGACTCTTAGATCTCCACTGCCCATCCATCCTCTTGTACATGCTAGGGCAATTTCTTTTTTCTGAACACCCATTTTTCCAATCTGAGATGGAAGGACTGCTCTTCAGAAAGCAAGTACTTCTGGATGATTTCTAGAGCATTCTAGATGAGGCTAAAATCATGTTGGGAGTTTTGATGGGTAATTGCCCTACCAGATCACACACAGCTATGTTAAAGCCATACCAGAAAAGTGCCTTTGGGTGCTGCAAGGAAAGAGGAGGAGTGGTCAGGGAGAAGAGATTTTGTTTTGGCTCTCGTCTTTTTTGAGGAGGATCTGAGGTAATAATTATTTGCCGTTGGTGACGGCTGCAGGCTATAAATTTCACTTTATTTTACAATGCAGGCGTGGTGTGAAAGCTTGCCAGAATAGATGCAAGTAGCACATGCTACAACACCTGTAGATTATAACACCCCTGTTAAATCTAAATTGCTCAAAACATTTAGTGAGAACCACAGACCAAGGGTGTTCATTACGGTTATAATGTTTTCCTCGAGTTGTTTTTAATATAGCAGTAGGGGGTATGGTAGCATAGTGGTTATGTTACTGGACTAATAATCCAGAGGCCTGGACAAATCCAGAGATATGAGTTCAACTCCCACTATGGCAGCTGGGGAATTTAAATTCAAAATAATTAAATAAATCTGGAATTTTAAAAAACCCATCAGTAATGGTGACCATGAAACTGCCGGATTGTCGTAAAAACCTATCTGGTTCAGTGCAGTGCTAAGGGAGTGCTGCATTGTCGGAGGTGCCGTCATTCAGATGAGACGTTAAACCGAGGCCCCGTCTGCTCTCTCAAGTGGACGTAAAAGCTCCCATGGCACTATTTTGAAGAAGAGCAGAGGAGTTATCCCTGGTGTCCTGGCCAATCTTTATCCCTCAACCAGCAAAACAAAAACAGATTATCTGGTAATTATCACATTGCTGTTTGTGGGACCTTGCTGTGTGCAATTTGACTGCTGTATTTCCCACATTACAACAGTGACTCCACTTCAAAAGCACTTAATTGGCTGTAAAGCACTTTGAGATGTGATCGTGAAAGGCGCTATATAAATGCAAGTCTTTCTTTCTTTAATGTCCTTTAGGGAAGGAAATCTGTCGTTTCCAGGTCTGGCCTCTGTGACTCCAGACCCACAGCAATGTGGTTGACTCTTAACTGCCCTCTGAAATGGCCTAGCAAGCCACATCCCGTGAATGAATAAAAAATAAGTTATAATCTTTGAGCTTATACGTGGATACCTGCAATTATGTTGCCTGTTTACCAACAATTTTATGTATTTCAAGTCTCTTTCTCCACACCCCTCCCCCCTGTTATTTTACAATTATATGCACACTGACTCTTGACCTCCTGAAGTCTGTTATGTTTTTTACACTGAATATTTTTCTCAGATTCAGTATCACAGACCATACACATTGAAACCTTGCTCCCTATGATCTAGCGTGTACCTTTACCTGCCCAAAATCTAGATAAATATTATTAGCCTAGAGTAGAATACTTACTACTATATTTTTTAAATATAAATCCACATCTCCTAGCTACAGAACTGTCTGTTAAATGGATTACAAAGAATCACCCCACACTCTTTCTTCCTCCCCCCCCCCCCCCCAAAAACCCTGATTCAAGTCTTCCCTTGATTTGCAGGAATTTAAGGAATTCAAAACAGTGATTGCCCACACAAATACAACTGCCACCTAGAGTGGGATTCATAAATATCTCCTATTGTGTTTGAATTGAATGGCTTGACTCCCTATCTGGAAACAAATTATCCTGTCCCACCTGATGGTTGCCGGAACAATGTAATTGACACTAGTGATCACATTTTGAACAAAATGCAGCAGGCAAACAGGCACAGGGCTTCAATTTACAAATGTATGTGTCCTTAATATCTACATCAGACAGTAGTTTGACTTTGAGTCTGGTGCATATGAAAAAGCTTGTGCTATTTTCTTTCAGTGAACCTTAAATTTTAACCCTGTGTGTACTGTGACCAAGAAAAAAAACAATAATATCCACCATGGACAAAAATTCTTGTTCTTTGTCACAAAATGGACAATGATTCTTAACCTCTCCAGTTTTGATATTTGGCATGCCACTATCCACATTTGTGCATGTTTACAACTGAAATAAGGCACATCGCCACTGTAGAGGGGCAAATTGAAAGAGATCTGGGTAAATTAAGCAGGTGAACTAAAATGGCAGATAGAATTTAATGGGGCACGATGCAAGTCCATATTTCAAAATTGCTTTTAAAGTCTTCAATGTTCAAACTGAACACCATTGACAAAGGTGGAAAAACTAAGTTTTGAGTGTAATTATCAACTGTCAGCGCAAGACTAATCAAGTAATGAGGTACTTGGTATTCAATTACAAGTTGAAGTTATTTTAACTTTTTGTAACTCATTGAGACCACATTTGAAATACATTGTACAATTTCAGTCACTATAAACTTTGAAACGACATCAATACATTGAAGAGGATTTGGGTAAGAGTGAGGAAGAAGTTATGAGCACAGTCTGATTAAAATTGAACTTGTTCTCATTGAAGAAATGAAGGTTGAGTGGTTGTGATACAATCCTGAAACAACTTGTTTATGTTCACATTTTCCATTTACTTTAGCACATTAAATTTGGAATTGCAGTCACAGGATCAGGGGACCTGAATGTGAAATGTGCTAAACAAACTCTCAGTGAATGATGTATGAAAAGGAGCTGACTTGTTGAGTGAACACAATGAAAGGAGTTGATGACCGCAAAGCACAATACCTGTTCAACCCCTCATAGCTGCAAATAGGAGTTGATAAAATGGACAGCAGTATATTCTAATTGGATCACTCTGTAATTTGAGGAATTTCATATTTAGGCTATAGTTTGTTTTACTGATAGTAATTGTGGTTATAATTTTGATGACTTGCTCTTTTAATTTTATTTAGGGGTGGGGTTATGATATTTCCAACTGTTACCTGACTGTCCGTATTTATTGATTTCAGCCAACATTTTTCCAGGCGCTCAGCAGAGGTTGTCTGGCATGTGAGCATGGAGCTAAAAACAGAGCCGCAGTCAGATCTGGTTTTTAAAACAAAGCTGTAATAGCAGCAGGATCAGCAAAGGCTGAGAATAGTAGAATGCAGGAGAGTAGTTAGAAGTTATTTTGCATAAGTCAAGCAAGGTTGATATGGGGAAGGGTAGCGTGTTCATTATTTTACAAAGACAAGTTGTAATGATTGAACTGAGTTTGATCTTAACTGTTGCTCGGTATGATCACTTGCTGTGATGTAAATCGATTAATAATTTGTATCTAGCCTGATCTTGCCAAGTGTTTTGAGTCCATAAAATGATAGAATGATACAGCACAGAGGAGGCCATTCGGACTCATCGTGCCTGTGCCGACCCTTTGAAGAGCTTTCCAATTAGTCCCACTCTCCTGCTCTTTCCCCTGCAAAATGTTCTCCATCTTCAAAAAGATTGAAAAACATAGGTCTGGGCACATTGAAAGACTCAATATCCAGTTCAAATGTCAAGTAATTTTTTTTCTAAGATATGGTTTAAATTTATTTTTCCATAATTTTATGCCCTCTTGTTCTATTGGTCTGATTTGATAAAGTAATATTCTGGGTTTACTTTATCCATGGCATTTATTACTTCATATACCTCAATGAGGTTTTTCCTTAACCTTCTCACTGGGCTGATGTCATTGCCAAAATGACTTCACCTGACGAAGGAGCAGCGCTCCGAAAGCTTGTGATTTCAAATAAAGCTGTTGGACTATAACCTGGTGTTGTGCGACTTCTCATTATTGCCAAACTTAACAGTGCTCTAGCCAGGTCACACCTTGAATACTGCACCCAATTCTGATCACCAAGGCAAATGGGACATGTTCAGGCACTGGAGGCAGTGCACAGAAGTACCAAGAGACCGGCTTCTACTGTCAAAGATGTGAGCTGTGAGGAAAGACTGCAGAAACTTGGGGTTCACCATTTGAAAGGAGACATCCGAGTGGTGATCATAAATCTGAAAAACTAGTTTAAATTAAATTAAGAGAGTAGGACAAGGAACAAGACTGAAGTTAGTAAAAGGCAAGTTTTGAGCAAGCATCAGGGAGTTCTTCTTCACACAGAGTGATCGGTACATGGAATCATTTGAGAAAGAGTTGGATGCTGCAAGGGAAGGAAAGTAGGGTTTTTTCTGGATAGATGAACTAAGATGGGCTGAATGTCCTTCCTCATTTGTGACTATAGAACTTAAGCTTCTCTTTCCTCAAAGCTTATTTCCTTTACACATGGGATACATATTGCTTTTCTATGCACTTTGTCCAACATTTGTATGTCCCTTTTTGAAGTGTGACAACCAGAATTGCACCCAGTGCTCCCAAATGTGGTCTGACCAATGCATTATAAAGACTTTACACTGCAATATTCTGGTTATGTATCATATTTGCTTTTTTAATTCTCCACCTTGTTTTAACCTTGAAAGTGATGAAACTAATGTCACTACCAGGTCCCTTTTTAAAGTCTCCCTGTGTTAATTCTGCTCCCTTTTAGCATTGTCTGCAAAGTTAATGACCTTTGTGCACCCCGTCTATTTGAATTTCAAGCACTGATTGCGGAGATACACCTCTCCAGTCTGACACTGCATCTCTTGCGAGTATTCTTGGTTTAGTACTTCTTATCAAATTTCTTACCCAGTCTCACATTATATCTCAGATTTCCAATGTATTTTTGTTTTGATAGTAATCTTTCATGTATAAATTATTAAAGACTTTCTGGAAGTTCAAATAAACTGTATCGTAGGTTTTCTCACTGTACGTCAGGAATTTTAAAGTGTCTTGATTTTGCATTTGCACAAATATTATACAAAACCTTGAATTATAAGAAATATTTTGAATACCACAAATTGTTTTATCCAGTTTATCATATGTATGCTTTGGGGGAAAAAAATACATTTCCAATTTAATCACGCCTTTGGCTTTGCAAATTTGAACTCCCTTAGTATGACCCAGTGTCAGTCAGCCACTGATATTTCTGTATTGTGGGGGCCAGTTTATGATCTTTGTTGTGTAATTCCAAAAGGCAATAAAGGCTGCTCATTGTATTAGGCAGGCACTCGGTTGAAGTTCTACCAAGTCAGGTTTTGTAATTCCAGACTTGCAGAGACCACCGGGTTAATTCTTATTGGATTCATTGAGGTTTGAGCTCCTCTAATTATGATAAAGATTTAATTAAAAGCAGAACATTGTAAAAATGTTTTGGCTGCATTACTGAAACCAGTAAAGATTGTGGAGCCTATATATCTCTGCTGTTGCATGCCATTATGTTTCAACGATACTAAGTCAACCCAATTACAGTTTAGTTTAAGCTTTATACGCAGTTGACGGAATATCGGAAACATCAACTATTCTGTTTTATAGTACTACATTTGCCTGGTTGCTATTTCCAATGTTAACTATGCCAGTGGGCAAAATCTTGCTTGTTCATTCATGTCAAACCTGTTACAGGAAACTCTCTTTTAACCGGCACCCAAATAACCGGAAATCTCTCCTAACCGGCAAAATTCTTGAGTAGCTAACCGGGGTTTTCCTTCATCTCTCCTTTAAAAAAAACCCCGAGGCGTTTGGCTTGTATCGGAGCGTGTAGATTGGGAGGGGAATGTGCAGCCCGGGTAGGCAGCGGACACGACAGATGGTCAGCTGGCGGTCCCCGGGGAGACGGAGCTCCGAATGCAGGCGCATGTCAGTGTGTACGGGGCTCTCGTACGTTGGGAGATATAACTCTCCGTTATCCGGACTTTTTGATTAACCGGCACCACGCCGGTCCCGTCGGTGCCGGTTAATAAAGGGTTTCCTGTACTTTGATTATTCAAATTTACTATACAGTAGAAAACATACTCCATTTACACTAACGTAAATCTATTGTTAAACTACAGCGATCCACTAATTTATAAAAAGAGAATTTATAAGGAAACCTCACAATTGCTGGTAACATAATGGGACCACCTGCCTTGAGTTGCAAGTGCATTTCGGAAGGAAGTCAAAAGGCCACTGCACTGCCCCCTTGGAGAATTAATGTAAACATGCTACAAGATGGGTATGTTTAACAATCTGAGGTCACAACATTCCCCCAAATTGGGTGCCTTTCCTGAATTGCCTTAGAATTTCCATCATTGGAAATTCAAACCAGTGCTTAATCAGGTAGGTTTGCCGACTCTGGCTGGACGTATTGCTATTGGGTTGATCACGTGACCCCCCCCCCCAATTGCTGTAGGTACACACGAAAAGGACAAAATGTGCTGTTAAATTGTGCACATAACAGGAGGTGATTCAGGTTTCCACGCTACCCCCTTCTAATTTAGCTAACATGCTTTAACAATTGACGCATTCTCTGTATCTCGTCTATGCCTTTTTATCTCCCTAATCTCTCTCTCCATGTCACCTTCTGTCTTATGCCATTATCAGTTCTGACAGATAACCATCTCCACTTCTCCACCCAATTTAATTTATTTTCTTGTATGTTTGATCCCCTTTCCCTTCCCCCCCCCCCCCCCCCCCCCCCATTCACTGTCCCTTGGCCCTTGCTATGTTCCTCTTATAAGCTGTTTATCTGTAATACCTACATGAAGGGCTAAGCCTGAAACATTGATATTTTCCATTCTTTACAGATGCTTGCCTGGCTTGCTGAGTGTTTTCAGCATTTTCTGCACAGTAGGTCTTGTTTATTTGTAGATGGCCCTGGATTTGCAATTGTCTATCTCCCTGGCTTGATTTCTTTAAAATTCCGATTCTATCTTCAATGTCTCTCTTTAACCTGAGAAGTCGCACAACACCAGGTTATAGTCCAACAGTTTTATTTAAAATTACGAGCTTTCGGAGCGCTGCTCCTTCTTCAGGTACAAGTACCTGAACCTGAACAGGTACTTGTACCTGAAGAAGGAGCAGCGCTCCGAAAGCTCGTAATTTTAAATAAAACTGTTGGACTATAACCTGGTGTTGTGCGACTTCTCATTTTTGTCCACCCCAGTCCAACACCGGCATCTCCACATCATGATCTCTTTAACCTGTCTTTCCTTCCACAGGTGCTTCATGTCACCGTAACTTAGCCTCTAGTGCCTGGGAGACACCAGGATAGTGCGGGTGGAAATGAAGAGTCTGGGCCATGAAGACGCGAAGCGCGCATACAAAAGTAATTTTCTTCTGGGTCACCATAAATTCTTTAACACTTTTATAAAAAAAAAAATTATATTCCTCCACAAGTTACAGATAATCCGAGTGAAACTATAAACGGCAGAGGACAGGTAGCCTCTGGACTGGCTCCATCATATAATGCACAGAGATGTTTTTCTCTACTTTCTAGAAGTTGCAGACACTCCCAGCTCAGGTCCTTGCAATCCTCATCAGAGTGGTGGTTTCTGCCACCACACCAGCCCGTCCTCCTACTTTTCGTTCCACAGCAGCTCTTTCACCACTGGTCTATGTGCCGTAACTTGTCCAGGCACACATCCAGCAGCTCCCTCCAATACCAATGTAACTACACTGGAAGTGCGGCAAGCGGCAGGAGGGCGAACAGCTGATTGGCTGCAAGTGGCAACACTGGATTATGCACATGCGCCAGCTGCCCACACAACAAACCTTCCTCCCGGATTGCCAGCAGCAGTTCCCAGGAGACGAATAGCCGATTCCGAGAGACTCCCGAGCAAAGCGGGAGGGGTTGGCAACTCTATGATCAGGACAAAAATAAAATGGTTGGTCATAGCATGTTACTTTGACAATAGAATTCAATAATTTAATTAAATAGAGGACTGGTTGAGTGCTTACTTACGGAAAGCTCTCCAACAGAAGCAGAAAGTCATAACCTGCTGCATATTTGTGATAGGAACAGTGATTTGATCCTGATTATCAAACCTCAATTTGAATACCGTTGTCGTGTGGTGCTCCTCTCTTTTGAACACAGCCAGCCAGGCAGTGATGATGACAGCACATCTGTGCAAAATAATCCGATTTGCTGCCATGCTGCATATTACATTGATCAGAGTTTCTTAATTTGTGATTCTCAAAGGATAAGACACAAACTGAAATCGCTCAGTACAATACGACTGAATGTGGGGATTGGCATTATGTAAGTAGAGAACATAAAAAAATAGTTGACCTCCACATGACACTCCCTCTGCTAATGAAGTAAGTAGTTGACTGAAAGGAGATAAATGTCCTGCTGTGATGAAGCATGCGCCATCAAGTCACTACCTATGTCCTAAGCTGGCTGAATCGAGTGTTACTTATTCATATATTTATTTATTCATTGCATAAATGTGTGTGTGCGCGTGCATGTTCTCTGCAACACATAATTAGCTAAAGCTTTTATGGAACACCATTGAATTAGTTGAGGAATTAATACCTTTATAGCAGATACTCCATTTACACCCCTCAAGAATGAAAGAACTTGCATTTATATAGTGTCTTTCACAACCACAGGATATCCAAAAGCCCTTTAAAGCCAATTAAGTACTTTGAAGTATAGTCACTGTTGTAATATAGGGATACACGGCAGCCCATTTACACACTGCAAGGTCCTACAAACAGCAATGAAACAAATGACCAAATAATCTGTTTTAGTGATGTTAGTTGAGGGATAACTATCGACTAAGACACTGGGATAATTCCCCTGCTCTTCTTCTTCTTCTTTTACTTACACCTTAGAGAGCAGATGGGGCCTCAGTATAAAGTCTCATCTGAAAGACAGCACTGAAAATTGTTACTTGATGGTCTTTTGTGCGAAGGATCTAATAATATTAGGGAGGAGAGAAGCTACTAATTCTTGATGTATGTTTATCTATAATTGGTTCATTGCAGAAAGGTGACTGTTGTCTATTGTATGTCCATGTCTATTGCAAAGAGTAATCATTGATAAAGACAACTTCACAGTAACCAACCTTTGGGTTAGTATTGTACGGTAATTCTATTCTGGTTAAGGCAATAATGACACCATATCTGAAAATATCCTCTTTAAATCAGACCAGCGGGCAGAGTAATTCCAAATTAAACTGTTTCAAGCAGCTGTTTTCATCAAGCACCTAGTTTGGAAATGTGACTACCATGTGTGCCTATTTGTGGAATTAGAGAAAATAATTCAGAAGGCTAATGTAGTTTACTGTGTAAAAGTCCTCCTCTATTAGAGCTCGTAAATGTGTGTAAAGGCAATGGCCCAAAATTTGCAGTCGGAGGCTTCCCACAGGCGGATGCCTCCGACCTGCAAAAAATCTACAAATTTACTTGGTGGCCCGAGGGGTTCGTAGATTCGCGCTCCTGGGCGCCTCCGGGTACCCGAAGGTAGAGGCCCACCTATCCCAGGGGCGCATGCGGTTCGCAAGCGCCCCTGGGATCATGTGGGCCGGCCCAACCAATGACAGAAGGGGAATCCCCATTCATACTTATGGGGATTCCGTACGTACGGATCTTCCATTAGTATGAATGGGGATCACTTTAAAAAAAAAAAATACACGAACGCAGGAAATAAATTTTTAAAAATTACGTATTTAAAATGCCATTTAATTAAATATTTTAAAATTTTAATTTTGGAGGGGGAAATGTATGTTTTAACGGGGCTAAAAATAAACTTATTGGACAGGGTTTTTAATGTATAAATGAGTGATAAAAATTTTTTATTTTTTTAAACTCTAACACTGATAAAAGCAGGCCTTAGAATTTCAAGGACGTTCGCTGGGCAGAAGTTGGGTAAATAGCGCAACTCTCCGCCCGTGGAGGCCCTTTTCTCGGGGATACGGATCATCTGTCAAGAGAATTTGAAAATTATGCCTGTAATCAATTTTATTTGGATCCTTAATTTTGTACAGATTTCTGCATTATTTTATATCTATCAATCCCAAGTTAATATTTCAACCTTGCTGATGAATATTTCAAAGAAGATGAAACAAAATCTCTAAGCTTTGGAGAACTGAATACACTGACTTTGAAGATGCATTATTTCTGTGTGTACAGAAAATGTCTTCAGAAAATATTTCCTGTATATATTGTGTACAATTAAAGAAATAAATGCAGTCATAGGCCATTTCTTTCATTCACTTGCACTTTCAGGGTAAATTAAAATTAGAGGTGTATTTGTACAGAAACATTACCTTAGTTCTCAAAGGGATGATTAATATTGTGACAGAAACCATCATTTTTCTACTTTATTATTGATTAATAAATCATCTGTAAGGTCTTCTGAATGAATAGATGTAACAGATATTTTCTCCTAAAGATGTTAAAACAGCTGTTCCAAACATAGCAGTGCTACTTCACGTCTTTGCTATGCGATCCCACGCATCACATCAGTGGAATTCTGACCTTTCTCTTGGCTGAACTCTTAATTTGAAGCTGTAACATATCCCCAGAAGGTTATGCTGACTTTCCTCTCTCTCTCTGAGGGCTGGAAAAGTTTACACAGCTTTGGAAGAACGTGTTACAGTGATCATCAGACAGCCTTTGTAAATCACGCAGTACATTGTGTCTGCTCAGATCGTCTTCAGCATCAGAAAGCATCAGTTTTTGGACCATTTTAACAATATACTATGGATCCCCGAGAAAAAGCGATGACCTACATAATTCCAGAGACAGACGAAGTCCTCCACACCACCATCAATGGTGGCCCAGAAACTGTTGAAAGCAATGAAAGCCAGAAAGCTGTGTCTAAGTCACAGAGAAGACGGAGTGATATAAAAATATATAAGGAGTTCTGTGATTTTTACGCTAGATTGTAAGTTGTTTTCCGCATGTTGTGGTTTTTGATGTCCTGACATCTTGTGCTGTGTTTTTGTTGCACTAAAATCTTTTTTAATGGCTTATGACACTAGAAATTACTAATTCATGCAGCATTGTGGTTTTTTTTTATACACCCTGCAAATTCATGTAACACTTCTGCAATAAACTTTAGTGCGGTAACATGATCCTGCACTGGCGCATGCTATCAATTGTTCTGTATAAACTGTTGTATTTGCTATAAACATTACAAATCCGATATGGCTGTTCAAAGTGTCTTGAAATGAATACTATTACCGGTTGCCAAGTGACTAGAAACATCTGAAAAACCTACTCTAATCTAGTTGTTATGCTGATTAATACAAAACCAAAGCTCACTGCCAGTGTGATTCTTGAGTTTCCAAGTATTTTCAGTACTTCTCTTAATTAGATCTGGGACTCTGTCTTTGTTGTATTGAGAGCAACAACAACTTGTTTATGTGGCACCTTCAATATAAAAAGAACAACTCAAAACGCTTCACAGATAGGCATAAAGAAGGAAATGGCTGCCGATCAGAAAGGGAGAAGTAAGGAAAAGGTTTGGTCGAAGAGATGTGTTTTTGAAGGAGGAGGGGAGAGGTGGTATGGGGATTTCCTGCAAGTAGGACTCTGGCAGCTGGAGGCTCTGTTGCCAGTAGTGGGACGAAGAGCAGCAATGAGATTTTTAGTTACTTTGCTTAGGTCAGCAATTACATCAGTAACCTGTTGTTGGAAGCCCATCATTTTGAGCCAATAAGGAATAGTTTTAAGCTTGGAATCTTCATAGCACAAAACCTGAATTTACCCTGTATTATAATAATGACTATAATCACAATATAATCAGGACTTTTAGTTACAGAAAACTGAATTTATCCTCTTTATTGTAAGAGGTGTGGCTTGTACTGTGTGGCTTTCAAATTTGTCCAGTCGTATACATTAAAGGGCTAGTAACCTAAATCATAACTGTCTCATTTGCACAGAATGTCATCCTGATGAAATTCATGCGTGGCTTTAATAGATTTCCTTCATCCTAAACAATAAAAATTGACACACCTTTTCACTTCATCCCTTTTACCTTGTCATCTCAATCAGATTTTCACCAACCTTGATGGGTGTTTTTCCTTTCAGATAGACACTGGGGTAGAATTTTATTTTTACTGCCTGGGTGTTGAGCCTGGGCAGACTGCAGAAAGGAAAATTTGGCAGGGAGGATCGCACATGGGAAACAGAACGCATCTGATTTTCTTTGCATTGAAATGAATGGAAAGAAAATCCGACGGGTTCTATAAGGGCTGTGCAATCATCCTTCCTGTGATTGCTCAAGTGTTGCTTAATGCCCAGGTGGTAAAGACCAAAATCTACCTCTGTCTTTTGGAAAAAGTAATCTGCCTGTGCTTCTATGGCAGAATCTGTACAATGTTTTAACTTATTCCCTCATATTGTTACTACTACTGTCATTTCTAGCTTGTATTGCTGTATTAAAAAAGAGAATATCCATCACACTCCAGACATCATGCCTGGCCTGCTGAGTTTTTCCAGCGTTTTCTGTTGTTATTTCATCATACTTAATTCAGTTGTGATTTGTTGGTTGTTTTATACTACCTTAAACTAAAATGCACAAAAAGAGAAATAATCCTAGTTATTTTATCCTTTTTTTTCTCACCTTCAAGTCATAGATAAGATGTTCTCTCGAAGGAGAAGTCAAGCTGCTACCAATTTAGAGAAATCTCCAGCGACAATAATTGGCTTCTAATTAACCTCGGGACCTATTTAGACTTGTACCCCACGGAGTGTCTGGGTAGTGGCATAAGCCATGTTAGTAGCGAAGTATTAAAACTATACTCAAGACCCCAGACCACATGTAAGCAATGCTACAGGAGATCAGCTGTTCTATTTTGTTTTTATTTACTTTGTGCATTGTGTATATTAAATTTTGATCCAATAATATACACGCTGGAGATTTATAAATTGAATTATATTCTCTGGCTGCAGGGCTGTGTCTGGAATTGGTGCCTGCTTACCAGCTAATCCGTTGTGCTAAACTACCAATGCATTATGGTACTATAACATTAATGCAATTCCTTTAAAAATGTGCAGATTCGTGGACCCTTGTTACATTTTTCTTTTGTGTGGGGGGGGGTGGGGAAGAATGACAGGAACAATTTAGATAAGAATGTAGGTCATTCAGGTTCAAACCTAAATCCATTTAAAGTCATGTGCTTGACAAGTTAATTCATGTCTGTGTAGTGGTGTACCATGCCAATCTGACTCTTGTGTATTATGTTTTTCTTTTATTGCAGCAACATGGCAAATGCTCTGGCTAATGCCATGTGCGAGCGATGCAAAAGTGGCTTTGCACCTGCTGAGAGAATTGTGAACAGTAATGGAGAGCTGTACCATGAGCAGTGTTTTGTATGCGCTCAGTGCTTCCAGCAATTCCCAGAGGGGCTCTTCTATGAGGTGAGTAGACACTTGTGGGACAGCTGCACAGTCCATTAAATCTTTGAATGAGTTTCTCAGAATGCTATAGGTTATTTCCTGTTTTGTAACTATCTTGGCAGATAATGACTTGTCTCTAGTGATTTCCCCATTTGGTGATCCCGAACCTTAGCCAAGCTATTTGGGCGGCGGTGGGGGGGGAAGCTCTATAAACCTTCACAGCTGGAACTGGTCCAGTAATTGTGGAGGGGTGAAGCCTAAGCAGGTGGGAGAAAAATAGTACGAGGAGGAAATTAATTGTATGGTTGATATCCGACCATGTAGATGGATATAGCAAGGGCTCTGATTTTTGTCATAGTAAATATTTGGGGAAAATCCTGGATTAATCATGGTAAAAGCATCGCCATAAAGGGCATGTTTTATGGTATCCATGCTACCTTATTTGCCATATTTATTTTCTCTCTCACCTCTGTCTGTTTCTCTGTGTCTTCTTTCCCTTTCTTTTGTCTCTTGCCCCGCCCCCATCACCACCATTCTCAGTGGGGTGGGGAGGGTACAGGCTGCTGAAGGTGTCGGAAGAAGTGGAAATTTGTGCGGGTGGGGGCTGACGCCAAGCCACATGAGATAGTAGGGCAGATGACCAAAATCTTTGTCAAAGAGGTAGATTTTTAAGGATTGTCTTAAAGGAGGAAAGAGAAGTTTAGGGAGGGAATTCCTGAGCTTAGCGCATTGGCAGCTGAAGGCACGGCCGCTAATGGTGGAGTGATTAATATCGAGACTGCTCAAGAAGCCAGATTTGGAGGAGCGCAGATATCTTGGAGGGTTGTAGGGCTGGAGGAGATTAGCGATTGGGAGGGGCGAGGCCGTGGAGGGATTTGAAAACGAAGAAAGTTTTAAAATCGAGGTGTTGCTTAACCAGGAGCCAATATAGGGCAGCAAGCACGGGTGATGGGTGAACGGGACTTGGTGCGAGTTAGGACACCGGTAGCAGAGTTTTCGATAACCAAGTTTATGGAGGGTAGAAAATGGGAGGCCAGTCAGGAGTGTGTTGGAATAGTCAAGTCTAGAGGTAACAAAGGCATGGATGAGGGTTTCAGCAGCAGATGAGCTGAGGCAGGGATGGAGTCGGGCGATGTTCCGGAGGTGGAAGTAGGCGGTCTTGGTGATGGAGAGGATATGGGGTCAGAAGCTCTTCGGGGCCAAATATGACACCAAGGTTGTAAACAATCTGGTTCAACCTCAGACAGTTGCCAGGGAGAGAGATGGAGTCTGTGGCTAGGCAACGGAGTTTGTGGCGGGGACTGAAGACAATGGCTTCAGTCTTCCCAATATGTAGTTGGAGGAAATTTCTGCTCATCCAAATACTGGATGTTGGACAAGCAGTCTGACATTTTAGAGACAGTGGAAAGGGCGAGAGAGATGGTGGTGAGGTAGAGCTGGGTGTCGTCAGCGTACATGTGGAAACTGACGCTGTGATTTCGGATGATGTCGCCGAGGGGCAGCATGTAGATGAGAAATAGGAGGAGGACAAGGATAGATCCTTGGACACCAGGGATAAGGTGCGGGAAGGGAAGCTATTGCAGGTGATTCTCTGGCTACGACTGGATAGATAAGAATGCAACCAGGTGAGTCTAGTCCCACCCAGCTGGACGACAGTGGAGAGGTGTTGGAGGAGGATGGTGTGGTCAATCATGTCAAAGGCTGCAGACAGGTTGAAAAGGACGAGGAGGGATAGTTCACCATTATCACAATCACATAGAATGTCATTTGTGACTTTGCTGAGAGTACTGTGGCAGTGAAGGAAACCTGATTGGAGGGATTTAAACATGGAGTTCCGGAAAGATGGGCATGGATTTGGGCGGCGACCTGCACGTTTAAGGACTTTGGAGAGGAAAGGGAGTTTGGAGATGGGACAGTAGTTTGCAAGGAAGAGGGGTCAAGGGTTTTTTTGAGGAGAGGGGTGTTGACGGCAGACTTGAAGGAGAGGAGACATTACCTGAGGAGAGAGAACAGTTCACAATATCAGCTAACGGCGCCAGGAAGGGATGTTGGGTGGTCAGCAGTTTGGTGGGAATCGGGAGCAGGAGGTGGGTCTCATGGAGAAGATGAGCTCAGTGGGCATGAGGGGAGATAGGAGAGAAACTGGAGAAAGATGCGAGTTCAGGGTTAGGGCAGGGGGGAACCTTTAGAGGAAGTTTGGCCCGGTGGGCTAGAGGAAGGGAGGGAAGCGGCAGAGGCAGCTGAACACATGATTTCAATCTTAGTGACAAAGAAGTCCATGAGCTCCTCGCACTTGTTGGAGTTGAAAGTGGAGGAGACAACGGAGAGCGGTTTAATAAGATGGTTTGCAGTAGAGAAAAGAAGCCGGGGATTATCTTTGTATTCCAGGATAAACCTGGAATAGTGAGCAGTTTTGGCAGACGAGAGAGGACTCGAATAGTGCTTTGTGGTCCAGCCAGATCTGGCAGTGAATGAACACACAGAAAACTATACAACTCCTCCTGTCTGCCGTAACCTCTAACTGTGTCACATGTGCAACTTAAGGGGGGAAAACTCACATGCATGGTTCCACTGAAGGGAGGAGCTTGTTAACATAAACCCCAACCAATCAGGAAGAGCTGTAGCAGCAGCAGCACCACCAACTTCCGTGACTTCTGTTAAAATCACATGATCCATGACAAAGGTACATTTAATTTTATTTACTAGTGGTTCTGCTGTGGCATTTCCCATATGTGTCTGAAGATGCAGTCTTTCGCTCACATGATACAGCACAGAAGGAGGTCATTTGGCTTATCGTGCCTGTGCGGCTCTTTGGTAGAGCTATTCAATTAGTCCCGCTCTTTCCCCATAGCCCTGTAATTTTTTTCCCTGCAAGTATTGATCCAATTCCCTTTTGAAAGTTACTATTGAATCTGCTTCCACCACCCTTTTAGGCAGTGCATTCCAAATCACAACTCGCTGTGTAAATTTTTTTTTTCCTCCAGCTGTGTCTGGTTCTTTTGCCATTTACCTTCAATCTGTGTCCTCTGGATACCTCTTCTCTTACAACCCTTCTGCCACTCAACAGTTTCTCCTTTACGCTATCAAAACCCTTCATAATTTTGAACACCTCTATTAAATCTCCCTTAAACCTTCTCTGCTCTAAGGAGAACAACACTAGCTTCTCCACATAACTGAAGTCCCTCCTCCCTGGTATCTTTCTAGTAAATTTCTTCTGTACCCTCACCCAAGACCTTGACGTCCTTCCTAAAGTATGATGCCTGGACTTGGACACAATACTACAGCTGAGGCCTAACCAGTGTTTTAATAAAGGTTTAGCATAACTTCCTTGCTTTTGTACTCTATGCCTCTACTAATAAAGCCAAGGATCCCATATTCATTTGTAACAGCTTCTCAACTTGTCCTGCCACTTTCAAAGATTTGTGTACCTACACCCCCAGGTCTCTCTGTTCCTGCACTCCCTTTAAAATTGTACCATTTAGTTCATATTACCTCTCATTCTTCCAACCAAAATGTATCACTTATCACTTCGCACTTCACTGCGTTAAATTTCATCTGCCATGTGTTTCCCACCACCAACGATTTTTGAACAGGGGTGTAGCATTTTCAATCCTCCAGTCCTCCGGCACCTCTCCCATATCTAAGGAGGATTGGAAAATTGTGGCCAGAGCCTCTGCAATTTCCACCTTTTACTTTACTCCGTAAACTAGGATGTACCCATCCGGACCAGGTGACTTTTCTACGTTGAGGACTGACAACCTTTTAAGTATGTCCTCTTTATCTATTCTTATCCTAGCCAATATCGCTACTACCTCCTCCTTTACTGTGATATTGGCAGCATCCTCTTTAGTGAAGTCCTCCGCCATGACTTCTGCCTCCACAAGAAGATCTCTTTGTAGCCCCTCGGCCCCACCCTTTTTCTGACTACCCTTTTTTACTATTTATATGTTTAGAAAAGACTTTTGGGTTCCCTTTTATGTTAGTTGCTAATCTATTCTCATATTCTTTGTCCCTCTTGTTCCCTTTTTTTAGATCTCCTCTGCACTTTCTATTTTCAGCTTGGTTCTCTACTGTATTATAAATCTTGCATTTGTCATAAGTCTCTTTTTTCTGTTTCATTTTAATCTCTTTATCCTTAGTCATCCAGGAAGCTCTAGCTTTGGATACCCTTCGTTTTCCCCCTCATGGGAATGTGTCTACTCTACACAAACCATCTCTTCTTTGAAGGCTGTTGTTCAATTACTGTTTTGCCTACCAATTTTTGATTCCAACTCACCCGGGCCAGATTCCTTTTCAAGTCACTGAAATTATCCCTCCAGATTAAGAATTTTTATGCTTGATTTGTTTCTTGTCCTTTTCCATAACTATTCTAAACCTGATGATATTATGATCACTATACCCAAATGTACTGCTTCCTTCCTCATTGGGCTGGAAACACACTGATCAAAAAGGTTCTCTTGTACACATTTCAGGCATTCCTCCCCCTCTTTGCCCTTTACACTGTTACTATCCCAGTCTATATTAGGATAATTGAAGTCCCTCATTAACACTACTCTATAGGTCTTGCGTCGTTCTGTAATTTGCTTGCAAATTCGCTCCTCTATCTCCTTCCTACTATTTGGTGGCCTATAGTATACACCCAGTAGTGTAATAGCTTCTCTACTGTTCCTTAATTCTAACCAAATGGATTCTGTCTTTGACCCCCCTCAACTACATCAACCTTCTCCACTGCTATGATAGTTTATTTGATCAATATTGCCACCGACCCCCCCCCACCCCCACCTCTTTTTTTTCCCCTTCCCTATCTTTCCTGAATACCTTGTAGCCATAACTATTAAGTTCCCAATCCTCCCCTTCTTTGAGCCAGGTCTCTGTTATTGCCACTATATCATAGTCCCATGTGGCAACTTGTGCCTGCAGTTCACCTTATTTACCATGCTACATGCATTTATGCACATGTGCGCCAAACCTATCAGACTGCCTCGCATTTGTCCAGTGTCTGATACCTTCGTATTTTTCAACTATTCTTTACTCTAGTCCTCTGTGCACCTTGTTTCTCCTCTCTAATGTTTCATGGTGGTGCCCCTGCCAAATTAGTTTAAACCCTCCCCCACAGCACTAGTTAACTTGCCCATGAGGTTATTGATTTCAGCTCTGTTGAGGTGCAATCTGTCCACCTTCAACAGATCCCTCCTGCCCCAGAACTGGCCCCAATGCCCCAGGAATCTGAAGCCCTCCCTCCTGCTGCAATCATCCAGGCAAGTGGAGAGTATTCCATCACACTCCTTACTTGTGCCTTTGTAGATGGAAAGGCTTTGGGGAGTCAACCTATAACCCATCAGGTGGTGGAAAAGAATTTAAAACCGAGAAACAAAATAGCCTTTTGTTATGAGCCCTGCCAGACAAAATGAAACTTGAGTAAAGGCAAAGTTCAAGTGCTACCTTAACACTTGGATCAAACCTGCATTCTGAATTCCCAATCTCGAGTCCACTGCATTGAGCAGATAACAAGCATTTCCACACAGGGGAAGGAAGATCATAAGCCATGCCCCCACTGGCCCTCCATGGCACATTTCCTGGTATCTTATCAAAAGCAGGTCACCTCCAAGCTGTCTGTGGTTTGAGAGGAAAGAGCGTAACATACTTTCAACTGGATCACTTTATCCTGACATTGTGGTGCACACCGTTGAATACACGCTTCTCAAGTTTTACCACATGCCAAATTCTCAATATTGATATTGAATCGTTTAAGTAATGAGACAGGAACATATCCTAGTGCAGAGCTTTACTTTATGAATGCAAAATTATTTTCTCCACAAATAGAAAGTTACACTTTTTTTTATATTAAATGTCTCTTTGGATTATAAATGTTCATTTTGGAGAGGTGTTGAAATACGACTGCTTCTTCAGGTGGCTGTGCCAACATGTGTGTGAAGAATCCTGAGTCATGCAGGGCTATGCTTTCAAATAATGAGATGGCAGCCAATTCAAACATAACAAAAATGCATTTGGAACCTATACCTGTAGTATCAAATGGTTTCGAACATGGCTATACTGCGTAAGACAGAAGTGATTTTGAATTTTTTTTCTTCAATCTTCATTTTTTTTTAAAAAGTAATTTATAAATCCAGTAGTGAGCTAAATCATTGCACCATTCTCATCTGATATCACTGTGGTGCATAGCTGCTCTCTTTTTTAAGCAAAGAAACATTTTTCATGAAAACAGTATCTTCAAGAATAGTTAATTGCGTGCAGTAATTGAAAGCAAATTGGCACGTCTAATGGAAAATATATGGTAAAAGAACATTTCTGGTTTAGTTTTATTTTGATGTCGCTTTGTAATTTGGATGAATTGATGCTTAAAGAATTAAGTGCTGCGTTTTTATGGGGTATATTTGGGTTAAATGTTAACTTACAATATCTATTTCATTATTGAAATGCAATTTAGATCCAGCCTTGGTTTTGTTGCTTCCAGTGCCACCACCAGTATGCCAATATAGTGAGCCAAAACTGTATATTTATTGAAAGTAGCATAATTGATTAATCTCTAGTTGTATTGTGTACATGCAGATTTTGGGAAAGGGTCACTGATTGAAAGTTTGACATGTGCATTATCTTGATTCCACCAATGTGAAAATGAAGAGGGTGAAATTGGACATGGACTGGGACGCAAAACAGGTGGTATTGTATTTGCCAACCATTATACAACATCCACAAGCTAAAGTCCTTCATAATAGTTTTTACCACCAGACTGGAGTATGAACCGTATATACAAAGTACGTATCTAGTAGTACCGAAAGGGTTGTGGTGATTAGAATCCATTTTATAATATTACTTCCAATGCTTTCTCATATAGACTTGCCAGCAGTCACACTAAAACAGTAGGTTTGAGGTTTCATTCTTTTAAATTTATTATAAAATGTGCTTTTAAAATGAGTAAATGGACACAACACTGTAGTATAGAATAACTATTTAACAGTCATTACATTTTCTTTCTTGCAGTTTGAAGGGCGAAAATACTGTGAGCATGATTTTCAGATGCTTTTTGCCCCCTGTTGTCATCAGTGTGGTGAGTGTTCAACATTAATTAGCAAATGTTATATTTTCGTGAAAGAATAAACTCCCTCTTTTTCTGATTCACTTTTGCTGTAGTTCTAACTCTGTTGCACTCTCACATGCACTCTCTCTTGCTTTAATCCTTGTTATGTTATTTATGGCCCTTTCAGTTATACCGTACTAATGGTCTTTAGCCGTTATCGATCAGCAATACTGAGCAAAGCTGTGGGCTGTGAATTGCACCCTCCTCTTTCTCCCCCCCCCCCCCCCCCCCCCAATCCAGCCAAGAGAGAGGTCTGTGTGCATATGTGGAACTCCACATCTGGTTGTAGATTTTTAACATTTTGAAACATTTTCTCTATTTATTTAAGAAAAATGTGCCTAAAAGATCTGACCGACTGCTTGAGGTTTTTTTTAAACCCGGTGTGACAAAAATGAAAATATTTTGCTTATATTAGATTTACTGATTTGAATTCCTTTTACTACCAGTAACAGTGCATGAGGGGTTAAAAATGTAGGTTCACACAGCCAGCTATTTTTGACATACAACAGCTAAACTTGGATAAGTTATCTGTATGGAGGTGCACAAACAGAAACCTGGGGATATGTGTGCACAAATCGTTGAAGGTGGCAGGGCAGGTTGAGAAAGCAGTTAAAAAGGCTTACGGGATCCTGGGCTTCATAAATAGAGGTATAGAGTACAAAAGTGTAGAAATTATGATGAACCTGTATAAAACACTGGTTCGGCCCCAACTGGAGTACTGTGTCCAATTCTGGGCACCACACTTTAGGAAGGATGTGAAGACCTTAGAAAGGGTACAGAAAAAATTTACGAGAATGATTCCAGGAATGAGGGACTTCAGTTACGTTGATAGACTGGAGAAGCTGGGGTTGTTCTCCTTGGAGCAGAGAAGATTGAGGGGATTTGATGGAGGTATTCAAAATCATGAGGGGTCTGGACAGAGTAGATAGCGAGAAACTGTTCCCATTGGCGGAAGGGTCGAGAACCAGAGGACACAGATTTAAGGTGATTGGCAAAAGAACCAAAGGCGACATAAGCAAAAACTTTTTTACGCAGCGAGTGGTTATGATCTGGAATGCACTGCCTGAAAGGGTGGTGGAGGCAGATTTAATCACGGCTTTCAAAAGGGAGTTGGATAAGTATCTGAAGGAAAGAAATTTGCAGGGCTACGGGGAAAGGGCGGGGGAGTGGGACTAGCTGAAGTGCTCTTGCAGAGAGCCGGCACGGGCTCGACTAACCGAATGGCCTCCTTCCGTACTGTAACCATTCTATGATATAGATGTAAATTAGCACATCTATAGGTGGTCACCGCTGAATACTGGGTTTTAATATATTAATTGTTCAAATAGCCAGGTTTTTCATTTCACAGCTTCTGAACTCCAGGATGTTTGAGGCTTGTTCCTCAAACATTGTCTGTTGGCTTACAATGAAATGATAGCCAAGCTAAGTAATCCAATAAGTTAGATTGTTGATGTCTTTTGTTCTGACATGTCTTCATGTGACCTTGAAACATGTCATTGCTTTGATCTATGTCAGAGGATTTTAATCAAACACCCTGGAGTGGTGGATTTGATTGGACAGCTGTGTCTGAGACCTAATGTGAAGGAGCAGAGGCAATTTGGCTCTAGTCCTTTTGATTGATAGCTCTGTGGTGAGAAGTCTCACATAGGGATTAACTCCTTGGCAGTGTTCCACCACATAAGCGTACGTCTATTTTCATTGTTTGGGTCCTGGAAGAAGTATCTGGTTTTGATGTACATTGAAGAAAATAGTCAAGTTTCTAATTACTGTGGACAGTTACAATTCAGTACTGAATACTGTTCATCTACTTGTGCCATCTATAAATAGTACCTCTGTCACATCTTCCATTGAAAAGTTACATGTAAATACCACCTCCATATGGAATTTCCCATTTTAAATGTTTGTACACCTACCAGTTATGTATGTATTTTTGCCTGTGATGCCTGTAATATTTCAATAGTATTAAAAATGTAATTTTGTAATAATTATATACGGAGGCTGTAGTCCTATGTCCGTATACCAGAGATAAGGGTCTGAGATGCAGGAGTCAAAACACTTGCAGCTTATTAAGGGCTAAATGTTACAAACATATTCACAGCCAGTTTGGAGGAGAGAAGTGAGAAGTCGCACAACACCAGGTTATAGTCCAACAGTTTTATTTGAAATCACAAGCTTTCGGAGCTGCTGCTCCTTCGTCAGGTGAAGTGAAGGAATACGAATCGGCAAAGCATATATAGACAGAGAACAATGCCTGTGCAGCGTACGATGTCTGACTGCCTTTTATCATACCTCGGCAGAGAGACAATCAGGTCAGTCAGGAAGGCATTATATCAAATACGATAGCAAAATACTGCGGATGCTGGAAATCCGAAATAACAACAGAAAACGCTGGAAAAACTCAGCGGACCAGACAACATCTGTGGAGAGAGAAAGAGTTAACGTTTCAGGTCGATGACCTTTCGTCAGAACTGGGAAGAGCCGGAAATCAAATAGATTTAAGGCCAGGGTAAAGCTGGGAAAAGGGGGCATTATATCAAATGTCGATATGCGTGATCTTCTTGGCGATTCTCTCCACTTTGAGCCGGCAGTTTGTGGTGTCGATAGTGGTCATGTGTCGATATGCGCGATCTTCTTGGCGATTGTCTTGGCAGTTTGGAGGAGCACAGAGATCTCGAAGGGCTGTAGGGGTGGAGAAGGTTACAGAGATGGGGAGGGGGGAGGCCATGAAGGGATTTGAAAATGAGGATGAGTATTTTACAGGGAAGAATAAACATAAATGTATCCAAGAGAAGATTGGAACTATCCAAGGCTATTTTATATGGCAACAGTTACAGCCTTACAGATTTGTTGATCGTCTACAGATATTGCCTGTCAGCTACGTTTGCAGCTTTTTAGTTTTATGTTTTTTAAATATAGAGCTTGATATAAAATGGACCCTAAAATAAATAGATTCTGCTCTGACCACCAAGTGTCACTGTGGGGCAGTCTATGTCTGAACCACTGTTAACCAGCAGCCACATTGGCATAAGTCATTAAACAACAACAGCAACTTGCATTTATTTGGCGCCCTTAACGTAATAAAACGTCCCAAGGTGCTTCACAGGAGCGTTCTCAAATAAAATTTGATTCCGAGCCATATAAGGAGATGTTAGGGCAGATGACCAAAAGCTTGGTCAAAGAGGTAGGTTTTAAGGAGCGTCTTAAAGGAGAAAAGAGAGGTTGAGAGGCGGAGCGGTTTCGGGAGGGAATTCCAGAGTTTAGGGCCTCGGCAGCTGAAGGCACGGCCGCCAATGGTGGAGCACTTAAAATCGGGGATGTTCAAGAGGCCAGAATTGGTGAAGCGCAGAGATCCCGGGGGATTATAGGGCTGGCGGAGGTTAGAGATAAGGAGGGGCGAGGCCATGGAGGGATTTGAAAACAAGGGTGAGAATTTTAAAATCGAGGCGTTGCTTAACTGGGAGCCAATGTAGGCCAGCAAGCACGGGAGATGGGTGAGCAGGACTTGGTGCGAGTTAGGACAAAGGAGGTAAGTAATTAATTTTAAAAGTAAATGTTTTATTAAAAAGAAATATATTGCATCCTTAAAGCTGTCCTATACTTCCTACCACTCCATCCCTCTGAGTGACGTTTCTGCATTCCAGCAAAAATCCACAAAAAACCTCATCTCGCCCCGCCTGCTTGTTTGCTTGCTTGCATACCTGCCTGATAACGCAACTGCCTGGTCCGTCGCATCTGGTGGACTGCCACTGCTGAGTAGCATTCTAGTCTTCACCTTTCCCTGACTGACGAGCAGTTTTACAACCTCTGCTCATAAACATTGCTTCAGCTCAATCCCCCTCCCCCTCTCCCACCCCCACAGCTGAACAGGGAAATTATCCCTTGCAAAATTACCCACCCAGCACATAACAGGCCCTGGAAAACCAATCTCCACCGCCCCCCTTCCCCCAACCCCCCATACCAAACATCCTCCATTCCTCCTGCCCCGTCATCCTTCTCCCTCCCTCTTCCCTCCCCACCCCAAATAAATAATACTCCTCTTTCCCCCTCTAGTTTGTTCTTTCTCTCTTTCTTGCGCTCTCTTCTGTCACTCCGCCTTTTTTTCCCCCCCTCCTTTCCCTTTTTTTATTTTCTTCCCTCCCCATCTGAGTCCAGTTATCTCCATGCCCTCCAACCCTGTTTGACCTGAATACTAGTGAGAAGTCGCACAACACCAGGTTATAGTCCAACAGTTTTATTTGAAATCACAAGCTTTCGGAGCGCTGCTGACGAAGGAGCAGCAGCTCCGAAAGCTTGTGATTTCAAATAAAACTGTTGGACTATAACCTGGTGTTGTGCGACTTCTCACTTTTGTCCACCCCAGTCCAACACCGGCATCTCCGCATCATGACCTGAATACTGCATTTGGTCTGGACCCCCCATGTGCAGCGCCACGGTTGATCAGCTAGTTTGTATAAAGTCTACTATGATTAATATTAAATAACAACAGAAAACGCTGGAAAAACTCAGCAGGCCAGGCAGCATCCGTGGAGAGAGAGAGAGAGTTAACGTTTCAGGTCGATGACCTTTCATCAGAACTAGGAAGAGCCGGAAATCAAATAGATTTAAGGCCAGGGTAAAGCTGGGAAAAGGGGGAGGGGATAAAGGAACAAAGGGGGAGATGAAGAGACATTAAGAGACATTAAGAGATATGCAAGGCTAGAGGTGGTGTTAATGTGACAGATTAAGGCTGAAAGAAGTGTGAAATCCACTGGCAGAATGAAGGACAGCTGCCAGCTTCTAGGAGGAAAAAAAAAGGTGGGGGGGGGGGCAAATAAAAGGGTGGAAAAAATAAAATATAAATGTGATTGGAGCTGATTAATATTAAATGGCCCTCTTCGACTCCTCTTTCCTCTCCCATCCGCACCCCCCTCATCCTTCCTCCTCCATCTCCGCCCCACCCCCGTATGACTTTTGCTTAATTTGAAATACATTATTTATACCCATTTGTGGGCCCACTAAAGTAACATGATTTCTGATGGCCCAAAATGATCCCGGTTCTGCCTCAAATTCAGGCCCCCAGCTGTCAATTTGCTGCTACAGTGCACTCCCCAGCCCAGGAATTTTGTCTCAGCCATAACCTTGGCCTGCTGATAATGTTAAATTGCCCAGTTACCACATCAGCTGTTCTTATGGATTCTCAAAAATTGCATACAGTCAATTATAATCTGTTCTTTCTCATGTTCAGCTGAATAATTGGAATTCCTGGCATCGTTGCTTTGAGTCCTGTCAATTTTATGATTGAGTTTTTCTTCTTCATTGCTCTGCTTTCTCGAGGTGGTGATTTACAGAGGGTAGGCAGCACTTGTGTTGGAAATAGGCAACCAAACCTGGAATCTTCTAACCCTTTGAAACTATTCAATGATTGTAATAAAGTCTGACACAAAAGCAAAGTGCTGCGGATGCTGGAAATCTGAAGTAAAAACAGAAAATGCTGGAAATACTCCGATCAGGCAGCATCTGTGGAGAGAGAAACAGAGTTAACCATTCAGGTTGATAATCTTTCGTCAGAACTGTAATAAAGTTTGATTTGTGTACCACAAAGTCGCTGCCACAGGAAATTTCGTGCCCTCCTTTAACAATATTGGCTATCCAGCAAACAGGATCATACTAATGGCCGAGCTTTCCAAAACCTGATTGATTTTTATGTCCTTCACGATTCAGCCAGTTCAGTCACCAACACCTTAATATAGTCTATGAAGTTATAACCAAAAATCAAGGTTAGAGGGAGGGAGAATGTTGTCTCCGAGTACATTTCTAAAAAAATAGTTCTGTTTTTCATTGCAGGTGAGTTCATCATTGGCCGAGTGATTAAAGCTATGAACAATAGCTGGCACCCAGAATGTTTTCGCTGTGACCTCTGCCAACAGATTCTTGCAGATATTGGATTTGTGAAGAATGCTGGCAGGTTGGTATATTTGGCGCCCTTTTATGAATACAGAAATGTATGTTTACTTGAGGCTCTGCTGTGTATAACATTGACTTGCATCTGGTTGCGATAGAACTATAGAATTTTACAACACACAACAAGGTCATTTGGCCCATTTTGTCTGTGCCTGCCCTTTGCTGGAGCAATCTAAAATTAATCTTGCTGTTTTGTGCTCTATGTTTCCCTGGTTTAAATAGTTAGCAGTCTTAGCTCACCTCTGAGTCATCGGTTCATGTCCCACACCAGGGACTTGAGCACAGAATCTAGGCTGACACTTCAGTGCAGTGCTGAGGGAGTGCTTCATTGTCAGAGGTGCTATCTTCCAGATCCAATGTTAAACCGAGGCCTGTCTGCTCCTATTAAATATCCCATGGCACTATTTGAAGAAGAGCATGGGAGTTCTCCTGGTGTCTTGTCAACTCAACCAATGTCACTAAATTATCTAGGCATTTATATCATTGGTGTTAGTGGAACCTTACTGTATGTAAATTGGCTGCCACATTTGCCTAGATTACAACAGTGACCACACATCAAAATTGGCTGTGAAGCACTTTAGGACATCTTGAGGGTCTGAAAGGCGCCATACAAATGCAAGTTTCATTCTCTCGTTTTCTCTTTTTCTCTCTCATGTTAAAAGTCCCAAGTAAACAATCCTTTTCTGTCTCCTCCCAAGATCCCCACCATTATAGATGCCAGTGTCCAACTAATTTGGAGTACTCAACTTACCATTAAGAAGTTGTTGGGTGCACTGGACACAGCAAAGGCTATGGGCCCTGACAACATCCTGGCTGTAGTGCTGAATATCTGTGCACCAGAGCTAGCTGTTGTCCTTGCCAAGCTGTTTCAGTTCATTGATGACACTAGCACCTACACAACAATGTAGATGATTTCCTAGGATAAATCTAACCTGCCCAATTAGAATCCTTTCAGCTTCCTCCCAATCATCAGTAATGCAATGGAAGGAGTCATCAATAGTGCCATCAAATGACAAGTACTCACTAATAACTAAGTGTCAGCCGTGGCTCAGTGGTAGCACTCTCGCCTCTGAATCAGAAGGTTGTGGGTTCAGAGGAACAGGAATAGGCCATTCAGCCCCTTGAGCCTCTTCCGCCATTCAATTATATCATGGTTGATCTATATCTTAACTCCATCTACCCACTTGCCTAACAAAAATCTATCAACACAAAAGCATCCTGCGGATGCTGGAAATCTGAAATAAAAACAGAAAATGCTGAAAATACTCAGCAGGTCAGGCAACATCTGTAGAGAGAGAAACTGAGTTAACGTTTCAGGTCGATGACCCTTCGTCAGAACTGGATAAAGTTGGAGATAAAGTTGGAGATGTAACAGGTTTTTAAGCAAGTGTAGGGGCGGGGGGAGGGGAGGAAAGAACAAAAGGGAAGGTCTGTGATAGGATGGAAGGTAGGAGAGATGAAGAGACAAAAGGGATGATTG
The DNA here is from genome assembly GCA_030390025.1 of Squalus acanthias. NCBI lineage: Eukaryota > Metazoa > Chordata > Chondrichthyes > Squaliformes > Squalidae > Squalus > Squalus acanthias. The sequence goes on along the minus strand of CM059431.1, from coordinate 48,756,961 downwards.
TGCAAGGCAAAAGGAGATGGTCATGGGACAAGTTGAGAAACAAAAAGATGACTCTAGATTAAGTGTAAATGACAATGGCAGGATGATCCAACAGCTGCCATGTGAGAGAGAGAGAGAAAAGAAATGATAGGGGCAGAGGTTATGGTCTGAAATTGTTGAACTCTGTTGAGTCCAGAAGGCTGTAAAGTGCCGAATCGAAAGATGAGGTGCTGTTCCTCGAGCTTACATTGAGCTTCATTGGAACAGTGTAAGAGGCCGAGGACGGAGAGGTCAGAGTGGGAGTGGAGCGGAGAATTAAAGTGACAGGCGACCGGAAGCTCGGGGTCACCCTTACGGACTGAACGGAGGTGTTCCGCAAAGCGGTCACCCAATCTGCGTTTGGTCTCCCCAATGTATAGGAGACCGCATCGTGAGCAGCGAATACAGTATACTAGATTGCAAGAAGTACAAGTAAATTGCTGTTTCACCTGGAAAGTGTGTTTGGGGCCCTGGACAGTGGGAAGGGAGGAGATAAAAGGGCAGGTGTTGCATCTCCTGTGCTTGAAGGGGAAGGGGTGTTGGGGGTGATAGAGTGGACCAGGGTGTCGCAGAGGGAGCGGTCCTTCGGAATGCTGAAAGGGGAGGTGAGGGGAAGATGTGTTTGGTGGTGGGATCATGCTGGAGGTGGTGGAAATGGCGGAGGATGATCCGTTGAATGTGGAGGCTGGTGAGGTGAAAGGTGAGGACGGGGATCCCTATCATGGTTTCGGGAGGGAGGGGAAGGGGTGAGAGCAGAAGTGCGGGAAATAAAACGGACACGGTCAAGGGCCGTGTCAACCACAGTAGAGGGGAATCCTCGGATGAGGAAAAAGAAGACATGTCGGAAGCACTAGTATGGCAGGTGGCATCGTCGGAGCAGATGCGGCAGAGACGGAGAAACTGGGAGAATGGAATGGAGTCCTTACAGGAAGCGGGGTGGGAGGAAGTGTAGTCCAGGTAGCTGTGGGAATCAGTGGGCTTATAGTGAATGTTTGTCAATAACCTGTCCCCAGAGATGGAGACAAAAAAGTTGAGGAAGGGAAGAGTCGGACATGAACCATGTGAAGGTGAGGGAAGGGTGGAAATTGGAAGCAAAGTGAATGACATTTTCTAGTTCAGGGCGAGAGCAGGAAACGGCACCGAGACAGTCATCAATATACCGGAAAAAGAAGTGAGGGAGGGGACCCGAGTAGGACCGGAAGAAAGAATGTTCTACATATCCCACGAAAAGGCAGGCATAGCTAGGACCCATGCGGGTCCCCATACAACATCTTTAATTTGGAGGAAGTGAGTGAAGTCAAAGGAGAAGTTCAGCCAGGCGGAGGAGGGTGGTGGGGGAAGGGGACTGGTTGGGCCTCTGTTCTAGGAAGAAGTAGAGCGCCCTCAGGCCATCCTGGTGGGGGATGGAGGTGTAGAGGGATTGGTCGTCCATAGTGAAATCTATCAATCTCAGTTTTTAAATTTTCAATTGACCTAGCCTCCTACAGCTTTTTGGGGGAAGAGAGTTCCAGATTTCCACTACCCTTTGTGTGAAGGAGTGTGTTCTGCCCTCACCCCTGAAAGGCCTCGCTCTAATTTTCAGATTATGCCCCTTTGTTCTGGACTCTCCCACTGGAGGAAATAGTTTCTCTCTTTCTCTACCCTATCAAATCGTTTAATCATCTTAAACACTTCAATTAGATCTCTCCTTAATCTTCTATATTCAAAGGAATACAAGCTGAAGAATTCTATGCAACCTGTCCTCATAATTTAACCCTTTTAGCCTTGCTATCATTCTGGTAAATCTGTGCTGCACCCCTCCAAGGCCAATATATAATTCTTGAGGTGCAGTGCCCTGAACTGAATGCAGTACTCCAGATGTGTTCTAACCAGAGCTCTGTACAGCTGTAACATGTATTGCAGCTCTCCTGAGATAAAGGCCAACATTGTTTTAGCCTTTATAATTATTTTTGTACCTATCCACTAGCTTTGTCATTTCTGTACTTGGACCCCAAATCTCTCTGCTCATCCACAGTTTCTAGATTCACACCATTTAGAAAATATTCTGATCTATCTTTCTTCGGTCCAAAGTGGTTGATCTCACATTTTCCCATATTGAATGCCATCTGCCACATATTTGCCCACTCACCTAATCTATCAATGTCCCTTCGCAACTTTCTGCTCCCATCTACACTGTTTACTGTGCCACCTAACTTAGTGTCGTCAGCAAACTTAGCTATACGGCTCTCTATTCCTTCATCCAAGTCATTTATGAATATAGTGAAAAGCTGTGGCCCAGTACAGTTCCTTGGGGGACACCACTAGTCATACTTGAGTACATACCCATTAACCCTACTCTCTGTCTACTATCTCTAACCAATTCCCTATCCATGCCAATAGGTTGTCTTGAATTCCATGCACTCTCATTTTTGTTAACAGTCACTTATGTGGAACCTTGTCGAATGCCTTCTGGAGGTCCATATAAATAACATCCATATACACACCTTTATCTCCTAAGTCCCACTTCAGAAACTTGAGCACAAAATCTGGGCTGGCATTCCAGTGCTGCACTGTCGGAGATGTCATCTTTGAGATGAGATGTTAAAGGGAGGCCCCATCTACCCTCTCAGCTGGTCGTAAAAGATTCCATGAAACTATTCAAAGAACAGGGGAGTTCTCCCCTGTATCCTGGCCAATATTTATCCCTCAACCAACATCACTAAAATAGATTATCTGGTCATTATCACATTGCTGTTTGTGGGGCCATGATGAGCACATAGTGGCTGCTGTGTTTCCTGCCTTACAACAGTGACTACACTTCAAAAATATTTAATTGGCTGTAAAACGCTTTGGGTCTTCCTGAGGTTGTGAAAGGTGCTATATAAATGCAAGTCTTTCTTTAACCCGCTCAGTTTGGATTCTGCTAGAACTACTCTGGTCTAGATGCCGCTGCTCGAACGACTCTGGTCTAGATGCCGTTACAGTTTTGATCCAGACTTGGATGCAAGAGCTGAATGTCAGAGGGATGGTGAGGGAAGCATTTAACAGAGTATGGCACCAAGAAGTCTTGGCAAAACTGAGATAAATGGGAAAAGTCTCCAGTAGTTGGAGTCATGCATGACACAAAGGAAGATGGTTGTGGTTGTCAGAGGCCAATCATCACAGCCCCAGGACATCACTACAGGAGTTCCTCAGGGAAGCATCCTCCGCCCAAACGTATTCTGCTGCTTCATAAATGACCTTCCCTCCCTTGTAAGGTTGGGGGTGGGGGGGTGTTCACTGATGATTCCACAATGATGGGTTCCATTCATTCCTCCGAAAACTCGCCTGGATGGCTGCAGCTGCAACAACACTCCTTCATGCCAGCCTCCAGCAAAGACCTGTATAAATCCAGGCTTGGGCTGTCAAGTGGCAGGTAACATTTGCACCACATAAGTTCTGGGCAATGACTACCTCAAACAAATGAAAGCTGTTAGCAGATTTCTTGGTGGTTACTGTCGCAACAAAGGGTTGTTAGTCCGGTGACAATAACTCCGCTTATGATTCTATGCACGAGTATTTTTTTTAATAACAAGCTTTATTACATTGACTAATAACAGTATTAGATTTTATATACGATAGCAAAATACTGCGGATGCTGGAAATCCGAAATAACAACAGAAAACGCTGGAAAAACTCAGCAGGCCAGGCAGCATCCGTGGAGAGAGAAACAGAGTTAACGTTTCAGATCGAAGACCTTTCATCAGAACTGGAAAAAGCAGGAAATGAAATAGATTTAAAGCAAGGATAAAGCGGGGAAAGGGGGAGGGATGAAAGAACAAAAGGAGAGATTAAGAGACATTGAGAGACATTAAGAGATGATCAAGGCAAGAGGAGGTGTTAATGTGACAGGTTGAGGCTAAAAGAAGTGTGAAATGCACTGGCAGAATGAATGACAGCTGTCAGCTTCTAGGAGGGAAAAAAAAGAAGGGTGGATGAAAAAATAAAATATAAATGTGATAGGGGCTAGGTTATGATCTAAAATTGTTGAACTCGATATTGAGTCCAGAGGGCTGTAGGGTGCCTAAACGAAAGATGAGGTGCTGTTCCTCGAGCTTACGCTGCGCTTCCGTGGAACAGTGTAATAGGACGGTGAGGTCAGAGTGGGAGTGGAGCGGAGAATTAAAGTGACAGGCCACCGGGAGCTCGGGGTCCCCCTTATGGACTGAACGGAGGTGTTCCGCAAAGCGGTCACCCAATCTGCGTTTGGTCTCCCCAATGTAGAGGAGACCACATCGTGAGCAGCGAATACAGTATACTAAATTGCAGGAAGTACAAGTAAATTGCTGTTTCACCTGGAAGGGGTGTTTGGGGCCCTGGACAGTGGGAAGAGGGGAGGTATAAGGGCATGTGTTGCATCTCCTGCGCTTGCACGGGAAGGTGCCGGGCGAAGGGGAATGGGTGCTGGGGGTGGTAGAGGAGTGGATTAGGGTGTCGCGGAGGGAGCGGTCCCTGCGGAAGCTGGCAGCTGTCCTTCATTCTGCCAGTGCATTTCACACTTCTTTTAGCCTCAACCTGTCACATTAACACCTCCTCTTGCCTTGATCATCTCTTAATGTCTCTCAATGTCTCTTAATCTCTCCTTTTGTTCTTTTATCCCTTTCCCCGCTTTATCCTTGCTTTAAATCTATTTCATTTCCTGCTTTTTCCAGTTCTGATGAAAGGTCTTCGACCTGAAACGTTAACTCTGTTTCTCTCTCCACGGATGCTGCCTGGCCTGCTGAGTTTTTCCAGCATTTTCTGTTGTTATTTTAGATTTTATATAACTCTTTTTCAGTGTTATATTAAATCACAAGATGACATGCAAATAATACAACCTGGTTTTCCAGACCTGAAGTGCTCCCTCTCTAGGCTGCCTGCATGGCTGTGGGGGTCCGTCTGCCCATGATATGTTAATCTGACTAATAGAAGAAATATGTCCGATTCTTATACTATTGTGCTACCTTGAGCTACATCTGCCCATAACCCAGAAAACCGCAGATCCTGCATTTTTAGGTGTTTACCCAGCATATAATCTATTCAGCTTTTGTCTCTGTGCTACAAGCTTTGTTTATAGTACAGTAAGTGCGTAGCTTACCTCTTACTGTGGTATGTGCTGTCTCGGAATAGAGACAAGATTCTGTGGGCTCTTTCTCCTATATTGATATAATAATGCAAACCTAAGCGAAAGGGTGCTGCAATAGTTTGATCCGTGAATCATAAAGCATTCTAACAAAAGCCCAACCATCTTCCCTTGACCTTCAACTGCACCTCTATCGCTGATGCTCTCACCATCAACATCTTGGGGGTCACTTGACCAGAAGCTGAACAGGATCAGCCATATCAACACCATGGCTACAAGAGCAGGCAGAGACTGGTTCCTCTGCAATGAGTTGCATTCCTCCTGACTGTTCAAAGCCTCTCCACCATCTACCAGGCTCCTGTCAAGAATGTGATGAAATACTCACCTGGATAGGTGCAGCCACAATAACACTCAAGAAACATGACAGCATACAGGATAATTTATTTGATCCATTCCCCTGCCACTGGACTCCATATCAGCCACTGGCACGATGTGGCTGGATGACTGCAGCAACTCACCAAGGTTACTTTGACTGCATCCCCCTCCCTGAGACCTCTACCACCAAGAAGGCCTAAAGCAGCAATGTTGTAGGAACACCAGCACCTCCCAAGTTGCCCTTCAAGTCACACACCATCTTTGACTTAGACAAATATTACTGTTCCTTCATTGTGTCTGGGTCAAAATCCTGGAATCCCTTACCTAACATCATTGTGGGAGCATCATCACCGCAAGGACTGCAGCAGTTCAAGGAGGCCCGCCACCAACTAGGCATAGGCAATAAATGCTGCTTTGCCTCCGTTGCCCACATCCCAGGAATAAATATTTTTAAACATTGTGTTTTCTATAACAAAGTCCAATTCATCTTTATATACTGAGAATAAAAGTAGACCCAGCCCTGGACCCTGGGGTACACCAGTTCTAGCCCTTCTCCAGTCCAAACAAGACCCATATACCCATAATCTTTGTTTACTGTTTGTCAACCATCTTTCTGTCCTTGCTGCTACATTTCCTCTTCTGAAAAATCCATATACGCTATATCTACTGCATTCCCTTTATCTGTCCAATTGATATTTCTCTGAGGGGGAAAAAACTTAAATTTGTCAAAGATGACTTGCCTTTTAAAAAAAAAAAAAAAAAAAAAAAATCTGTGCTTACTGTCCTTGATTAACCCATGCATTTCTAAATGCTTACAGATTCTAAGAGTTTGTCTGCACTAACTGGTCTATTTGACTGAGTAAACACAGATTTTAAATGATATTGAGTTCTAAAATAATTTTAGTTCAGAGTAATAGATCATTCTGGGGATGATGGTTATCAGATTTAGTCCTGCACTACCTATCGGACATTGCCTTGTCATCAGCGACAGAGGAATGACTGTGATCCAGTGGGAGTGAGGAGAATGATATTGTTAGGGGGTGAAAGGGATGTTTAGTAGTTTAAAACTGTTACCATTTTCCATGTATAACCTAAATTATTTAATTTTTGTGTGCATGTTTTACTAAGTTCTCAAATTTTAATTTGTGCCAGAACGTTCTGTTTCTCATTCTTGTCTCTGAAATGAGCATTATCCACATTCTGTTTACCAAGAATATTACCTTTATGAATTCATTTTATTCTGTTCAAATATTAATTATTATATGTCTGATTATAAGAGTAGATTAAATGTATCCCAAAACCGTCCATCAAAGTAACCAGTAACAATTTTTTTTTAAAGGACAATCAAATGCATTTTGCTTTCTACCCTTCCCAAATTTTGTCCCTTCTTTTCCTGAAAACATTCACTTCTGCTGGGATATGGTTCTGGTTAGCGCTGGCAGCCCTCCAGTTCCTCACCCATTCTTTGTGTGAACCTATTTGATGAGTGTTGGCAGGCTGTTTGACAGTGTAGCTGAGCCCAGTCCTGTACTTGTCTGGTATCCAACATTTATATGTCCACAAGGAGTTACTGGATGGTGATCAGGAGCAGGAACAATGAATGTGTTTCTTCTGCACTGAGGTTAATTATAACACTCCGATTTATATACCCAACGGTACAGATTGAAAAATGAATCTGGGTCTGTCTGCTCAGTATCACAATAGACCGTGCACCAAGAAATTGGGAGAAATACAATTTTTGTGAGTTCCAAATTGACTTGGTATAATAGCAAATTATCCATGTCAATCTATATCATATGTCTTCAGTTTACATTTCTGTTTCGATGACCTAAAGTTTCTTTTCCATTTGCTTTTATCAGTAGTCTGGCTATTTTCTCCAAGCCATTTATGGTTCTATTCTGTTGTTAATTCCTGCTCACTCCATTATACAATTCGAAATCTCAAAACTCCATGAAAAATATGAAATGTACTAACAAATTATCACCGAGTTGATCACGAAATGTAAGAGAACAAAATGTGAATTTCAGAAAACTTTGTTTTAATTTAAGCACTTTTAGCAGTACAAGAGCATTCTTCATAATTCAGTGAAAATAAATAAGGATATAAATGAAACCAAAGCTGGCTCTTTATATTATCCTAAGATTTATCAGGAACATAATTTTCTAATCCCTTTTAAAAGACATTTTGAGAGTTCGCTCGTGTTTACTGTGCTACTAAATGTCTGATGCAGGTTCAGAATGTAGACCACGCCATCACTGAAAGCCACAAAGATATTAAGTACTGCCTCCACAGTGAGCAAGGTTGAGGAGCAGGTTTATTTGCCTGGCCTTTTGGTTGGGAAATGGGACGGGGAGGGGTCTAAAGAACGAGGGGGCAGAAAGATTACTACTGGCTTACGGTGATTTTAAATGATCACATAGATACTTTGTTCAGCGATTTGGGTTTTTTGTAGTTTTTTTGGGGGGGGTGGTGTTTTGTAGGTTTTTTTTTAAACAAGATAGCTGCTGTAATACAGATCAGTATGTTTTTAGGCGGGGCCACAAAAGAGAAGCCATTCCTAAAAACACCTTCATAGTTCTAAAGCTAACTTTGGTTTCTTCATTCTTGATCAAATACCGTACCTTCTACACCATCTATTCTCGTAGTTATAACACTGAGGTGAGTTTCTTGGCCATTATATTCAGTTGTAGTCTTCCACACTTTCTCTCTGCAAAGAGACTCCTTAAAATTCTCCCCTACAAAGAAGTAAACCACTGGATCTAAGCAGCAGTTAATGCTGGCCAGACAAAAGAATGCACGGTTGATGATGGCAAGGCTCTGAATTGTGGGTGTTGACTCTAATTGCTGATTCGCCATAATAATGTACAGTAAACGGGCAACATGATATGGTAAGAAGCAAACCAAAAAGACAGTTAATACTGTGAAAATCATCCTGGAGGCTTTGTGCTTGTGGTCAAGTCGCCTGTATGACTGAAGGTGTCTGATTATGCATAGATAGCAACAGATAATGACTAGAAATGGAAAAAGAAATCCAACAACCAGAGCACCTGAAGCATAAAGTGATGGCTTCTCCCTGTACAATTGCAGGCACACGGTAGTGTTCTCTCGTGCCTGTACAGTCTGAGTGGTCACAGCAAGCTGAAAGGTTCCTAGTATAGCAGTTACCCACACAGTTGCACTGATTATTTTTGCATAGCGAACTTTTCGAAAGTTGAGAGATCTAACTGGGTGCACTATTGCCAGGTAACGATCAATACTGATGCAGGTAAGAAAGTAGACACTGCTGTACAAGTCGAGGTGAAAGAGAAAGCCAGTGATTCGGCAGGCTATCTCCCCAAATGGCCAGTGGCTTTGAAGTATATGGTAGGTAATACGTAACGGCAAAGTCAGAATGAGGCAGAGATCAGCAACTGCAAGATTTAACATATAGATGCTGGTTATAGTCTTGGTTTTCATGCGACTGCAGAAGACCCACACAGAGATACTATTCTCAATTAGCCCAGCTGTAAACACGGTGCTGTAGATAACAATATAAATCAGTCGTTCTACTGATGCAGCAGTCAGGTTGAAATTGGGTTCCGTTACCAGCGGTAACTTTGTGGTTGCTGTAGTTGTGTTCTTCCAGTGCAGAGAATCGTGAGCCATGATTTTTGTCTAATTGTTGTAGACTGCAATTAATAACAGGGTTATTTTTACACCTGCAAATTGTAAAACTTGTGCATTTTCATTTTTAAAACCAAAAAAAACTTTTCCTCTAATTCCTTACACCTGATTATCAAATGCTGCAAGAAATGGGAGAAGAAAACGAAGGAACCAAATGCAGATTAAACAATTATAGATTCTCACATTTTCATGAGCTGTTGAAAATCTGTAATTACATTATATAAAATAATTAGTGAGCACTTCAGAACAAAGGTTACTTTTTACATAATCAACAACAGGCAAACTTAGACCTAAAGGATTTTCCCAGTCACAGCATGTAGTACTTACAGTGTGCTGGGGTGCAGTCTGCAGCTTTATGCAGAGCGATCATTCCAGTCGTGCACAATTCCTGTCCTTTTTTTGTGAAAGTAATTCTGTCCCTTTGTGCAGCAGTACTAAGGTATGTAGCAGCTGTGAGTTGTTGCACTGACGATGTATTTTGTCTATATTAATAAGGAAGCAGTTTCAATACCACCTTTTAAAAGCTGCTTTACAATAACAGAGTTGATTATGCAGGAAGCACTTCCTCTGGGAACACCATTCCATATAGTGCATTCGGTGTCTTCCCGTAAGAAAATAGCATCTCCGTCACAAGTCACAAATAGAAGCTTCCTTTTCCTAACTGTAGACTATATCCTTTAGTGCATTTAGCAACTTGAGAGCATGTACTTTACAATATATTTCCTTTCTTTTTTTTCCACACTACCAAACAATGTTTTGGCATAAACTAGTGTTTCTGTTGACTAAAATAGATACTAATAAAAATATTGTATTGTCATCAAGGTTAACATTTTGAATTTTTTTAATGAAGACTATAACTAAAACAAGATTAAAATTCCTGACAAATCAAGTCCTGGTTGTTATTCCTCAACATTTCTTCTGGTTTTGTGAATTGTGAAGTGAAACAACAGGGGAAAAAAAGTACTGAAAATATTAAAATGAAATACAGAAAGCATAAACTAAACATTAACTGAAATGTTTCCCAAAACTTAAATTTGGGAGCAAAACAGACGAGACTAAAAACTAAGATTATTTCTAAAAAAAAATCCTGGAATAAACATGTATTTGGTAGATGTAACTTGAGTAAACTATTCTGAGTTCATTAAGATTTATGCCCTAACCTGTATCTTAGGCTATCAGGCATGACTGAAGTGTTAAAGTACGGGGTTAATTTTGTGAGACTCTGCTCCAGGCCTGGGTCCTCTTTCAACAGGTGCATAGATCAGAGAATTGGGCCTGGAAGTCAGCACACCTGATTCATGTCTCCATAAAATCTGAGTACCACAAGTTGGGCTCACTGATCTCTGCATCTGATTGTTTGATTTGCATGGTTTCCCATCAGTAAGATTCTGCATCAGGAAAGTCTCACACAATTTACCCTTTAATGTTCCTTTGAACTAGCAAAGTTTTGAATTTTTAATTAAAATGATCAGTTTCTATAAAGCTAGTCCTGATGCATTGGCCCGTAATTTCCGATAGGAGGCTTCCTGCATGCCAATGCCTCCTATCGGGGGAAAAATCTACGCCCTTACCCGAGGGTTCCCGAGGTCCGGCCATTTCCGATCCTGGGCGCCTCCATGATGAAATGTGCAAGGCCCACGTATCCCAGGGGCGCAGGCGGTTTGCAAGCGTCCCTGGGATCACGTGGGCCAGGCGAGCCAATGGGAGAAGGGAATCCCCCTTCAAACTTTTGACAGGTAGACTGAAAAAAGACATCAAAACATTAAATAATTTTTTTTAAAACCATCATGTTTTTAAAATGAGTTAAAATTACATTAAATTAAATATTTTAAACAAAAATCTAATTTTTTTGAAAAAAAATAAAGTTTTTTACAGGGCTAAAAATTAACTTTTTAAAAAGTATTTTTAAATTATAAATGAGTGGAAATTTCTTTTTAACTTTTTTAATCTCTTATGCTGGTAAAAGCAGGCCTTGCGGCTGTTTTTACCAGGCGTAAGATTTTTAAAGGTTTTCAGCGGGCGGAGGTTCTGCAGAAAGCGGAACTCTCCACCTGCAGAGGCCCTTCTCCAGGGCAGGCGTGTGATCTGTCAAGAGGATTCTTGACAGATCGGAACTGCCGGTTTTCAGCGCATGCGCTTCACATGCCTGAAACCGGCACTTGCGAGGTCCCTACGGATGTGTACACAGCTCATACACACCCGTAGGGATCGGAAATTATGGGCCATTATGTTTGATATAACAATTCTCATATGTCGGATCATTGCATAACGTGGATAAATGTGAAGTTATCCACTTCGGTAGGAAAAACAGAAAGGTAGAGTATTATTTAAATGGTGCTAGATTAGGAAATGCTGATGTACAAAGGGACCTGGGTGTCCTTGTACACCAGTCACTGAAAGCAAACATGCAGGTGCAGCAAGCAGTTAGGAAGGCAAATGGTATGTTGGCCTTCATTGCAAGAGGATTTGAGTACAGGAGCAAGGATGTCTTACTACAGTTGTACAGGGCCTTGGTGAGACCACACCTGGAGTATTGTGTGCAGTTTTGGTCTCCTTACCTAAGAAAGGATATACTTGCCATAGAGGGAGTGCAGCGAAGGTTCACCAGACTGATTCCTGGGATGGCAGGACTGTCGTATGAGGAGAGACTGGGTCAACTAGGCCTGTATTCACTAGTGTTTAGAAGAATGAGAGGGGATCTCATTGAAACGTATAAAATTCTGACTGGGCTAGACAAACTGGATGCAGGGTGGATGTTTCCCCTGGCTGGGGGGTCTAGAACAAGGGGTCACAGTCTCAGGATACGGGGTAGGACATTTAGGACTGAAATGAGGAGAAATTTCTTCACTCAGAGGGTGGTGAACCTGTGGAATTCTCTACCACAGAAGGCTGTGGAGGCCAAGTCACTGAATATATTTAAGAAGGAGATAGATAGATTTCTAGACACAAAAGGCATCAAGGGGTATGGGGAGAGAGCAGGAATATGGTATTGAGATAGAGGATCAGCCATGATCATATTGAATGGCGGAGCAGGCTCGAAGAGCCAAATGGCCTACTCCTGCTCCTATTTTTTTCTATGCATGTTATCATCTTCTGACTTGATCTTGGTACAAACATGGAACTTGATCTTACCTGTGCTTCTTGGTGCATCTTGTGCATACAGGGTAGTTGCTCACACTCTTTAAAAATTGTGTAATGTGCAAGTTCAAATTCCAGTAGTTACCGTTCTCCGTTCAGTTGAACCTACCCTCTGATCCTCCTATAAATACTTTTTCTGATTTAGTATTGTTCATTTAAATGAGTTTGATTCATGTTTATGATGAGTGCATTCAAATCATGTTATTTTTTGCTTGCAAATTATTTCCTCTTCCCTGAAGCTGTGGACTCCATGCTACAGTAAATATCAGACAAGCTATTCAGTTGTGATGGGAGTATCTCCGTCACTGGATAACGGTCAGGAGTAAGAACCTTGGCCAATTTTCCCCTCCGTAATCCAGGCCAATTGTAATCCCTTAACCACAGCCTTGGTGGAGATCAACTAACCCAGCACAGACCGGGGATTGAACTGGATTCTTACTGATCTGTATGTTTCCGCCCCTCACAAAATCACCGAGCCATTAGGAGATCATAGTATAAGCATTTTTAAGACTTAAATTCTTCCTGCTCCAAACCAGATGTTACAGCCTCACCATTTTATTCCATTGTAAAAGTTGCGCATCAAGAATGAATAGAAAATGTTTTGTTGCATAAATCATTCCTTTTTAACTTTCTACTTCCAGGCATCTCTGCCGCCCTTGCCATAACCGTGAAAAGGCCAGGGGTCTGGGAAAATATATCTGTCAGAAATGTCATGCCATCATTGATGAACAACCTCTTATATTCAAGAATGATCCCTACCATCCTGATCATTTCAACTGTGCAAACTGTGGGTAAGGAATATTCTAGTTACTAATTTACATTCACAGTACCTGTGCTGAATATGAGTAGAGTCATAACTACAGGTACTTGTCTTAAGTGTAATTGGTTTTTGGTAAATATACTGTTCATATTTACTAATTCAGCAATAAATATTTGTCTCCCTCTCCATCCATCTTGGTCTGTGTCTCTCTCTTTCTCGCAATTTTTTTTCCTCTTTCTTCCTCTTCACCTTTCTCTCTGCTTTTCTTTTTTCCTCAGTGTTTCCTCTTTCCTTGTTTTTTCTTATTCACTCCTTTTCCCCTTTTCTCCCTTTTTAGTTCTGCCTCTCTCTCTCTTCTCTTCCTTTCTCCCCCCCCCCCCCCCCCCCCCCCCAAAAAAAAAACCATGAATGCAATACAGTTCTGGTATCTTGTCTAAATAGCCATTCTTGTGTTGGTCTAACCAGGCTATTTGACGATGGAGTGAGCATCACTGCTGGTGATCTTTGCCCATCTGTTGCCTACAGGTGTCCCTATCATGAAATTGAATATTCCTGCCTTGCCTGGGGTGCTGAGGCTAATTGTGGCATTCTTGCTGCTAACCCAGCTGATTCTGTATAGTTATTCATACAGTTTCAGAAAGTTTCTGGAGATATAAGTTCATCAAATTTAGCTGATATAATTATCTGAATGCATTGCATATGCTGTATAGTGCAGCAGGGGGTCAATGATTGCAAGACAAAACAGGATTACTGAATTACTGCATTATTTATGATTTTCATTAAAAGCTACATGAGAGTCAAATTTTGTACTTGTAGGAAGCATAAACCTGCTTGCCAATATTCAGTGTTCACTTAAACAGAATAGCACTTGTATGATATACTAGGAGCACCTAGTGCCCTCAGAATTGTACACCAGCATGGGGGGTGGGGAGGGTGAAGACTGAATTAGTTAAAATTCCTATGGTTTCTTCAATGCAATTATAATGTTTTTCTTCTAATCCAAATATCAAAATCTATATTACACAATGTTTTATCATATGGGGGAAAAAGTGGCATTTTTTGTACAGTGATCAGATAGCTTTCAATTTCAGGACCCAATTACCAGATCTGTGATTACAAAATGTTTTGACATAGTTTAGGGGAGACCAGAAGGAGGAAAATTGACCCAGTATTTCCCTGCTTGCTCTTTACTGATAACTAAATTTACTGCATGTACTTGCACTAAAATTACATTAATTGCTATTTTACGCATCTCTGTACTGTTTGCATTTCAACACAACTTTCATTTAAAAACATAAATGAAAGATCTGCAATCAATGTGCATTTGTTTTCTGTCCAGTGGTAATTTTTTTAACAAAAACCAAAGTCTATCCTAAAAATACTAAAAGGAAAAGTCTGTAATTGGAAGCCATAAGCATCATTATAATGCACCTGAACAGCAACCACTACTTCTAGTTAAATATGGTGTAATATTAGAATGCTGAAATACAGTTGTTCTAGCAAGATAGAGCAAAGCTCAAATCTGAATACTGAAAGACCCAGTCTTGTTTCAAAATGTGCATTTTCAAACATATTGGGCGCTAGAGGTCTGTTCTTTGTGTTTGAGAGGATGTTTGGAGGTCAGTTTGCAACAGGACATAGAGTTCATTCTATGCCTTAGTGAACTGCTGTGTCCTTAAGCAGACATCGTCTGAAACATCAAGGGAGCAGCGTGGTCTGTAAACTCTGGTGAAAGGTTACCTCCTAGTTGGTCGTCATCTCCTTTAGTGTAGCTTTATCCTGTGTGCCTCTGTTATTTCCTCTTCCTCCTGATCCTGTAGTACCTCCATCATAAGGAAAAATATGGGAATGACCACATGGTAAGGGATCCATGATAGAAGGGTGGAAAGCAAAAGTTTTCCCAGCCTGAAACTGCTGAATGGCAGTTTGCAGAATACTTTCTTAGGAGCACAGCTAAGAAAAGGATTTTTATAATCGCTTCAGTTAAACCTGATGTTTCAGATAAGGTTTGTAGACATTCAAAGCCTGTGAACTCAGCCATTTCATGGTTTGGCAAGTCATACAGGTAACTTACATCATACAGACTTAACTTCAATTGAGCACAACTCCGATGTAAATGGCAGCATTTCTGAGACAGCAGCTTTTGCCCTCATTATCCTGTTATTTGCATACACGCAGCATTTTGTGGGGGGGGTGCGGGGAGAGGGGGTGCAAATCTTCTGTCAGCACCCACTGCCACTGGAATTTAGCATGACTATAACCCTGGCACATCTGGCTTATGCCCTAAATCCCAGTCCCCTGTGCCATAACTACATTACTTTTGCACCCAAAAAAATTGGAATTTCAGGCCCAATATCAGTTTCTTTAAATTTTCCAAAAGTTTAGTTAGAGATTAGGCTATACAGTACATTAAATATAGGGACCCAGGAATGTTTTTTACACATTTTTGCAGTAAACTACTGGATTGTAATCTAGACATTTTCCAAAATATTAGTGTGCTCCTGAACTGTTAATTTCCACAAGCACTCCAAGATTCTGTCACGCTCTCTCCTTGTTTTCTTTCATTGTGTGGTACATGGACATCCTGAGATTTAGTGGTTACTCTGGATATGTTCCAAATGTCAGGAAGGTGGTTGGGAAGAAGCGGCAAATTCTATCTGGTTAATTAGTAACAAAATTGTCCAACTTGCAGCAAATTTCAATACAGAACAATTTGAGAAGCTACCTGGAAAAGTTTAACAATTGCCACACTTACTAAAAATACTTTGTACACTTGTAAGTTAATAAATTTTATAATAGGTTTAAGCTTCTGCATACAGACAACAAATAACTAATGGTCCATTTTAAAGTAATAATTATGAATGCAGGTTATCTTCTCTAACAAAAGAAGCAGCTCCAGTTTTTTTAATCGCAGATGTAGTGGCTGTATATCACTGGCTGAAAAAAGTCCCCCACTCCCATCTCCACATCCCAATTGCGTTTTTAAAAAATGCACACAAATGGACTTGTATCTCAAAGTCCCGAAACCTTTATTTGTATTTTACACTTCACCCACTGATATGCTGAGCAAAAATACTGAGCACTTTCTTGCTGTGAAATTTAATGTTAGAACTTGAAATATGGGGAGGAGTGTAACTAAGCCTTTCTTCAAAGCAAATTTTCTTCCCATTAGTTATGTCGGAGGATATACGCACAGATGGTTATTTTGTATGTTTTCTGATATTTCATTCTAACCAGAAAAGAGTTGACTGCTGAAGCTCGTGAGCTGAAAGGAGAATTATATTGCTTGCCTTGCCACGATAAAATGGGTGTTCCTATCTGTGGTGCTTGCCGACGGCCAATTGAAGGACGTGTAGTTAATGCAATGGGCAAACAGTGGCATGTGGAGGTAAACTAATTATGTATTTTAAAAAAACAATTTTGTTCCTCAAAGTACAGTGCAAATGTACGGATTATATGTGTGTTAAAATAAGTTTGCTACTAAAAATTTGGAGCACTTCTTTCCCAGTATTCTAGCTTGTCACTTTATCTGAGCAGTTAAGTTGCAGAAAACCTTTTTTTTTGGTTTTCGTACAATGCAGAATAGTCATTTTCAGTTCTGGCAGCTGGATTTGAATCCAACCCGGAGGGGATTACAGGTCACACCTCTGCAGCTGTTGAATGAGCTGACTTTGGCCTGCATCTCACCATTACCAATAAATACGAGTTCATAACACAAACATGCCCTGAGCAATGGTTGTGCAGAGACAGTATAATTGTGAGAAATTGAATAGTCAATTTCACCAGTGTTCTTCTAACATAAATGCCACCTCTGGATTAATGCTGAAATTGAATACAAAGTAGTGGTAAATACCCTTTGAGCACAAGGAGAACCCAAACTGTGACTACCTAACCAACACTTCCAAGTTTTTTGTGTTTGACTGCTGGGTGTCCAACAAATGAGGAAACCTGTCTCCAAGTTACTGAAAAATGTGCAGTCACCAGTAGGGTTTTAGATCACTCAATTTGGAGTGCACATAATTTCATTGTTGGGACACTTTAGAGAAGCATGGATGAAGGGGGGGATCTGATTGAGGTTTATAAGATAATGAAGGGAATAGATTGTGTTCCAGCTGACAGTTTATTTCAATTAAATAGGTTAGGCAGGACCAGGGGTCACAAATTTAAGTTGTATAAGGCTAGATCTAGGTTAGATGTCAGGAGGTGGTTCTTTTCCAGAGAATAGTGGGCCTCTGGAACAGGCCGCTGTCTCGTGTGGTGGATGCAGACTCGCTGAATTCCTTCAAGCGAGAGCTGGACCTGTTTCTGGCTGGGGCAGAGATCACCTCTTACAGAAGGTAGGTATTGCAGGGAATTCAGGACCAGAGTGATGATCTGGACTAGTTTCGATCACCTAGATGGGTCGGAGAGGAATTTCCCAGATTTTTTTTTTCCCAAATTGGCCTGGGTTTTTTATTTGTTTTTTTGCCTCTCCCAAGAGATCACACGGTTTTGGGTGGAGTGTATATGTTGTGATACACAAGGTATTGCAATTGTGTGGGACAGGCTCGATGGAGCAGAGGGTCTTTACCTGCCGGTCATTGTTCGTATGGGTTTGAGCACAGCAGGTGCTGGACCCTCCTCACAAGTAGCATGCTCAGCAGCGCAACGAATCATAGAATGTGCAAGTATTATTGCCACCATGTTCCTGACAACAGAATGGACACAAACTAACCCATCCACTGGTTGGCCTCTCTGCAGTCCAGTCGTGGTAGGTGCCAAGCACTGGATATATGAGCATGTGGCATGTGTTCCCGTACCTGGCCTCTAGGTGAGACCTTCCAGGAGCTTTCATTCCACGTCTGAGTTTCCTCATTAGCTGTACACCTGACATCTGACCTCTGTAGGGCAGCCACCTTGGTGTTCTAGACGTCCTGGTACTAGACATTTTTTTATTTGTTCTTGGGTTGTGGGCGATATAAGCAAGACTGCATTAATTGTCTTTCCCTAGTTTCCCTGAGCACATTTAGAGTCTGATGTAGGCCAGACCAGGTAGCAATGGCATGTTCCCTTCCCTGTTGGGCTTTTACAATCTGGCAACTTTCATGGTCATTCTTCTGGTGCTAGCACACACATTATATTTTTTTATTCGTTCATGGGATGTGGGCGTCGCTGGCAAAGCCAGCATTTATTGCCCATTCCTAATTGCCCTCGAGAAGGTGGTGGTGAGCCGCCTTCTTGAACCGCTGCAGTCCGTGTGGTGAAGGTCATTGATGAAGCAGCTGAAGATGGTTGGGCCTAGGACACTGCCCTGAGGAACTCCTGCAGCGATGTCCTGGGGCTGAGATGATTATTAAACAAACTGTGGCACAAGAGGTTGTTAAACAAAATTAGGGCTCATGGGATTGGGGGTAATATACTAGCATGGATTGAGGATTGGTTAATGGACAGAAAACAGAGAGTAGGAACAAATGGGTCATTTTTGGGTTGGCAGGCTGTAACTAGTGGGGTACCGCAAGGATCAGTACTTGGGCCTCAGCTATTCACAATCTACATCAATGATTTGGATGAGGGGACCAAATGTAATATATCCAAGTTTGCTGATGATACAAAGCTGGGTGGGAATGTAAGTTGTGAGGAGGATGCAAGGAGGCTTCAAGGAGATATAGACAGGCTAAGTGAGTGGGCAAGAACATGGCAAATGGAATATAATGTGGAGAAATGTGAAGTTATCCATTTTGGTAGGAAAAATAGAAAAGCGCAGTATTTTTTAAATGGTGAGAGATTGGGAAATGTTAGTGTTCAGAGGGACCTGGGTGTCCTTGTACACGAATCACTGAAAGTTAACATGCAGGTACAGCAAGCAATTAGGAAAGCAAATGGTATGTTGGCCTTTATTACAAGAGGATTTGAGTATAAGAGTGAAGATGTCTTACTGCAATTATAGTAGGGCCCTGGTGAGACCACACCTGGAGTATTGTGTACAGTTTTGGTCTCCTTACCTAAGGAAGGATATACTTGCCATAGAGGGAGTGCAACGAAGGTTCACCAGACTAGTTCCTGGGATGGGGGGATTGTCCTGTGAGGAGAGATTGAGTAGACTAGGCCTATATTCTCTAGAGTTTAGAAGAATGAGAGGTGATCTCATTGAAACATAAAAAATTCTTACAGGGCTTGACAGGGTAGATGCAGGGAGGATGTTTCCCTTGGCTAGGGAGTCTTGAACCAGGGGTCACAGTCTCAGAATAAGGGGTTGGCAATTTAGGACTGAGATGAGAAACTTCTTTACTCAGAGGGTGGTGAATCTTTGGAATTCTCTACCCCAGAGGGCTGTGGAGGATCCATCGCTGAGTATATTCAAGACCGAGATCAATAGATTTTTAAATGTCAAGGGATATGGGGATAGTGCAGGAAAGTGGAGATAAGGTAGAAGATCAGCCATAATCTTATTGAATGGCGGAGCAGGCTCGAAGGGCCAAATGGCCTACTCCTGCTCCTATTTCTTTTGTTATTATGTTCTTATGATTGACCTCCAACAACCACAACCATCTTCCTTTTGTGCTAGGTATGACTCCAGTCAGTGGAGAGTTTTCCCCCTGATTCCAATTAACTTCAATTTTACTAGGGCTCCTTGATGCCACACTCGGTCAAAGGCAGCCTTGATGTCAAGGGCAGTCACTCTCACCTTACCTCTGGAATTCAGCTCTTTTGTCCATGTTTTGACCAAGGCTATAATGAGGTCTGGAGCCGAGTGGTCCTGGCAGAATCCAAACTCGGCATCGGTGAGAAGTTTGTTGTTGAGTAAGTGCCACTTGATAGCAATGTCAACGACACCTTCTATCACTTTGCTGATGATTGCGAGTAGACTGTTGAGGCGGTAATTGGCCAGATTGGATTTGTCCTGCTTTTTGTGGACAGGACATACCTGGGCAGTTTTCCACATTGTCGGATAGATGCCAGTGTTGTGAGTTGTACTGCAACAGCTTGGCTAGAGGCGCGGCTAGTTCTGGAGCACAAGTCTTCAGCATGACAGCCGGGATGTTGTCGGGACCGACAGCCTTTGCTGTAGCCAGTGCGCGCAGCCACTTCTTGATATCGTGTGGAGTGAATCAAATTGGCTGAAGATTGGCTTCTGTGATGGTGGGGACTTCCGGAGGAGGCCGATATGGATCATCCACTCAGCATTTTTGGCTGAAGATGGTTGCGAATGCTTCAGCCTTGTCTTTTGCACTTGCGTGCTGGGCTCTGCCATCATTGAGGATGGGGATGTTCATGGAGCCTCCTCCTCCCATTAGTGGTTACTGCTACCAATTCTGTCATGGACAGATGCATCTGCGACAGGTAGATTGGTGAGGACGAGGTCAAGTATGTTTTTCCCTCGTGTTGGTTCTCTCACCACCTGCCGCAGACCCAGTCTGGCAGCTATGTCATTCAGGACTTGGCCAGCTTGGTCAGTAGTGGTGCTACCGAGCCACTCTTGGTGATAGACATTGAAGTCCCACACCCAGAGTATGTTTCTGTGCCCTTGCTACCCTTAGTGCTTCTTCCAAGTGGTGTTCAACATGGAGGAGCACAGATTCATCAGCTGAGGGAGGGCAGTAGGTGGTAATCAGCAGGAGGTTTCTTTGCCCATGCTTGACTTGAAGCCATGAGACTTCATGGGGTCCGGAGTCAATGTTGAGGATTCCCAGGGACCACTCCCTCCCAACTGTATACCACTGTATACCTCTGGTGGGTCTGTTCTGTCAGTGGGACAGAACATACCCAGGGATGGTGATGGAGGAGTCTGGGACATTGGCTGAAAGGTATGATTCTGTGAATATGACTATGTCAGGCTGTTGCTTGACTAGTCTGTGGGACAGCTCTCCCAATTTTGGCACAAGTCCCCAGATGTTAGTGAGGAGGACTTTGCAGGGACAACTGGGCTGGGTGTGCCATTTTCATGTCCGAAGCCGGTGCCTAGGTCGATGCTGGGTGGTCCATCCGTTTTTATTAGTTTTTCGTAGCGGTTTTTTACAACTTAGGGCAGTTAAGAGTCAACCACATTGCTGTGGGTCTGGAGTCACATATAGGCCAGACCAGGTAAGGACGTCAGATTTCCTTCCCTAAAGGACACTAGTGAACCAGATGGGTTTTTACGACAATAAGATAGTTTCATGGTCACCATTACTGATAACTAGATTTTTATTCCAGATTTATTTAATTAACTGAATTTAAATTCCCCAGCTGCCGTGCTGGGATTTGGACTCGCGTCTCCATTAGTCCAGGCCTCTGGATTACTCGTCCAATAACATAACCACTCTGTCACCGTTCCCTTTATTTAATTAAATTTCACAACTTGCCATGGTAGGAATTGAACTCTTAACCTCTGAGATATTAGCCCAGTATCATAACCTCTACTATACCATAACCACTTATTTGTCGCAAACTGCTTGGCCCTAATATATAACAACAACAACTTATATTTATACAAAAGCAAAATACTGTGGATGCTGGAAATCTGAAATAAAAACAGAAAATGCTGGAAATACTCAGTAGGTCAGGCAGCATCTGTGGAGAGAGAAACAGAGTTAACATTTCAGGTCGATGACTTCTATTTATAAAGCGCCTTTAACATAATAAAACGTCCCATGGTGCTTCACACGAGTGTTATCAAAAAAAAATGATACCAAGCCATATAAGGAGATGTTAGGGCAGATGACCAAAAGCTTGGTCGAAGAGGTAGGCTTTAAGGAGCGTCTTTAAGGAGGAAAGAGCAGTGGAGAGGCGGAGAGATTTGGGGAGGGAATTCCAGAGCTTAGGACCTAGGCAGCTGAAGGCACAACCGCTAATGGTGGCGCATTTAAAATCGGAGATGTTCAAAAGTCCAGAATAGGTGGTTTAGGGGGATTATAGGGCTGGAGGGGATTAGAGATAAGGAGGGGTGAGGCCATGGAGGGATTTGAAAACCAGAATGGAAATTTTAAAATTGAGGCGTTGCTTAACTGGGAGCTAATGTTTATTAACAGAGGGTTTGAGTTTAAGAACCGTGAGGTTATGCTGCAACTGTACAGGACCTTGGTGAGACCACATTTGGAATATTGTGTGCAGTTCTGGTCACCTCACTTATAGGAAGGACGTGGAAGCATTGGAAAGAGTGCAAAGGAGATTTACCAGGATGCTGCCTGGTTTGGGGGGGAGGTCTTATGAGGAAAGATTGAGGGAGTTGGGGCTTTTCTCTTTAGAGCGGAGGAGGATGAGAGGCGACTTAATAGAGGTTTATAAGATGATGAGGGGGATAGATAGAGTGGATGTTCAGAGACTATTTCCTCGGGTAGAGGCAGCTGTTACAAGGGGGCATAACTATAAGGTGCATGGGGGGAGATATAGAAGGGATGTCCGAGGTACATTCTTTACTCAGAGAGTGGTTGGGGTGTGGAATGGACTGCCTGCTGTAATAGTGGAGTCGGACACTTTAGGAACTTTCAAGCGGTTATTGGATAAGCACATGGAGCACACCAGAGTGATAGGGAGTGTGATAGCTTGATCTTGGTCTCGGACAATGCTCGGCACAACATCGAGGGCCGAAGGGCCTGTACTGTGCTGTACTGTTCTATGTATCGATGTAATGTAGGTCAGCAAGCACAGGGGAGATGGGTGAGTGGAACTTGGTGCGAGTTAGCCTCAAGTTTATGGAGGGTAGAACTAGCGAGTCCGGCCAGGAGTGCATTGGAATAGTCAAGTCTACAGGTGATTAAGGCATGGATGAGGGTTTCAGCAGCAAATAAGTTGAGGTAAGGGCGGACACGGGTGATATTACAAAGGTGGAAATGGGCGGTTTTCATCGAACGGAGAGGTAGGAGTCAGAGTCATAACGGCACAGAAGGAGGCCATTCAGCCCATCGAGTCCGTGCCGGCTCTCTGTAGAGCAATCCAGTCAGTCCCATTCCCCCGCTCTATCCCCGTAGACCTGCAAGTTTATTTCCTTCAGGTGCCTATCCAGTCTCCCCTTGAAAACATTGAGTGTTTCCGCTTCCACCACTTCCGTTGGCAGTGAGTTCCAGGTCCTCACCACTCGCTGCGTTAAGTTTTTCCCCTCACTCCCCTGTATCTCACCCAAAACCTTAAATCTGTGTCCCCTAGTCCTTGTATCATCAACTAGTGGGAACAGCCTTTCCCCGTCTAGCCTATCCAAACCTGTCATAATCTTGTACACCTCTACCAAATCACCCCTCAACCTCCTTTGCTCTAATGAAAACAAATCCAGCTTCTCCACCCTGTCCTTGTAGCTAAGATCCCCCCATCCCCGGAGCCATTCTGGTAAATCTCCTCTACACCCTCTCAAGTGCCTTCACACCCTTCCTAAAGTGTGGTGACCAGAACTGGATGCAATACTCCAGCTGTGGCCTAACCAGCGCTTTATAAAGGTTCAGCATAACTTCTCTACTTTTGTACTCAATACCTCTATTTATGAAGCCCAAGATCCCATATGCTTTGCTAACCAATCTCTCAATATGTCCTGCCACCTTCAGGGACCTATGAACATTAACTCCCAGGTCCCTCTCGCCCTGCACACTCTTTAAAACTGTGCCATTAAGTGTATATTGCCTCTTCCTGTTCCTTCTGCCAAAATGCATCACCTCACACTTCTCTATATTAAATTTCATCTGCCACTTGTCTGCCCATTTTGCTAGCCGTTCTATGTCCTTTTGCAGTCGATTGGTATCATCCTCACTGTTTGCCACACCCCCAAGTTTGGTGTCATCGGCAAATTTAGAAATTCTATTCTGTATTCTAATATCCAGATTTTATTTTTATATCTATATATATATATATATATATATCTATATCTATATCTCAAAAAAAGCAGTGGCCCCAACAATGACCCTTGGGGAACACCACTGTCTACCATCCTCCAGTCTGAAAAACAGCTATTTACCACAACTCGCTGTTTTCTGTCCTTAAGGAAGCTCAATTTGTGATCAAATATGACACTAGGGTTGCAAACAGACTTGGTCATCCTTAGACAGTTGCCGGGGAGAGAGATCGAATCAATGGAAAGGGAACGGAGTTTGTGGTGTGAACCGAAGACAATGGCTTCAGTCTTCCCGATATTTAATTGAAGGAAATTTCTACTCATCCAGTGCTGGATGTCAGACAAGCAGTCTGATAGTACAGAGGTGGTGGAGGGTTAAAGAGAAGTGGAGGAAAGGTAGAGCTTGGGTATCCTCAGCGTACATGTGAAAACTCACATTGTGTTGCTGGATGATGTCACTGAGGGGCACCATGTAGATGAGAAATAGGAGATCAATCCTTGGGGGACACCAGAGGTGACAGTGCAGGATTGGGAAGCGAAGTCATTGCAGGTGATTCTAATGTTACGGCTGGAAAGATAAGAATGAAACCAGGCGAGTGCTGTCCCATCCAGCTGGACAACGGTGGAGAGGCATTGAGCAGAATTTTGTGGTCTGAAATGACATCCTAATTGACTGCGACAAAGGTAATCTATCCCTTTGTCGCAGTCAATTAGGATGTCATTTGTGACCTTGGTAAGAGCAGTTTCAGTACTGTGGCAGGGGCGGAAGCCTGATTGGAGGGATTCAAACAAGGAGTTCTGGGAAAGATGGGCACGGATTTAGGAGGCGACAACACGTTCAAGAACTTTGAGAAGAAAAGGAGGTTGGAGATGGTGCGATAGTTTGCAAGGATGGAGGGGTCAAGGGTTGGTGTGTTTGAGGAGAGGGGTGATGATGGCAGATTTGAAGGAAAGGTGGGCAATACCTGAGGAGAGAGAACAGTTAACAATATCCGCTAACATGGGAGCCAGGAAGGGAAGTTAGGTGGTCAACAGTTTAGTAGGAACAGGGTCAAGAGAACAGGAGGTCGGTTTCATTGACGAGATGAGCTTTGAAAGGGCAAGAGGGGAGATAGGAGAGAAATATGCAAATTTAGGATTAGGGCTGGGGGAAAACTGAGAGGAAGTAAGACCTGGTGGGCTAGGGGAAGGGAGGAAATTGAAAGCAGAAGCAGTTGAATGGATGTTGTCAATCTTTTTAACAAAGAAATCCATGAGCTCCTCACATTTATTGTTGGAGGTGAGGGTGGTTTGAGAAGACAGTGGTGAAGAAGAGAAGCCTGGTGTTGGATGATTGTAGAACAGTGGGCGGTTTTAGTGATGGGCAACAGGACCCGGTAGTGCTTTATATGATCTAGCCAAATCTGGTGATAGATAATTAGACCAGTTGTCCGCCAAAGACATTCAAGTCTGCGTCCCATGGAAATGAGGGGTATACCGGGGAGAACAACTAGGGTGAGAGAGTGTAATGATTTTAGTGGGGACAAGGATATCAAAGGTAGTGGAGAGGGTGTGATTTTAGTAAGTCAGTAGCTGCAAAAATGTCATGAAGAATTGCAGGCCAAAGGCTAGGAAGTTGGGAATTAGAAAGTGCAGTGGTAAGGGACTTGAGGGAGAGTTTTTCCAGGGGTAAATACAAAAAGAAGTGGGTTTAGGAGGGGAAGGGGAATAGGAGTAGAAAGTGATATCAGAGATTGCCTTATCGGTGATGGTTACGGGGGGAGAGACAGGCCATATGGGGGGCTTTAGTTAAAAGGTGTGCACCCTGTAATGCTGATTAGGTACCCAGTAAAAGGTCAGGGTAGGCCTGGAGCCACAACCCCCCCCGCCCCCCCACCCCACTTGTTGCAACCACTTCCCCGCCACCTTCTGTCGCAAATTTAACTCACAGCTTGGTCCTGGATTTTGCACGTGGACCTCAATACACACATACTTGTTTGATCAGATGCCAGTTCAGTATAATGCTCTCTCAAACCCTTGAGGTTTGTCTGGTAGCACCAGACTTGTCCGTCATTAGCACTGCCCCAGTGGAATCCTTTTAACTATGATTGATGACACACTTTAGCCAACAGTAAAGCTATTTCGGATCATTTTTATGTAATTGCACTCCCTTGTGGTTGAACACAACCCATTGTTCCCATTTTATTTCTTGTGACCCTCCTGGCCTCAACGTGCTGCATCATAATCTAGCTTTGCAGCAGCTCTTGCTTGCTCCAAAAATGCTTAAAATACCACTTTACAGGCCCTTTGTTTTTCACAGAACAGTTCTCCTTCCTTTTTCAGTTACCTTAATAGGGTACTGCTTAGACAGGAGTTGACCTGGCCAGTGGTTTCCTTGCCCCTGCAGCTGAAGTCATAACAAACTATTAGACTGATTTGAAAAGCACTTTGAAGTGTGGTCATAATTGCATGTAGATGAGTAGTCTGGTTATAAATCTATTTTAAGCCACTCTTATTTCTGGGCAGTAAGCTATTTTGGGGCTCATTCAATTTTTACAAAATCTTGATTGTCTCTTTCTGTTTTACATTATTTTATTGCCAGTGATTGGTTGATTAATACAGTCCTTATTTATAACAGAAAAAATTGCAATATCTGACAGGCTAATTCTTGTGAAAGTAATATATTTGATTATACCTTTTGCCCCCCCAAAATACGCTTTAAATCTCCTAGTGCTGCTTTAAATTAAAACACTTGGTAATGTAGAGATATGCAAGCTAGAAACAGTGGAAGTCCAAAGAGACTTGGAGGTCCATGTACATAGGTCATTAAAATGTCATAGACAGGTACAGAAAATAATCAGAAAGGCTGATGGAATGCTGGCCTTTATATCTAGAGGACTAAAGTACAAGGGGGTAGAAGTCATGCTTCAGCTGTACAAAACCCTGGTTAGACCACACCTGGAGTACTGTGATCAGTCTGGGCACCTTAGGAAAGAGATATTGGCCCAGAAATTAAACAGTGAGTGTTCACGCGGGGGTAAGGCTTCCCAGCGATATCTCACTCCGCGCCTACCTTTTTCCTCCGGGCCCACACGAACTTTAGTTTCAAGGCCAGTCCCACATGCAGCTGTGCAGTGCTTGCGTGACCCAGAGACACAATTAGTTCGTGCGAGCTCTGGGATCACGTGATTCAGTTAGAGCCAATGGCAGCACACCATCTTTCAGTCATAGCTTTGACAGCCCTTGCTGTTAAAACTATGAATCCTACACACCCCCAAAAGAACAGCTAAACCTCAATTAAATTTTTTTTAAAAAGCCATCACATTAATAAAATAAGTATAGTTAAATAAATTAATCACTAAACAAAAAATTTAATTTTTGAAAAAATTTAAAAATCTTTTTAAAAGTTATAAAAAATAAACTTACCTTCTTTAAAGTCTCTAAAAAAGATAAACCTGTTGAAAAAAATTTAAAATAATACTTAATTAACTACTTACCTTGTTAAAAGAGGGTCTTACGCCTCCTTTCTTTATGTGTAAAATCTTCCATGCTTACCTGCGCGTTCAAAACACTAAGTGCACTGCGTGCGCACAGCCTGTAGCGCGCACGCGGTTCACTTAGGAACCGCCCCCTTTTGAATTCACGAAGTGCCGGTTTCCCGCGCATGCTGGAAACCGGCAATTGGAGACCTAAAACGCGAGAGTACACAGTGCGTACTCTCGCGTATTAGGTCTAATTTTCGGGCCATTGTCCTTGGAGGGAGTGCAGCGTAGATTTACCAGAATGATACCTAGACGCCAAGGGTTAAATGATGAGGAGAGATTACACAAACTAGGGTTGTATTTCCTGGAATTTAGAAGGATAAGGGGTGAATTGTTTGAAGTTTTCAAGATATTAAGAGGAACAGATAGGGTAGATAGAGAGAAACTATTTCTGCAGGTTGGGGAGTCTAGGACTAGGGGGCATAGTCTAAAAATTAGAGCCAGACCTTTCAAGAGTGAAGTTAGGAACCACTTCTAAACGCAAAGGGTGGTAGAAGTTTGGAACTCTCTTCCGCAGCAACAATAATGTTACGTCAATTGTTAATTTTAAATCCAAGATTGATACATTTTTGTTAACGAAAGATATTGAGGGATATGGGGCAAAGGCGGATATATGGAGTTAGGTTACCGATCAGCCATGATCTCATTGAGTGGCAGAACAGGCTCAAGGGGCTAAATGGCCTTTCCTGTTCCTATGCCCTACAAGAATGGCTAGAATACTTGCCATCTGATATTTTGTTAATCAAGAATTAGAGAATCAGAGAGCGCGGGGCCTCGGAGTTTCTTTCTGACCAATACGTAAATGTCTGTCTTGTGATATAAGCCTACAGTACAGAGAGGTTGTAGAGGAGAATATTTGGATCTAAATAAATCTTATGCTTTATGCTGCTTGTGTTTTTGTTCTTGTTTTTCTGTGTTCTCCGTCGTACACAACGACTTTGTTTTATTCATTCACGGAATGTGGGCATCGCTGGCAATCCCTAATTGTGGTGGTGGTGGTGACCCACCTTCTTGAACCGCTGCAGTCCATGTGGTGAAGGTGCTCCAACAGTGCTGTTAGGGAAGGAGTTCCAGGATTTTGACCCAGCAACTATGAAGGAACGATGATATATTTCCAAGTCAGGATGGTGTGTGACTTGGAGGGGAACTTGCAGGTGGTGGTGTTCCCGTGCGCCTGCTGCCCTTGTCCGTCTAGGTGGTAGAGGTCGTGGGTTTGTGAGGTGCTGTCAAAGAAGCCTTGGCGAGTTGCTACAGTGCATCTTGTAGATGGTACACACTGCGGCCATGGAGCACCAGTGGTGGAGGGAGTGAATGTTTAAGGTGGTGGATGAGGTGCCAATCAAGCGGGCTGCTTTGTCCTGGATGGTGTTGAGCTTCTTGAGTGTTGTTGGAGCTGCACGCATCCAGGCAAGTGGAGAGTATTCCATCATACTCCTGACTTGTGCCTTGTAGATGGTGGAAAGGCTATAGGGAGTCAGGACGTGGGTCACTCGCTGCAGAATACCCAGCCTCTGACCTGCTCTTGTAGCCACATTATGTGGCTGGTCCAATTAAGTTTCTGGCCAATGGTGACCCCCAGGATGTTGATGATGGGGGATTCGGCGATGATATATCAAGGGGTGGTGGTTAGACTCTCTCTTGTTGGAGATGGTCATTGCCCGCCACTTGTGTAGTGTGAATGTTACTTGCCACTTATCAGCCCAAGCCTGAATGTCATCCAGTTCTTGCTGCATGCGGGCATGGACTGCTTCATTATCTGAGGAGTTGCGAATGGAACTGAACACTGTGCAATCATCAGTGAACATCCCCACTTCTGACCCTATGATGGAGGAAAGGTCATTGATGAAGCAGCTGAAGATGGTTGGGCCTAGGACACTGCCCTGAGGAACTCCTGCAGCGATATCCTGGGGCTGTGATGTTTGGCCTCCAACAACTACAATCATCATCCTTTGTGCTAGGTATGACTCCAGCCAGTGGAGAGTTTTCCCCCTGATTCCCATTGACTTCAATTTTATTAGGGCTCCTTGATGCCACACTTGGTCAAATGTTGCCTTGATGTCAAGGGCAGTCACTCTCACCTCACCTCTGGAATTCAGCTCTTTTGTCCATGTTTGGACCAAGGTTGTTGTGAGGTCTGGAGCCGAGTGTTCTTGGCAGAATCCAAACTGAGCATTGGTGAGTAAGTGCTGCTTGATAGCACTGCCGACGACACCTTCCATCATTTTGCTGCTGTTTGAGAGTAGACTGATGGGGCGGTAATTGGCTGGATTGGATTTGTCCTGCTTTTTGTGGACAGGACATAACTGGGCAATGTCCACATTGTCAGGTAGATGCCAGTGTTGTAGCTGTACTGGAACAGCTTGGCTAGAGGCACGGCTAGTTCTGGAGCACAAGTCTCCAGCACCAGCAGCTGGGATGTTGTTGGGGCCCATAGCCTTTGCATTATTCAGTGTGTTCAGCCGTTTCTTGATGTCACATAGAATGAATCGAATTGGCTGAAGACTGGTTTCTGTGATGGTGGGGACCACAGGAGGAGGCCGAGATGGATCAGCCACTCGGCACTTCTGGCTGAAGATGGTAGCGAATGCTTCAGCCTTGTCTTTTGCACTCACATGCTGGGCTCCGCCATCATTGAGGATGGGGATGTTTATGGAGTCTCCTCCTACTGTTAACTTTTTAATTGTCCACCACCATTCACGACTGGATGTGGCAAGATTGCAGAGCTTTGATCTGATCCGTTGGTTGTGGGATCGCTTAGCTCTGTCTATAGCATGCTGTTTCCGTTGTTTAGCATGTATGTAGTCCTGTGTTGTAGTTTCACCAGGTTGGCACTTCATTTTTAGGTACGCCTGGTGCTGCTCCTGACGTGCCCTTCTACACTCCTCATTGAACCTGGGTTGGTCTTCTGGCTTGATGGTAATGGTAGAATGAGGTATATGCGAGGGCATGAGGTTACAGATTGTGGTGGAATACAATTCTGCTGCTGATGGCCCACAGCACCTCATGGATGCCCAGTTTTGAGCTGCTAGATCTGTTCTGAATCTATCCCATTTAGCACGGTGGTAGTGCCACACAACACAATGGAGGGTGTCCTCAGTGTGAAGATGTGACTTCGTCTCCACAATGACTGTGCGGTGGTCACTGCTACCAATACTGTTACGGACAGATGCATCTGCAACAGGTAGATTGGTGAGAACGAGGTCAAGTAGGTTTTTCACCTCGTGTTCGTTCTCTCGCTACCTGCCGCAGGCCCAGTCTGGCAGCTATGTCCTTCAGGACTCGGCCAGCTCGGTCAGTAGTGGTGCTACCGAGCCACTCTTGGTGATGGACATTGAAGTCCCCCACCCAGAGTACGTTCTGTGCCCTTGCTACCCTCAGTGCTTCTTCCAAGTGGTATTCAACATGGAAGACCACAGATTCATCAGCTGAGGAAGGGCGGTAGTTGGTAATCAGCAGGAGGTTTCCTTGCCCATGTTTGACCTGAAGCCATGAGACTTCATGGGATCCGAAGTCAATGTTGAGGACCCCCAGGGCCACTCCCCCCCCCGACTGTATACCAATGTACCGCCACGACTGGTGGGTCTGTCCTGCCGGTGGGACAGCACATACCCAGGGATGGTGATGGAGGACTCTGGGACGTTGGCTGAAAGGTATGATTCTGTGAGTATAACAGTCAGGCTGAGCAGATGATCTACTGTTGTATCTCCACCACGATCACTGGACTAGCCATTAGGAGGTGTGCAAAAGCAGTTTGGTGATGATGCCCTACTGAAGCTTTTATTAAATTTTCCTCTTCCTGTGAGAAATGCCTGACCTCCATTATGTACTTTCCCATGATAATGTGACCTAGACAGTGGAGGATTGATGTGCCTTACATGTCCATAGCACCACATGTTGATGGTCTAGCCTGTTGCACTACTACATTGTGATAATCCTATTGTACTTCATTGTTGAATGGTAGAACATAAAGTATGTAAATTTCATAAATATTGCAGCTTATAGAAGGAATCACCATCTTATTACGGGTCTAACAACTGCATGAAATATGTTTTGAAATGTATTAAAATGGCTTTCAAAGCTGTGTCCCTGAGCATCCTTTACCTTAGCCTTGAAAGAGGTGACTCAGATTGGGAGGTGGCTGTCACCAGACTAAACATTAAATTTAATTGTTTTAAATATGCTAAATTGATTTTTTAATAAATATGCTCCAGCAGGAGTGCCCAAGCTTTTGTTTTCATAGCTGCACATATCTCAAGTTGCTGACACGAACTGAGCTTTTAGTTCTGATTTAGGTTTTATCCACAACCCGGGCAACAGCGCTAAAAACAGACCCCTGTCTAAACACTTGGGTCGCACAACAAGCTTGTGATTTCAAATAAAACTGTTGGACTATAACCTGGTGTTGTGCGACCTCTCAATTTTAAACACTTGGGGCCCATAAATTTCAAAATGGACAAACCAACAGTTAGATATGTGAGGGGCGGCAGGCAATCTATTACCTTCCTTTCCCCAAAATTGCCTCCGATTGATGTATTCTTCTTCCCCGCCCCGCCCCAAACTCTTCACACCCACAAGCAGATGATTGCAGAGATCTGAGAGCAGTTTGCCTGCATATTGTCCTATGGAACTAACTAAAATGGCAAAAATAGTAGTGAGAGTTTCAAGAAAAGATTTGTATTTTAGTGTGTTTATTTGTGTTACTCAGGAAATGAACTGCGAATCAAGCACCCTATCCTCTTCTAACAATCTGTTCTCCCAACTGAGATTTTTTTTGCCCTTTGTTTTTCCTCAAGTTTATTTGACCCAGGCCAACAGTTTTTAGTTAGGCTGGTTATGACTGTTACATTTTAAAATTGAGAATTCTTAGATACAGGGTAAAGAAAGCACAACATGTAGCTTTGGTTATGCTTTACTCTGG
The DNA here is from genome assembly GCA_030390025.1 of Squalus acanthias. Classification (NCBI taxonomy): domain Eukaryota; kingdom Metazoa; phylum Chordata; class Chondrichthyes; order Squaliformes; family Squalidae; genus Squalus; species Squalus acanthias. Next base: position 48,724,714 of record CM059431.1, on the reverse strand, counting down.
ACGGATTCATGCCCTATTTAGTTCCTTTTCTTGATCATTTGATCTGGCTCTGACTTGACGGCCGCAGCAGTTGCCTTTAGTGACTTATTTGTGGAAGGATCAATTATCAAGCTGAAGCTCTGTTACAATTCCATTTGCAGCATTTTGTGTGCGCCAAGTGCGAGAAACCTTTTCTGGGTCATCGTCACTACGAGAGGAAGGGATTGGCTTACTGTGAAACTCACTATAATCAGGTAATGCTGCAATACTCTGACATTTAATTTAGTAATTTATTTTTTGTTTTACCCAAGTATAACAACTTTCGTATGATTTTACATGTAAATATTAAGCTAGAATTTTTAATTCCAATGGTGAGAATATATTAATTTTTGCAGCCTGACTGCTTTTTGTGAATATGTTCATAATGTTGAGTCTAGCCTTTCTACAATAAGTAGGCTACTAACTTTGAAATGGCCAGCTTTTTGTGTGATGTTCGTCCTTGTTTTTTCTCTTTTCTCTTGAATCAAAAAGTTTGTTTATACTAATGCATATTTTAAAATAATTATACAGGACATCTGTAGCAGCTAGCTTTGAATATTTTGTACCATCCAGCATTTATTCGAATAGATTTGTAAGAAAGAAAGAACTTGCATTTATAGAGCCTTTCATGGATCAGAATTACTTTTGAAGTGCAGTCACTGTTGTTTTGTAAGTAAACTTAGCAGGAAATTTGCAGATAGCAAACAGCAATGAGATCATTGACTAGCGGTGTTGCTTGAGGGATGAATATTGGCCAGGATACTGGGAGAGCTCTTCAAATAGGGCCATGGGATTTTTTTGCCCCTCTGAACAGGCAGAACTCTCCTCAGTTTAACATTCCTGAATTACAGTGCACCAAGATGATGTGTTTAAGTCCTAGAAATGGGCTTTAACTCACAACCTTCTGACTTGGAGGCGAGAATGCTACCAATTGAGCCGAGTTGAATCTAAGAATAGTTTTGATCCCTGATGTAAATAAGAAATAACTCTGAAGGAAAAATTTCTTGTTTTAAATTTATACCTTTTGTTATAGCTTATATACTTTGACCATAATCTTACAATGATCTACTTTTTCAGCTGTTTGGTGATGTTTGCTACCACTGTAATCGTGTGATTGAAGGAGATGGTAAGTTTTGAAGTACTTGTTGTGTGGTTGAAGTATTTGTGACTGGATGTATGTAACATTTATATCTAATAAAGTTCCAGGAATTGTTTCTCTATTTTCGATCCTGATACAGTTTCAGTGAAACCGTACCATCCAGAAACAATAATTTTCTGATTTTAAATGTGGCAAATAAAATAGTTTTAAACATTTTCTGCACAGTATTCTTTCTTCTTTTTTCCCCACAAACCAATCATCCTTCTTTAAAAGTTTGGCAGTCCCAAGAATTTGAGAATTTGTACAATGCGTTTGAATTCCTCAATCTGCTGTTAAATGTTAAAATGTTTACTTTAAACCTGAATATAAGCAATCTCTAATGAACCAAGTGGATAAATATGAGTAAGGAAGATATTAGTGCTGTGGTTAACTATATATTTCAACTTTTTTTCCTGTACAGTTGTATCTGCTTTGAACAAGGCTTGGTGTGTTAACTGCTTTGCCTGTTCAACTTGCAACACCAAGCTGACACTCAAGTAAGTAGTTGAAGTCCTGTCACTGTATAGTGTGTTTTTTAAATCATTAACTTTTAATGTGTTTGGTCTCTTTCTGTGGCTATGCTCTGGTTATCTTCATCTCCAAAAAAATACTTTCAGAAAAGCAACTCTCTTTTTCTGTGTGGTTCTATACTTCCCTTGTTTCATACATTACTCTGTCTGTGTTCTATCCTTTTCTATCCACTATCCATTCTGTGAAGAGACAAATTTGTTGAAATTGATCTGAAACCAGTCTGTAAACACTGTTACGAGCGATTGCCTGAAGAGTTAAAACGGCGACTTGCTAAACGGGAAAGAGATGCAAAAGAAAAACAGAAAAAGAAAAAATTGATGGATATCTGCCTGTAAGCAATGTCTATCTCTCCTCTTCTGTCCTTGGTTAGTATCTTTGATTTCCATGTGTGTTTATGTTTTAATCAACTCATTCTGTACTGTTGCATCCTTGACATTTTTTCTGTATTCTTTGGCCTACTTCCACCTCTAATATCGCCCGTCTCTGCCCCTGCCTCAACCCATCTGCCTGCTTCTCTCACATCATGAACTTTTTTTAAATAATGCTTTGCTTTCTGAGAGACTTTTTTAAGTTGCACATGATCAAGCATCAACATCAAGGTGCCTGTCAAGTAAAAAGGAAAGCAGATTATTTTTGACATACTACTTAATGCTTTTGAAACCTGTAGACATGACCATTCCAATGCTCTACTGGCCGGCAATCCATCTTCCACCCTCCATAAACTTGAGCTCATCCAAAACTCTGCTGCCCCATACCTTAACTCACACAAAGTCCCGTTCACCCATCACCCCTGTGCTCGCTGACCTACATTGGCACTGGTCCACCAACACCATAAATTTAGAATTCTCACTTGTTTTCAAATCCCTCCATGGCCTTGCCCCTCCCTATCTCTGAACCTCCTCCAGCCCAACAACCCTCCGAGATCTCTCGCTCCTCCAATTCTGGCCTCACACATCCCTGATTTTCATCATTCCACCTTTGGCGGTCATGCCTTCAGTTGCCTAGGCCCTAAGCTCTGGAATTCCCACCCTGAACTTCTCTACCTTTCTCTCCTCCTTTAAGATGTACTTTAAAACCTATCTCTTTGACCAAGCTTTTGGTCACCTGTCCTAAAGTTTCTTTGTGGCTCAGTGTCAAATTTTGTCTAATAACTCTCCTGTGAAGCACCTTGGGACATTTTTACTACTTTAAAGGTGCTACATAAATGTAAGTTATCAACTTGTAGAAATTTCAGCATCTAAGATGATCATTTATCTTCATTGCAATAAACATCAGTGATTACAAGACATTTCATGTACTCATGTACTAAATCAGGTGTCTAAATAATGAAAATTAATCCATTGAAATACTGCAGATTTTTCCTTGCCATGCTCATCTCAGTAGTATAAAACGGTTTCCTTTTACCATGTTGACTGACATTTCATATAGCCACATTTAATGATTACATTTTGGTAGTGGGCTTTTTTGATTTTTTTAAATTATCACTGCAGTTTAAACCCTTCTTGATCAGTTTTATAGATGATATTTAAGACTACACTGTCCAAAATTGCATGGTGTTCCATTCCATCTATTATGGTTGCATTTGAAAACTCAGACTGGATAGAAAGGTCTATATGACTGAGAGCATGTCCACTGACCTTTTTTGTTTAGCTAAAGCAAGAAATGTAATTTTTTTGTTCCATAGAAACAAGTTTGTGGAGTTTGATATGAAGCCAGTTTGTAAGAAATGCTATGAGAAATTCCCTCTGGAGCTGAAGAAGAGACTCAAGAAACTGGCTGAAAGTGCTGGACGGAAATAAGGAAACTACTTGTGTTTTACAGTCAATTTGCAAAGTAGCTGTTCTAAATTCAAACACATTTTCTAATAACAAAAGGTCAACTGAGTACATTTGCAGCAATATCCTAAATGCAAGTGATTTAAATCCAAAAGTCACCACTAAAGATCAGTTTTTAAAAGTCTAGATTTGACTTTAACCTTAGAGGCAGATCCATTTGTTTAACTATATAAATAAAAAAGTAATCCCTATTTGATAGTTGTCCCTCCCCCCGCCCCCACCCCAACCTTGTGATGCCACTTAAATATAGCCTGGCTGGCTAAGTGCATAGATTATTGTCCTTTTGCTGCTCTCAACAGCTCCCTAGGAATTACGTGAGCGCAATATTGTGGGCTGACATGATTCGGCCTCCAACTATTCTTTTGTACATTGTACCCTCCCCTTCCAATGGGGAAGTGCCTTATCAATGGCCTGACTGAGTTTGTGAATTCACTGGGAGAACCCAGATCACACTACTCTGACAGTATGTAAGTAAGTTAACATGCTGCACCAGAGTGCCATCTAAAAATGGTGAATTGGATTTTTTTCCCCCTAAAATGGTACTCCTTTACTGTATTTTCAGAAAAGTTTTGGTACATGCTGTTAAGTCTCCATGTGCACACCTAACAATTGAAAATATGAAGTGATGCTGATTTTGTTCAAATCCATTACAGCATTAATCCATTAATATGTAATCTGCTCACTCGTGCAGTAACTGAGTTTGCCGAATCAAAACCTAATCAGCCTAATACTATCAAAAATGCTCTGGTTAGAAGCATCACTGAACGCTTTATGTTACAATGTATTTTACTTAATGTGCTTCACTCCAAGCTTACACTACATAAAATATTCAAATCAATGCTTCTTTCTCTTTTCCATTGTAAATGATTGTATGGAGTTATAGACACTTACAAGCGATGCAAATTAAACCAAAAGTCACAGTTCCACATTCCTTCAGTGTACTCTGCTAACATGTGGGAGTTCTATTGATCAATATATTTCAATATATATTCTAATGATGTATATGCATAAACTTTTACTATTTTTGTACAGTTTGTACCGCTATAAGGTGTTGATTGTAAAACGCTGCATTATTTAGAAATAAAGTATATTATTGGCATACTTTATGTAGGAAAATTGCTTATAGTTAAGATAAATGATCAGTTTCCAAATTTAAAAAGAGCATGGATTATAGACGTGGAGTATTTAATTTTGAAAAGTACTATGATAAAGTAAAATAACACTTAGAGGAAAAACAGGAGAAGGTTACGACAACTGCCATATAGTGGCTTAATTTTGAATTCTCACCTTTATTCATGTTTCAAGCAGAAAGATGCTGTAACAGCTGCAGTACTCCATTTTGACAATTAGCTTTGTATGCATGACCTCTTTTTAAAATCTTGTACATCAATTTAAGTGCGTATTGCTTTTCCTAATATATTTAGCATGGTAGATACCGTAATACAACACTTAAGGAATATATACTATGGTTTCCCTACATGTACTTGAAAGCAAAATTGGTCAACTGCTACATTTATATTTTTAATGTTCTGGAGAAAGTATAACAAACTCTCTGGAGAAACTTCTTAATTTCTAAAGAAACATGGACAGCCATGTCTGAAGAACTTTTATGTGACCAGATGATGGCGTTCTTGCACCTTACAGTTCAGCATAGATGGTACTTTACAAACCATGATAACAGATGCAAATCTTGTAGTGTTTTATAAATTTTAATTTAATAAAAGTACCAAAACTGCTGGACATGTTAATAGATGCTAATAGTATCCAGTAACTTTCTTTTCTATCAGTTTTGTTGCAGTTGAGCATATTTGTTAATTCTTCTTGTAATAATTGCTGGTGCTACATAATGAGATGCTGTAAAATTTGAAAACACGTTCATCTCAAATGCCAGTTCTGTAATTACCCACTAGTGCATTCTAGTGAAGTAGTTATATGGTGAAGTGACATCTACATCAAGACATTAATTTCTTGAAAACTAATGATATTTATCCAGCATGTTGTAATGGGAAGCACATACTGAATTTGTGTTACTTTATCATTAAAGAATGTATTTTTTTCCTGTATACACCTATACAGTACTCCAGTATTATAATAAAATATACATATTGTGAATTATCCCACTTGGTCATATTTACTGCTTTGTATTTTCTTATGGAACTTATTTTTCAAAATCAGCATAGTATAGTCAATACTTAATTTTCAGTGGTTATGTATTAGTAATAATGCCTGCTTCATGTACGCTCCTTTCTTGCATGTAATATGTTATGTCCATCCTTTGCCATACAGAATGTGCGTTTCTTTAACAGGAAAGATTGTGCACTTCAACTTTCCAATATAAATCTGGCTGGTTGTAATGGATGTATTTCAGGAATCTCTTTACTGCCCCCTCCTGCTCTCGCTTCACCGCTGCCCCCTTGTGTGTGTGTGAATCTGTTGAGTAAGGTTGCATCCTAGCTGTTTGGTCAAAATTTAAGCTGGATTGCAGATTGGTTGCATTTGTGTAGGCAAAGGGTGGATATTAATGGTAGCAGCTTTGCAGGGAGTTGTAAATGGACAAAACCGTCGGTGTTTGAGTTGTTGCTCCATTGCCGGCGGCTATGTTGAATGTCCTGTAGAGTCTTGTAGGGATCTATGTTGGCACTGTTGCTCTTCACTAACTTATCAGTGATTTAGTTGAAGGCATCAGGAGTACAGTCCCTAGATTTGCTGATGACATTAAGGTGAGCGAGAGAGGTTAGGAGTTTGGACAAAATAGACTAAGCTGACATACAGAGGGTTCTATCCTCTGGAACTCACTGTCTAAACCCTTCTCTCTCCACCAAAATCTCCTTATAACCCATATTTTCAGCCAAGATACATTGGGGGAATAGCGCAGGTGTGGCAGATGTATTTCAATGTTGATAAATGTAGCGTGGTACTGTTTAGTTATGCTAATTCCGGGCATATATACAGCATGCAGAGTTAACCTCATAAGGCTGCGCAACATAGAACATGGTTGGTTCATGACCAGTGCTGTGAGGCTGTTGGAGAAAGCAAATTGGATGTATAATTAAGAGTCTTAAATACAAAACTAAAAGTGTAATACTTAACCTGTATGGCCGCATCTAGAATTTCTCCTGTCTGTACCTCTCTCTCGCTCTCCTTCCCCATTCACTCCTCCCAACTAGTCATAGGAATCGGTGATTCCAAATAACTTTTATTTGCCACTGAAGTAATTTCATTGAGTTTATGAAACTAGAAGAATGAAACAAAAAGATTCATGAAATATGGCATTTTCTTAGTAAACCAAATGTCACATATTAATGTCTTAATTATTTCCTTGATTCCTGTTTGGAGGTGTAAAATATGTTTTGAACACATTTAATAGCAATTCTAATATATTCCAGAATGAAATGATCAAATTCAAACCTACCAACAAGATAGAGAATAGAGAAATGCATTTATACCAAACATTTTATGTTATTCAAAACTCGTGAAAATATATTCCAAAAGTCAAAGGATCAAGGACCAAATAGTTTTTATTTTTCACAAATCATGTTAAAGTTAATTGAGGTATTCTTACCTGACAGTAATGGTTATTACCAGCTAAAATGCTTCCACATCCTTGCTTCCTCTTTCCTCCTCCCCCCCACCCTGCCCACACACATTTTGCATTAATACTTGTAATGCATTTATACACTAGGAGTTTGGTAAGTGGAAGGGCAGGTCCATGGAATTGCAGATTTGTGTTCCTTTTTTATTCATAAAAGTTCATTGAAAATTAGATTGAGGCCTTCCATCAAACCCTCTTCAGCTTCCTCCCCTCCTCTCTCCACCGCCCCCCCCACCCCCCGGCCAGAAAATGGGCAGTTGGCTGGAGGAAACGCAAATATGTCCTTGCATCCAGGATTGCACAAGAGGTAGGAATTGGAGCTTTGCTTCACCATGTGATCTGAGAACTTTGTGGAGCAATAGAGACTCTCTTTTCAAGTCTTCATCAAAGGACCATTTCAGTTTATTCAAGTCTACTGTAGAGCTGTTTAAGAAATTCTAGACGGGTAGGAAATCCCTTGGACATTAATCAACCATTGATCTATGTATGACAATATTGCCTTGCACAACAGCAGCAGTAGCACATTGGCCTTTTAATAGCCCAAGTCTAGACTTAATGGGCCAGATTTATCTCTTAGCAGTGAACAAATGGTGCCAGCCGTTCATTACACTTTCATTTGCCCACTGACTTTCTATGGAATTTTGCACTGGAACTTACTGGCCCAGAAATTCGCCTCTCCGGCTTGCCTACCGCGCCTGCCGTTGTGTTTTGGGCCCACGGGAACTTCAGCTCCTGGGCCTGTTCCAACTGCCGGCGTGCAGTGCGTGCGTGTCCCAGGGGCGCAGTTAGTGCGATGCGTCCCCTGGGATCACGTGGGCCATGGAGAGGCAATGGCAGCAGACCATCTTTCATTCATAGATTTGACCTGTCAAATCTGTGAATTGAAATCGGCCTCAAAAGAACAGCTAAACTTAAAATAAAGTTTTAAAAAAAAAATCACATTTATAAAATAACTAGTTAAATAAATTAACCACTTTAAACAAAAATTTAAATTTTTGAACAAATTAAAATACTTTTTAAAAGTGATAAAAATAAACTTACCTTTCTTTAAAGTATCTAAAAAAGATAAACCTGTTGAAATTTTTTTTTAATTATACTTAATTAACCACTTACCTTGTTGAAAACGGGTCTTGCGCCTCCTTTTCATAAGCGTAGGTTCTTCACTACTTACCCTCCCGTAGAAACCTGAAAAAAAATCTAAGTTTGCTGCGTGCGTGCAGCCTCTACCGCACACGCGGTTCACCTAGGAACCGCCCCCTTCACCAGACCGGAAGTTCCGGTTTCCCGCACAGGCGCAGTGCATGCAGGAAACCGGCACTTCGGGAGGTCTTACGGGTGAGTACTCACCCAGGAAGGGCCGAATTTTTGGCCCACTGATTTAGAGAGCCAAATCGATGTGGTGTCCTCTCTAGGGGATCTGGGACCTGTGAACCGGGCAAGCAACTGTGTATCTCCTTAACCAATCAGATTGAAGAATAGTTAATGAGCAATTTTTTTTATCTAGTTGTAAAACCCTTCTAATTTTCCAGTTGAAGCTTATTTCCATAATTATTCACAATTCTGGATGCAAACTCTGAAGTGTCTCGGGAAGATGCCACTGGTAGGAGAGGAAAATTGTAAGGAAGTCAAATTTAAAGGGATTGGAACAATTAAAGTGGTGTGCCACAAGGAAAGAGTAAAATTCAGAAAGCTTCCGGAGAGTGTTAAAAAGCATTTCAGCAGCCTTTGCCAAAGCTGGTGTCGGGATTAAGAAATGTCAGGCCTTAATGAAGGAAAGGCAACCGAAGGTGCAGGCATTTGTCCACAAATGAGGTGGCAGAGCCACCATCTTTGACTGCTGAAGTCAAAGTGATGCTGCATGAGATGCTTGCGAAGAGAGTTGCCCTCGGTGTCACTTCACAGCACTATCCCTTGGATCAGCACTATGGCCTGCCTGGAAGAAGGAGCAACCACGTTTGGGCCACAGCTGCTTATTACTGTCCTTGTGCATGTGGAAGCTCCATACTGCATACCAGCTGCAGATGCCCTTCGAGCAAATGGTACAGTTTGGCATATGCCCTTCTGCTAATCCAGACCCTGAGAAGGCAGTTTGCATAGTTATTCCCAGGTATGTTTGCCAGGGCCAAAAGAAATTATATAATTGAATGGTGGAACAGGCTCGAGGAGCTGAAAGGTCTACTGTTCCTATGATTGGTGACATCTTGGCAGATGTAGCAAACATAACACTGGCTCCTGATTACTTTGGTGTGCCTTCTTCCATGCAGTACCATGCAAAGTATGACATACTATGAGTGCTTCTGAAGAAGTTTCCAGCGTAATAATTAGGCATTTGCATTTTATTGTGATCCCACCAGGGATCTGCTGGTTCGGTCTCCTTTTGGACCAGCCCTCTCCAGCACAACATTTGTGTGGGTGAATATTTGTGGGTATGGAACACCTCTTGAGCAGCCTAACCTGCCAGGCATCTCGCATATCCTGCTCTTCCTCCAACCTTGTCAAGTCAGCGAAGCCCTATTGGCAAATCTTCTGGTGCCAATAAAGGAAGCTAGGTCAAAAAGAATAACGGATACAAAGGCTCATGAAAGATGAAATGCCAACAGCAAAAAAGATACAAGGGGCTTTAAAAGGCCTAAAAACACACTTATAAAATCTCTGCGATTTTTAATGGCCCTCCCATCTACAAGTCCGGCACAGGGCTCCTTGCCATGAACATGCTGGGGACTTGGTGTCCAGTACACCCCTCGGCCATAAAAATAATTTTGTGCCCTTCCCTAATCTCCTTTCAAAATGCAAAGGAAGCTCCTAACTGTTTCAGATGGAAACCTTGGTCTTGAGGAAATTTCTTTCCCTTCCCGCCCCGCCGCCTCTCCTTCCCCACCCCCCCCCACCCCCAACACTCTGGAAAATCAGGTACCTTCTGGAACTGGTGAAAACTGGTTAGGATCAAATCACGCCATGTTTTGTCCAACTGGAACCATTTTTTGTGTGCAAACAGAGCCAGAAATCACCACTGTGCTCTTTATTGGGGAAGGGAAAAAAGTGAAATGCATAAACAAAGCTTTTTTTTAAAAAAGCAGCACAACTTGGCTATTAAAAAAGTGAGGAAAGGAAAACCACTGCAGCACGGGGCGATTTTAAAATAATAGATAATGGAACTGGGCTATTAAAAAATAAAACAACCAGGATTATTAAAAAAAATACAAAGATATTTTGGGTTAAAAATGCATAATCCTTCAAAAAAGATGAGAAATAAAAAATTTGTATTTGTATAGCACCTTTCAAATTCTCACAACATCCAAAGTACTTCACAGTCTATGAACGATAGCAAAATACTGCAGATGCTGGAAATCCGAAATAACAACAGAAAACGCTGGAAAAACTCAGCAGGCCAGGCAGCATCCGTGGAGAGAGAAAGAGAGTTGACGTTTCAGGTCGATGACCTTTCATCAGAACTGGGAAGAGCTGGAAATCAAATAGATTTAAGGCCAGGGTAAAGCTGGGAAAAGGGGGAGGGGATAAAGGAACAAAGGAGGAGATGAAGAGACATTAAGAGACATTAAGAGATGATCAAGGCTAGAGGTGGTGTTAATGTGACAGATTAAGGCTGAATGAAGTGTGAAATCTACTGGCAGAATGAAGGACAGCTGCCAGCTTCTAGGAGGAAAAAAAAGGTGGGGGGGACAAATAAAAGGGTGGATAAAATAAAATATAAATGTGATTGGAGCTGAGGTTATGATCTAAAATTGTTGAACTCGATATTGAGTCCAGAGGGCTGTAGCGTGCCTAAACGAAAGATGAGGTGCTGTTCCTCGAGCTTACGCTGAGCTTCCGTGGAACAGTGTATTAAGCCGAGGACGGTGAGGTCAGAGTGGGAGTGAAGCGGTGAATTAAAGTGACAGGCCACCGGGAGCTCGGGGTCCCCCTTACGGACTGAACGGAGGTGTTCCGCAAAGCGGTCACCCAATCTGCGTTTGGTCTCCCCAATGTAGAGGAGTCCACATCGTGAGCAGCGAATACAGTATACTAAATTGCAGGAAGTACAAGTAAATCGCTGTTTCACCTGGAAGGGGTGTTTGGGGCCCTGGACAGTGGGAAGAGGGGAGGTATAAGGGCATGTGTTGCATCTCCTGCGCGTGCACGGGAAGGTGCCGGGCGAAGGGGAAGGGGTGCTGGGGGTGGTAGAGGAGTGGACTAGGGTGTCGCGGAGGGAGCGGTCCCTGCGGAATGCTGAAAGGGGAGGTGAGGGGAAGATGTGTTTGGTGGTGGGATCACGCTGGAGGTGGCGGAAATGGCGGAGGATGATCCGTTGAATGTGGAGGCTGGTGGGGTGAAAGGTGAGGACAAGGGGAACCCTATCGTGGTTCCGGGAGGGAGGGGCAGGGGTGAGGGCAGATGTGCGGGAGATAGAACGGACACGGTCGAGGGCCGTGTCGACCACGGTAGAGGGGAATCCTCGGTTGAGGAAAAAGGAAGACATGTCGGAAGCACTGGTATGGAAGGTGGCATCATCAGAGCAGATGCGGCGGAGACGGAGAAACTGGGAGAATGGAATAGAGTCCTTACAGGAGGCGGGGTGGGAGGAAGTGTAGTCCAGGTAGCTGTGGGAGTCGGTGGGCTTGTAGTGAATGTTAGTCAATAACCTATCCCCAGAGATGGAGATGGAGAAGTCGAGGAAGGGAAGAGAAGAGTCGGAGATGGACCATGTGAAGGTGAGGGAAGGGTGGAAATTGGAAGCATAGTGAATGAAATGTTCTAGTTCAGGGCGAGAGCAGGAGACGGCACCGATACAGTCATCAATGTACCGGAAAAAGAGGTGAGGGAGGGGACCCGAGTAGGACTGGAACAAAGAGTGTTCCACATATCCCACGAAAAGGCAGGCATAGCTAGGACCCATGCGGGTACCCATAGCAACACCTTTAATTTGGAGGAAATGGGTAGAGTCAAAGGAGAAGTTGTTCAATGTGAGAACAAGTTCAGCCAGGCGGAGGAGGGTGGTGGTGGATGGGGACTGGTTGGGCCTCTGTTCAAGGAAGAAGCGGAGCGCCCTCAGGCCATCCTGGTGGGGAATGGAGGTGTAGAGGGATTGTACGTCCATAGTGAAGAGGAGACGGTTGGGGCCGGGAAACTGGAAACTGTTAAAATGGCGGAGGGCATCGGAAGAGTCGCGGATGTAGGTGGGAAGAGACTGGACAAGGGGAGAAAAAATAGAGTCGAGATAGGAAGAGATAAGTTCCGTGGGGCAAGAACAGGCTGAAACGATGGGTCTACCGGGGCAGTCCTGTTTGTGGATCTTGGGAAGGAGGTAGAAGCGGGCTGTGCGGGGTTGGGGAACTATGAGGTTGGCGGCCGTGGGGGGAAGATCTCCAGAGGAGATGAGGTCAGTGACAGTCTTGGACACGCACAGTCTATGAAGTTCTTTTTAAATGTAGTCACTATTGTAATGTGGCAAATCACAGCATCCAATACTTTGTGAAAAAATGTATATTACTGGTGAACCAATATAATGACAGGCATAATCGGTCACAAAAAGCACAAAATGGAATTCATCCTCCATACTTTGATACAGCAAATGTTGCTGACTGCTCAGCACTGCATACCACTGGCATTTAGGCCCATTGATGCCCATATTCAAATGTTAACCACACCTTCAATGGGCAATAGTGACCTTTCTGTTTTATGTTTGACCACATTTTTTCCTCAATTATCTAGGACCCTCTTCAACTCTTTCAGGACTTGAGGGCATCTAGCATGTTGGTTGGATTTAAAAACAGAAAATGTTAGAAATACTTAGCAGGTCAAGCAGCATCTGTGGAGAAACAGAGTTAATGGCCGGAATTTTCCCATCAAAAAACGGGTGGGTTTGGAGTGGGGGGGCAGTTAAATTGTTAAAAATGTGAATCCTGACCTAATCCCGCCTCCAACCTGCCCACTTCCAGTTTTCCCGGGACGGGGGCGGGACCTCAATTTAAATATTGTAATGAGGCTGGAAACCTCTATTTTCCCCTCCATTTAAAATTTAACTGCCCGTGGACGGGATTCACACAATTCATGAAACCCGGCAGTTAAACAGAGGTGGGGCTGCTGCATCCAGGAGGCAAGTGGCTTTATACCTACCTCCTGGATCCAGGGTCCCTACCTAAGCCACACCCGCAATCAGAGACCCCCCTCCACGAGGCCTCCGATCGTATTCCCAGGCATCACCCCCCACCCCCAGGATTCCCCCCTCCCCTAACGATGATGAATAGGCCGGCCACGATCCTCCAGCCCCCCTGCCGATCCTCCGCACCCCACCCCGATCCCTGGCTGATACCCCCTGCGATCTCCGACCCCTGCGATCTCCGATGCCCGCTTGCCTGCCAATCCCTGATGTCCCCGATCCCCGATCCACAACCACCCTCCATCGCCTGCCGATCCTGCTACCCCTCTGATCCTCTCTCCTCCCCTCCCGATTGCCAATCCTCTCCACCCCCCCTCCCGATTGCCGACACCCCTCCCGATCCCAACCCCCTGCCGTGATCCCCGAACCCCCTCCTGCGATCCCTCACCCTGGACCGACCCCTCGCAACTGAGGCCAACACACCCACAGCCAGCTAGCCTCTCAAGCTGGCTGGCTGCGGGCGGGAAACCGAGGCCTCACGTTCAAATTAGGCCCTGCCGGTAAAATCGGCAGGACCTTTGGGAAACCTGGCCTCCCGGGTTTCCTGCCCACCTTGGATCCCCCTGTCCCCAACCTGCCTCCCCGAACAAAATTCCAGCCAATGTTTCAGGTCGATGACCTTTCATTAAAACTAGAATATGTTAGAGATGAACAGCCTTTAAGCAAATACAGTGCCAAGGAAAAGGGGGGAGGCAGAAAAAGAACAAAGGGGAAGGTCTGTGATAGGCTGGAGGGCAGGAGTGATTCATTGACAAAAGGGATGATGGTGCAGAGCAAAAGTGGGCGATAATAGCCCTAAGCTCTGGAATTCCCTGCCTAAACCTCTCCACCTCGCTACCTCTCTCCTCCTTTAAGACGCTCCTTAAAACCTACCTCTTTGACCAAGCTTTTGGTCACCTGCCCTAATTACTCCTTATGTGGCTCGTGTCAAATTTTTTATCTTTTAATACTCCTGTGAAGCACCTTGGGATGTTTTACTACGTTAAAGGTGCTGTATAAATACAAGTTGTTGTTGTTGTAGTAAAGAAACAAAAGATGGGTTCAGAAGAGAAGTAAATGATTACAGCAGAATAGCAGAAGGGGAGGGAAGCTTTGAAAATCTGGCAAAGAGGTGAAGGCTCCCTTGGCCTGAGAGTGTGGTGGAATAAGGTGAGTAGAACCCAATGGTGCAACTACCCTGCTGGCCGTGTACCGATAGGGGATCCCCACCCCAAGCACCAGCCCACACCACCTCCATCTCCAGTGGCGCTGCTGCAGTCACCAGCACCTGCTATCTGAGAGATGTGCTTTCTCCTCTTTGATGGATTTTCCATTCCTGCCCTCCACCCTATCACAGACCTTTCCCTTTCCCTTCTTTCCCTGCTTCCCCTATTCCAACCCCTTTTCCAAGCTTTGTATTTGCTTAAAAGCTGTTCATTTCTAACATCTTTTCTTCTGATGAAGTCATTGATCTGAAACGTTAACTCCGTTGCTCTCTCCACAGATGCTGCCTAATCTGCTGAGTATTTCCAGCATTTTCTGTTTTTATTTCAGATTTACTGCATCCACAGTATTTTGCGTTTGTGTTGGTTGGATTTGTTCCTCCATCTCTGATTTACTGATGTGTCCTGATTTTATGAGGTCCCGTGTTGCCGAACAGAGCCTCCCTGAGAGCCAATGCATGTTGTCAAATTGGATATGTATGCCTGCAGTGAAATATGGCCAGCACTAGCCTCTTTGTAATGTATTTATTTTATTACTTAGGTCCAATACCAAATTTTGCATTCTTCAGATGGGTTCCATCCCTGGCACTTACCTTGCTTGCATAAAATGGGCAAGTGACTAAATCCACTGAGCTGTCCTGTTCAAGTTGGATTTTTAAGGCTAGGTTTCTATAGCAAAGGTTCATACTAAACTTGCAGTTATTCTCAAGAAGCAATGGAATTTAGTTTAATTTTGCTCCCTGCAGTAGTTTCTGTTGAGAACCTCATTTCAGCATAAGAACTTTTTTTTCATAAAATGTTGCACCAGTATTCTTGTTTGCTGTTGCAATTGAAGTTGGAGCAAATAAAGTGCTGAGGATGGGAATTCCTTTGAGTGTTCCCGTAGTGCTGCATGATTTAGATTTAGATAGAATCATGGAACTTACAGCATTGGATGAGTCAATTTGACCTATTGCGCCTTACTGTTGGTGCTTGCTCAACTAGAGCTGTCTACTTCAATCCCATTTCCCTGCCCTCTCTCTGTATCTTTTAGTATTCTTTTCCAATTAGCTAATTCAAATTTAAAAGATACCATAGTCTTGTGGTAAAGCATAATCATTTTCACAATATAATATTGTAGATGGGAGCAGAAAGTTGCAAAGGGGCATTGATAGATTAAGTGAGTGAACAAAACTGTGGCAGATGGAGTTCAATATGAGGAAGTGTGATGTCATCCACTTTGGACTGAATATAGATCAGAGTATTTTCTAAATGGTGAGAAGCTAGGAACTGTGGAGGAGCAGAGAGATTTATGGGTCCAAGTATAGAAATCACGAAATATTCTAACAAGCCCCTATCGAGAATTCCAAAGCGCTTTACAACAAATCTATTAGTTTTAAAGTGTAGTTGTTGTAAGCAATCAGCAGACCAAGTGATATACAAGGTCGACGCCTAGCTTCAGTACAGATGACAGACTTCGAGTGATGGTTCAAAACGGTCTTTATTCACGGGCCTGGGGAGAACCTTCCAAGACCGCTCTTGGATCCAACTCCAACGACAGCTTAGTAAATTACATTTTTATACATAATCTTATCAGTCTCATCCTGCCCGAGGGGCTGGTACAAATTTATCCATCATGGTGTCTAGTTATATCCATTACTTCTACCGCGTGACATTTTTACGCTTTCTTCCCACATTCTGCAGTCAACCATGTTTTTGCTTAATTGACTTATCCCAACCCCTCTATCATCGTGGCCTTCTTTCTTATCTATTCGTGTAGTCTGAGAGTCACAATCTCTTCAAAGCACAGATTCTGACCTTGTGACCTGCTCATGTACTTCTGCAAAGCAAGCATACTATAATTAGTTCAACTTGTCTTCGATGTAAGCCATTTTGTCTTCTGGCCAGCCATGTTGTAGCTTCACAAACAAGCGAAGGCCACCTCAGGCCACATCGTCACTCAATCCTTATGTATGTTATCTTGTATGCGTGTTATCCTGCCTTGCTGAGTAGGTATCCTCCCTAATTTTCCCCACGAGTCATACTCTGCAGCTGACTCTGCAGTTTAATTTCCCACCATCGCAGTCTTGTCTAATGAATACAGACCTGTCTACCGTTTAACTCAGGGCATGGATTAATTTGCCACCTCCACCCTGTACATTGATGCTACGTTATACATATTCTAACATTAACCTAATGTATGATATTAATTTTGGTTACTGCAGTAGTCCCTGTTGTTATGTAGGGAAGCACAATGGCCAATTTGCACAAACAGTAAATGAGGTGAATTACCAGTAAATCTGTTTTTGGTGCTGCTGGTTGAAAACACTGTTTTCGATGTGCCAACATTTTTTTTGGTAGGGGTTGTTTGTGTCAGCTGGTTTTCTAGGTTGGCATATATGCAGGAAGCAAATTAAATATCTTTCATTCCAAACCACTCCTGGCTGGTCTCCCACGTTCTACCCTCCGTAAACTTCAGGTCACCCAAAACTCGGCTGCCCGTGTCCTAACTCACATCAAGTCCCGTTCACTCATCACCCCTGTGCTCGCTGACCTACACTGGCTCCTGGTTAAGCAACGCTTCGATTTTAAAATTCTCATCCTTGTTTACAAATCCTTCCATGGCCTCGCCCCTCCCTATCTCTGTAATCACCTCCAGGCACAGAACCCCCCGAGATATCTGCACTCCTCTAATTCTGGGCTCTCGAGCATCCCTGATTTTAATCGCTCCACCATTGGTGGCTATGCCTTCAGCTGCCGAGGCCTTAAGCTCTGGAATTTCCTCCCTAAAACTCTCCGCCTCTCTAACCTCCTTTAAGATGCTCCTTAAAGCCTACCTCTTTGACCAAGCTTTTGGTCATCTGCCCTAATGTCTCCTTATGTGATTCGGTGTCAAATTTTGTATGATAACGTTCCTGTGAAGCGCCTTGGGCCGTTTTACTACATTAAAGGCGCTATATAAATACAAGTTGTTGTTGTATTGGTGTGCAAAACTCCTGAGCTGTGACGAACAGCTTTACAATCACTGTCAGCCATATTCTTTGTCTCTAAGATTGAGACCATCCATTCAGCTGCCTCTGCCACTTTCCTTCCTTCCCCTAGCCCACCAGGCCAAACTTCCTCGAAGGTTCCCCCCTGCCCTAGCCCTGAACTCACATCTTTCTCCAGTTTCTCTCCGATCTCCCCTCATGACCTCTCCGCGCTCATCTTGTCCATGAGACCCACCTCCTGCTCCCTCGACCCTATTCCCACCAAACTGCTGACCACCCAACTTCCTTTTCTGGCTCCCATGTTAGCTGATATTGTTAACGGATCTTTCTCCTCAGGTACTGTCCCCCTCGCCCTCAAATCTGCCGACATCATCCCTCTCCTCAAAAAAACAACACTTGACCCCTCCGTCCTTGCAAACTACCGCCCCATCTCCAACCTCCCTTTCCTGTCCAAAGTCCTTGAACATGTTGTCGCCTCCCAAATCTGTGCCCATCTTTCCCACAATTCCATGTTTGAATCCCTCCAATCAGGTTTCCGCCCTTGCCACAGTACCGAAACGGCACTCATGAAAGTCACAAATGCCATCCTTTGTGACTGTGACGAAGGTAAACTATCCCTCCTCGTCCTTCTTGACTTGTCTGCAGCCTTTGACACTGTTGACCACTCCATCCTTCTCCAACGCCTCTCCACCATCGTCCAGGTGGGTGGGACTGCACTCACCTAGTTCCATTCTTATCGATCTAATCGTAGCCAGAGAATCACCTGCAATGGCTTCTCTTCCCGCTCCCGCATCCGCATCTATCCTTGGCCTCCTCCTATTTCTCATCTATATGTTGCCCCTTGGCGACATCATCCGAAAACAGAGCGTCAGTTTCCACATGTACGCTGACAACACCCAGCTCTACCTCAGTACCTCTTCTCTCGACCCCTCCACGGTCTCTAAATTGTCAGACTGCTTGTCCGACATACGGTTCTGGATGAGCAGAAATTTTCTCCAATTAAATATTGGGAAGACTGAAGCCATTGTTTTCGGTCCCCGCCACAAACTCTGTTCCCTACCTATCGACTCAATCCCTCTCCCTAACATCTATTTGAGGCTGAACCACACTGTTCGCAACCTTGGGTGTCATATTTGACCCTGAAATTAACTTCCGACCACATATCCGCAGCATAACAAAGACCGCCTATTTCCACCACCGTAACATCGCCTTTCTCCGCCCTTGCCTCAGCTCATTCGCTGCTGAAACCCTCATCCATGTCTTTGTTACCTCTAGACTTGACTATTCCAGCACACTCCTGGCTGGCCTTCCATATTCTAGCCTACGTAAACTTGAGGTCATCCAAAACTCGGCTGCCCATGTCCTAACTTGCACCAAGTCCTGTTCGCCCATCACCCCTGTGTTCGCTGACCTACATTGGCTCTCGGTTAAGCAACGCCTCGATTTCAAAATTCTCATCCTCGTTTTCAAATCCCTCCATGGCCTCGCCCCTTCCTATCTCTGTAATCTCCTTCAGCCCCACAACCCCCGAGATATCTGCGCTCCTCTAATTCTGCCCTCTTCAACATCCCTGATTATAATCGCTCAACCATTCGTGGCCGTGCCTTCTGTTGCCTGGGCCCTAAACTCTGGAATTCCCAGTCTAAACCTGTCTGCCTCGCTACCTCTCTTTCCTCCTTTAAGACGCTCCTTAAAACCTACCTCTTTGACCAAGCTTCTGGTCACCTGCCCTAATTTATCATAAGAAATAGGAGCAGGAGTAGGCCAATCGGCCCTTCGAGCCTGCTCCGCCATTCAATAAGAGCATGGCTGATCTGATCCTCACCTCAAATCTAAAGAACACAAGAAGTAGGAGCAGGACCCGGCCACTCAGCACCTGGGCCCGCTACGCCACCCACAGGGCCTCGACCGATCCGAACTCAGCCTCATGTCCAATTTCCTGCCCGCTCCCCGTAACCCCTAATTCCCTTTACTTCTAGGAAACTGTCTATTTCTGTTTTAAATTTATTTAATGATGTAGCTTCCACAGCTTCCTGGGGCAGCAAATTCCACAGACCTACTACCCTCTGAGTGAAGAAGTTTCTCCTCATCTCAGTTTTGAAAGAGCAGCCCCTTATTCTAAGATTATGCCCCCTAGTTCTAGTTTCACCCATCCTTGGGAACATCCTTACCGCATCCACCCGATCAAGCCCCTTCACAATCTTATATGTTTCAATAAGATCGCCTCTCACTCTTCTGAACTCCAATGAGTAGAGTCCCAATCTACTCAACCTCTCCTCGTATGTCAACCCCCTCATCCCGGGGATTAACCGAGTGAACCTTCTTTGTACTGCCTCGAGAGCAAGTATGTCTTTTCTTAAGTATGGACACCAAAACTGTATGCAGTATTCCAGATGCGCTCTCACCAATACCTTATATAACTGCAGCAATACCTCCCTGTTTTTATAATCTATCCCCCTAGCAATAAAAGCCAACATTCCGTTGGCCTTCTTGATCACCTGCTGCACCTGCATACTAACTTTTTGATTTTCTTGCACTAGGACCCCAGATCCCTTTGTACTGCAGTACTTTCCAGTTTCTCGCCATTAAGATAATAACTTGCTCTCTGATTTTTCCTGCCAAAGTGCATAACCTCACATTTTCCAATATTGTATTGCATCTGCCAAATCTCCGCCCACTCACCCAGCTTGTCTATATCCCCTTGTAGGTTTTTTATGTCCTCCTCACTTTCTACTTTCCCTCCCATCTTTGTATCATCTGCAAACTTTGATATGTTACACTCTGTCCCCTCCTCCAAATTGTTAATATAGATTGTAAAGAGTTGGGGACCCAGCACCGACCCCTGCGGAACACCACTGGCTACTGGTTGCCAGTCCGAGAATGAACCATTTATCCCAACTCCCTGCTTCCTGTTAGATAACCAATCCTCCACCCATGCCAGAATATTCCCCCCAATCCAGTGATTTTTTATCTTGAGCAATAATCTTTTATGTGGCACCTTGTCGAATGCCTTCTGGAAGTCTAAATACACTACGTCCATTGGTTCCCCTTTATCCACCCTGTACGTTATGTCCTCAAAGAACTCAAGCAAATTTGTCAGACATGACTTCCCCTTCATAAAGCCATGCTGACTATGTCCTATTAAATTATGTTTATCTAAATGTTCCGTTACTGTCTCCTTAATAATAGACTCCAAAATTTTACCCACCACAGATGTTAGACTAACTGGTCTATAATTTCCAGCCTTCTGCCTACTACCCTTTTTAAATAAGGGTGTTACATTAGCAGTTTTCCAATCTGCCGGGACCTTTGCTGAGTCCAGGGAATTTTGGAAAATTATTACCAAAGCATCCACAATCCCTACTGCCACTTCCCTCAAGACCCTAGGATGTAAGCCATCAGGTCCAGGGGATTTATCCGCCTTGAGTCCCATTATTTTACTGAGTACCAATTCCTTAGTGATTTTAATCGTATTTAGCTCCTCCCCCCCCTAGAGCCCCCTGTTTGTCCAGTGTTGGGATATTCTTAGTGTCCTCTACCGTAAAGACTGAAACAAAATATTTGTTCAGCATTTTTGCCATCTCCATGTTTCCCACCATTAATTTCCCGGTCTCATCCTCTAAGGGACCTACGTTTGCCTTAGCCACCCTTTTTCTTTTTATATAACTATAGAAACTCTTGCTATCTGTTTTTATATTTTTTGCTAATTTATTTTCATAATCTATCTTCCCTTTCTTAATCAATCCTTTAGTTACTTTTTGCTGTCTTTTGAAGACTTCCCAATCTTCTATCCTCCCACTAAGTTTGGCTACCTTATATGTCCTTGTTTTTAGTTGGATACTATCCTTAATTTCTTTACTTAGCCACGGATGGCTGTCATTTCTTTTACACCCTTTTTTCCTCAGTGGAATATATATTTTTTGAAAGTTGTAAAATAACTCCTTAAATGAACACCACTGCTCATGTACCGTCTTACCCTTTAATCTATTTTCCCAGTCCACTTTAATCAATTCCGCTCTCATACCATCATAGTCTCCTTTATTCAAGCTCAGTACGCTTGTCTGAGAACCAACCTTCTCACCCTCTAATTGGATATGGAATTCAACCATGTTATGGTCACTCATCCTTACTTTTTTTTGATGTAAACCAATCAATTATCTGTAACTAAATAAAACTTTAAAGGAAACTTAACAAATTAAATTAAAATTTGGTAGTCCGGGGTGACGATGCACTCCAGTCCCCGCGGCGCCCACCGGTCGCGGAAAAACTCAAGCGTGCCGGCGGACACCTGCGTGCTCCATCTCCAGGGCCACCCGGGCGCGAACATGGCCGCGGAAGAGAGGCAGGCAATCGGGCCGAACGACCCCCTCGACCGCCCGCTGCCTGGACCAATTAATGGCTTTCTTAGCCAGGCCCAGGAGCAGTCCCACGAGGAGGTCCTCCGACCTGCCCGCTCCCCTCCGCACTGGGTGACCGTAGATCAGGAGCCCTAATTTATCCTTATGCGGCTCGGTGTCAAATTTTTTGTCTTATAATACTCCTGTGCAGCACCTTGGGACGTTTTACTACGTTAAAGGCACTATATAAATACACGTTGTTGTTGAACAATTAACATCTGCTGAACAGAATCCAAAACTTCAGCCTCGCGAGATTTGATTGCAGTCCCACTCCGTTCCTTTGTGCGTTTACGCCGCTACGTTTGCGTGTGTGACGTTAGCTCGCGACATACGTGCGGAGTTCCTTGTGACGCCAGGCCTTGGTCATTGGCCTGTGCCTGTGTGCGGAAGGCGCAGGCGCGTTGTGGGCGGCATTGGGTCGGGTTTGTTGCGTATTGGCTGCATTCGAGCCGCGGACCCGGCGCTAAAACCTCCGAGTTCAGAGCGGCAGTAACGGCGCAGGACCGGAACAGGCCTGGGAGGAGAGGCGTCAACAGCGTCTTGTGTTTCCAGAGGCCTAAGGCCGAGGAGCAAACATGATGCGTAGCAAGGCGGAGGTGGAGAAGTACATTGCCTCGGTGCAGGGCGTCATGCCGCTCTCACCCCGCGAGGTAAGTGCCTGGGACGACCCGTCACCGCGGCCCGAGCAGCCAACCTGCGGATCGAGGAAAGGGCTGTTGCGGCCTGGGCTGTTGGGCCTTGTGCTTTCAGGACCGCGCTTATTATCTGGAACTGAAACCGGGGGGAATTTTGAACAAGGCTGTAGTTCCCGCTTTGCAGGCGGCGGCGGCGACCTGTGTCATATTTTTGGCGATGCACTAATTCTGGAGTCTGTCAACCAAGCTAATCCACACTTTGGTTGATTGTCATTGGTTTCGTTTCTGTGGAAATTTGAATGCTGGAGGACAGATACGTTGATCATGTTGCCGCCCACGATTGTGTGATCTCCCTGTGAACGTTATGAATTGCTTGGGTACAATGTATATAAATAGTTTAATTTGGATTTTTAACTTATCTGCAGCAGTAATAATGGTCTGTACAATTTAATGGAATTTGACGTAGTAATCTGTTATAATTAGTTTGTTTACCTCGCCAAGAACTTTGGGGGAATGGGCTGTTTTTCAGAGGCTTTATTAATTTGTCTATTTTACACAACCTCTCCTTAGAAATCACTTAAAGGATTTTTGTTTGCAAAACTCTACTATGAAGCCAAGGAATATGAACTTGCAAAGAGGTAAAAATATTGCCAGTATTTTACAATGCTGCCTTAGTTTGTTTATTTTATATTTATGCATTTATATATTTATTTTGATTGTGCAAGTCCAGGAAAATTAGTCTCCATAGGTTGTTATAAAAGCTTTTCAACTTGTACACTGCTGGAAAAATAAAATACAAATGTGTAGTTTTTATTATTAAGGAAAACACTTTAAAAAAAAAAAATAATTAAGTACTTGTCCTTTTTCCATCTTAGTTTCTCTGTCCTATTGTAACCTCTAACTTATTTTCCTAGTTGATATATTGCATCTCTAACTTTTTTTTTAAACCTTGAGTTCAGTTGTTAAAGGTAGTGTGCAGCAGCCATGCATTCAGATCAGGTCAGTGTTAAATGGCAAAAGGGGTGCTACTTTAACTTTTGCAACGTAGGGCTGGAGAGGGGAAATCAACTGCATTATTATCTAGTATTGTGATTGGATGTTGTGCTTTTTACTGTTGCATGCAACAACTTGTATTTATATAGCATCTTTAACGTAGTAAAACATCCCAAGGCACTTGACAGGTGTGTTATAAGACAAACATTTGACACTAAGCCACATAAGAAATTAGGGCAGATGACCAAAAGCTTGGTCAAAGAGGTAGGTTTTAAGTAGCGTCTTAAAGGAGGAAAGAGAGGGGAAGGTTTAGGGAGGGAGTTCCAGACCTTAGGGCCTAGGCAGCTGAAAGCACGGCCACCGATGGTTGAGCAATTTAAAAAAAATATTTGTTTATGGGATGTGGGCATCGCTGGCAAGGCCAGCATTTATTGCCCATCCCTAATTATAGTCAGGGATGCTCAAGGGCAGAATTTAAGGAGCACAGATATCTCAGGGCGGGGGGGTTGGGCTGAAGGAGATTAGAGATGGGGTGGGGTGGTGAGGCCATGGAGGGATTTGAAAATAATGATGAGAATTGAAATTGAAGCGTTGCTTAACTGGGAGCCAATGGAGGTCAGTGAGCACAGGGGTGATGGGTGAACGAGACTTGGTGCAAGTTCGGACACGGGCAGCCGAGCTTTGGATGACCTCAAGTTTACGTAGGCTAGAATGTGGGATGCCAGCCAGGAGTGCGTTGGAATAGTCAAGTCTAGAGGTAATAAAGGCATGGATGAGGGTTTCGGCAGCAGATGAGCTGAGGCAAGGGCGGAGACGGGCAATGTTACGGAGATGGAAATAGGCGGTCTTAGTTATGCTGCGAATATGTGGTCGGAAGCTCATTTCAGGGTCAAATATGACACCAAGGTTGCGAGCAGTCTGGTTCAGCCTCAGACAGATGCTAGTTAGAGAGATGGAGTCGGTGGCTAGGGAACGGAGTTTGTGGTGGGGACTGAAAACAATGGCTTCAGTTTCCCCAATATTTAATTGGAGAAAATTTCTGCTCATCCAGTGCTGGATGTCGGACAAGCAGTCGGACAATTTAGAGACCGTGGAGGAGTCGAGAGATGTCGTGGTGGGGTAGTGCTGGGTGTCGTCGGTGTACATGTGGAAACTGATGCTGTGTTTTCGGATGATGTCGCCAAGGGGCAGCATGTCGATGAGAAATGGACGCGACTGCTGCCAACGAAATGAATTGGTTGCGCATGCGCAGTTTGTGTTTTTTTGGTGGTTCCGAGTGGGGGGTGGGGTGGAAACTGTTGGGTGAAACTATGCTGTGAAGCCGTTTGCTGCGACTGTCCAGGGCCCCAAACACCCCTTCCAGGTGAAACAGCGATTTACTTGTACTTCCTGCAATTTAGTATACTGTATTCGCTGCTCACGATGTGATCTCCTCTACATTGGGGAGACCAAACGCAGATTGGATGACCGCTTTGCGGAACACCTCCGTTCAGTCCGTAAGGGGGACCCCGAGCTCCCGGTCGCCTGTCACTTTAATTCACCGCTTCACTCCCACTCTGACCTCACCGTCCTCGGCCTATTACACTGTTCCACGGAAGCGCAGCGTAAGCTTGAGGAACAGCACCTCATCTTTCGTTTAGGCACGCTACAGCCCTCTGGACTCAATATCGAGTTCAACAATTTTAGATCATAAACTCAGCCCCTATCACATTTATATTTTTTTCATCCACCCTTTTGTTTGCCCCCCCCCCCCCCCCTTTTTTTTCCCTCCTAGAAGCTGGCAGCTGTCCTTCATTCTGCCAGTGCATTTCACACTACTTTTAGCCTCAACCTGTCACATTAACACCACCTCTTGCCTTGATCATCTCTTAATCTCTCCTTTTGTTCTTTCATCCCCTCCCCCTTTTCCCAGCTTTATCTTTGCCTTAAATCTATTTCATTTCCTGCTATTTCCAGTTCTGATGAAAGGTCTTCGACCTGAAACGTTAACTCTGTTTCTCTCTCCACGGATGCTGCCTTGCCTGCTGAATTTTTCCAGCGTTTTCTGTTATTTTAGTTAAAAATATCTGTTTGTTGCTCTGAGAAGAGGCTGTCAGTCATATCGGAAGTGCTTATTCTGTATAGGTTCTATTTACTTTTTAATTGGGATGAAACTTTATAAAATAAGGTGGACACCATGTCTGGAGAAAGTTTGGAGGCTTGGTTTTAAAACAATTGAATCCATGTTAAAGGATCCCAAGTGCGAAGTGAACAGTGAATGTTTGCTGGTAAGTGTGGAGATTAATAGTGAGTTTAATACATTTCTGCTGAACAGAGCCACGTCAGGAAAAGATAATCTGGGTCAGCAAACGTCCATTTTTGTTAAATTTCTTCTCCTTTCCCTTCACACAGAGCTCACGCTCCAAACAAATGAATCTTCGCAACCCTCCCTTGCGAAATTATTATACATTAACACTAAAACTAACCCGTGATATTATACATTATTATTAAACCAACCCAGAGCTCTACAGATTTATGTGATACTACGATATTATTATACAGATTTATGTGCAGAATGCTTCTGTGCAGCTTCCGGTCATTGGCACAGCTTCAGGTTTGTTGGCAGCAGTCACTCATATGAGGAATAGGAGGGGACTAAGGATAGATCCTTGGGGCACCCCAGAGGTAATGATGCAGGAGCGGGAAGAGAAGCCGTTGCAGGTGATTTTCTGGCTTTGATTAGATAGCTAAGAGTAGAAACAGGTGAGTGCAGTCCCACCCAGCTGGAGAGGCATTGGAGATGGATGGAGTGGTCAACCGTGTCAAAGGCTGCAGACGGGTCGAGAAGGACGAGGAGGGATAGTTTACCTTTGTCAGTCACAAATATTGTCATTAGTGACTGAGAGCCGTTTCGGTACTGTGGCAGGGGCGGAAACCTTGATTGGAGGGATTCAAACATGAAGTTGCGGGAAAGATGTGCACGGATTTGGGAGGCGACAGCATGTTCATGGAATTTGGTGAGGAAAGGGAGGTTGGAGAGGGGGTGGTAGTTTGCAAGGACGGGGGGGTCAAGGATTGTTTTTTTTGAGAAGAGGGGTGATGACAGCAGATTTGCGGGAGGGGGACAGTACCTGAGGAGAGCGAACCGTTAATGTCAGCTAATATGGGAGCCAGACAAGGAAGTTGGGTGGTCAGCAGTTTAGTGGGAATAGGGCTGAGGGAGCAGGAGGTGGGTCTCATGGACAAGATGAGCGTGGAGAAGTTGAGGGGAGATCGGAGAGAAACTGGAGAAAGATGCGAGTTCAGGGCTAGGGCGGGGGATCCTCAGGAAGTTTGGCCCGGTGGGCTAGGGGAAGGAAGGGAAGTGGCAGAAGTAGCTGATCAGATGGTCTCAATCTTAGACAAAGAAGTCCATGAGCTCCTTGCACTTGTTGGAGGTGAGTGTGGAGAAGACAGGAGAGGGGTTTAAGAAGACTATTATCAGCAGAGAATAGAAGCCGGAGGTTATCTTTGCATTCCAGAATGATCCTGGAATAGTGAGCAGTTTTGGGAGACGAAAGCAGGACCCGATAATGCTTTAGTGGTCCAGCCAGATCTGGCAGTGAATGGCTAAACCAGTTGTCTGCCATATCCGTTCAAGTCTGTGTCCCTTGAACTTGGAGCAAAGATAAGGGCCGTACCAGGGGGAACGGCCAGGATGCGAGAGTAATGGTAGGAACTAGGACATTAAAGGTAGTGGTGAGGTTGAGCAGATCGGTAGCTGCAGAAATGTTGTGGTGAATGGAGAGCCAACGGCTGGACAGTTGGGATTTCGTAAGTGCAGTTGTAAGAGAGTACACACATATGAACAGTGGTCACTTGGGAAATACTGGAGAGCATCCATTGAATCCTCTTACAGCAGGAGGGCAGAACATTTCCAAAATTTGGAAATGGGAGCGTCTCTGGGAAAATGTTATTTGGCTTATGAACTGCTTGTAATGCCGATTATTTCAGCAAGTCAAATTGCAAGTACCAGAAAATCAGAATAGTTGTATCATGCATGTAACTGGATGGAATTGTCATGAGGCTAAGATACAGATCAACCATGATCTAATTGAATGGCAGAAGAGACTCTGAGCTGAATGGCCTACTCCTGTTCTATGAATTGGTTTCAGGTTGAAGAGTAAACTTTTGGTTTCCCACAGAAGAAACCTGTGCCCAAGTAAACTTGGTGTGTTAAGGATTAATGCAGTTGTTCTGCTAGTAGAATTCTTTGCTGTTTTCTACCATTTGGTTTCCTTATAAAATGAGAAAGCAACAACCAACCTTAAATATCCCAATTCTATTTAATAATGTATTTCATGTCATCTATATCCTGGAACATTTGCTTAATTGGTATTGCTGGCTTATAAACAGATTTACGTAGCTGATGCTGCTCATCGAATCATCCAGCACAAAATGAGGCATCATGCCTGTGATGGCTCTTTGAAAGAGCTGTCCATTTAGTCCCCTGCTCTTTCCCCGTAGCCCTGCAAATTGTTCTTTTTCAATTATATATTACTCCCTGTTGTGACTCCCTCAGATTTAATTTCAGTATTAAAGACCACTTGCTTGGCTAATTATGAAATATAATTTTATAAATGCTTTTCATGGCCCTGCTGTAATCACTTAATTTTTTTTGCAGGCAGATATCAGCATACATAAATGTACAGGAAAGGGATCCAAAAGCGCATAAGCTTCTTGGCCAGATCTATGAGTCTGAAGGCAACATTGAAAAAGCCATTGGTTGTTACAAGGTAAGGGCTATGATACAAATATGGCCTAACTGTTTTGTTTACCTAAGTCGGTACATTTTTGTATTATTAATTGAAGACCTGTAGCTGCAGGTGTGGTAAAATATTCTTAGTAATTGACCTGAGAAGGCTACAATACATTTTAAAGATGAATTCTATGGTGTTTGCAGCCAGATAGTTTGGCAGTAGGCATTAGTAAAACATTCTAAGATGAATATCTTTTTTTATAGCTGGTCAAGTGTGTCATCCATTGTTATGTACAACCAGTCATTACCATTGCAATGTTTGAGCACAGTCAATAGTACAAGCTTCTTGGCTTTAGGGGACAAAGGGCCAACAAAGATCAAATTACAAATATAAAGATTCAGGATAAATAGTCATCTTGGTGCATATAATAGCAGTTCTGGTAAAAGATTTATTTCAATAAAACTCTTGTTGCCTATGAGAATGCAGCATAGGATTCCAGCAGGTATTCCTTGCCCCAGATTTTAAAAACAAATCAGCCATAATGCTGCTTGGAAGTTAAAAAATTGGCAAATCCTCTAACAAAAGTAACCAAATGTGTTTAGTCTATGGTTTTTGATTGTGTAAACTGATCAAGGATTTGGTGCAATAAATTATGGTGCCACCCAAATATATTCTAAACTGTACAATCTATTTGTCTTTTTAAAAAAAAAAAGATTTTGCAGGGTTTGTTGAGATCCCTTGTCATTCTATGACCTGAGCAAAGCATCATAGAATGGTTACAACACAGAAGGAGGCTATTCGGCCCATCGAGCCTGTGCCAGCTCTCTGCAAGAGCACTTCAGCTAGTCCCACTCCCCCGCCCTTTCCCCGTAGCCCTACAATTTTTTTTCCTTCAGGTACTTATCCAGTTCCCTTTTGAAAGCCACAATTCAATCTGCCTCCTCCACCCTTTCAGGCAGTGCATTCCCGATCCTAACCACTCACTGCGTAAAGTTTTTCCTCATGTTGCCTTTGGTTCTTTTGCCAATCACCTTAAATCTGTGTCCTCTGGTTCTCGATCCTTCCGCCAGTGGGAACAGTTTCTCTCTCTCTACTCTATCCAGACCCCTCATGATTTTGAACACCTCTATCAAATCTCCTCTCAACCTTCTCTGCTCTCAGGAGAACAACCCCAGCCTCTCTAGTCTATCCACGTAACTGAAGTCCGTCATCCCTGGAATCATTCTCGTAAATCTTTTCTGCATCCTCTCTAAGGCCTTCACATCCTTCCTAAAGTGTGGTGCCCAGAATTGGACACAGTACTCCAGTTGAGGCCAAACCAGTGTTTTATAAAGGTTCATCATAACTTCCTTGCTCATTACTCATACTTGTGGCGTGTCAAGGCCATTCATATATGCACCATTTTATACCTTAATGTAGTCTGACTAGCATTATTTTCTTTTTAGTTGTAATGTTCCCTTACTTCCACGCACTACTATTTTGCAGTATTCGTGAAATTTAGCAGTACACAACTGTTAGCTTTTTCTTGCCATCTGTTCCTTGTTCCTCATCCCTTCTCTTAAGTTGGTGACTCTTTGGGGTATGGTTCCACTGGTTCCAGTTACCCTGTTGCATTGCCCAATTAATCATTGTTCATATGGGTATTGGCAGGTATTCAACTGTGAAGCAACATCACAGTCAAGGCTAATCCTCTTTCCATTTGGTATTCAAGCACATGAACTTCAAAAAAACAATCCAGAGATTACTATCTTTTCGAGGTCTTGTTTTCAATCTAATGCTTAACTCTGTAAACTCCCTCTGCAAGATCTCAAATGCCCTTCTATCTGTCATTGGTTCCAACATGAACCATGACATTTGGCTGCTCTCCATCCCACATTCCATAATGTCCTTCATCCTGCCACCAGGAAGGCAATATATCATTTGCTACTCCTGGTTATGACTGCAAGAAAGACTATTCCCTTCGCCCTCCTCTGAGCTACAAATATAGTACAGTATAAAATATTGGCATTCTGTGGTCCCTGGGGAAGAGAGGAGCTAAGGACAATAGATAAAAGATAAACTGACCCTTCACTTCCACCTGTTCCCTTTCTCCCCACCCCGCTCCATTTTGTTCAGGCCTACTAGAGAGGCTGCTTATCTCTGATTTCTGCCTGAGAATCTGAACCTCTGTTCTTTCGAGATGACAGATCTGCTGTATGTTTCCAACACTTTTTGATTCGTAGAGGATGTGAGTTGTGCTTTAAAGACTAATTTCCTGTAAATTGTCATTAAAGTTGTACTGACATACTTCCTCCTTGATTCTTATTAGAGAGTTGTGGAGCTGAATCCCGTACAGAAGGACATTATCTTGAAAGTGGCTGATTTGCTCTGTAATAATGGAAACCTGATTGATGGAAAAGCTGAATACTGGGTGGAGAAGGCAGCCAAGCATTTTCCTGGAAATGGAATAGTTTACAAACTGAAGGTGAGCTAAAACTTTGCTCATTGTGGAGCTTTAAATAGTGAAAGTGAATCAAAACTCAGATCTGATCCATGAGACAGTGACATTTTAAAAATTCACAGTTTATGCCAATTGCATTCAGATATTTGCTCTTCATTGGCTGCAGTAATGAGATGCTAGGTTATCAGTATCCAGCAAGCTTAAAAGTTTTTTGGAACTCCTAAAAAGCTCTGACAGCCAAGAATTTTATGTACTGTGATTAAAATCTTGTGTTTTATAGCCTTTAATGTGCCCTCAGGCAATGGGGTATTTGAATTGCAGAAATGTAATTCTCTGGCACATTTTAAATTTTAACTAATTTGGGTTTGTGACCTATATTGTAAGCCTTTCTTTGCTACTAAAGATCTGTTTCAAGCACTCGATCATCTTTGTATCTCTTTTTTTAAAAGGAGAAGCTGCTGAGCACAAAGGGACAATTAGGCCATTCTCAACTGTTCCACCTTATTCAGTCAGAACTGCATTCTAGGCCAGATGATCCACATGCTAATATTCGCTTGGTGGAATTCTACTGCTCTATTGGGAAACTTGACGAAGCTGTGAATTTCTGCATCAGTACGGAGAGGAGAAGAACGCTTTGCAAAAGTCTGGAATGGTACACCTGCATGGTACAAACATTAAAGGTGTGTAATAATGTTATTTTTGTCATTCTTTCTGTAGCACTGCACTTTAAATTAAAAAAAATATATATATATATATCAGCTATATAAAAGTCAATACTCTTTCTGCCAATGAACGTGTCAGCTTAACATCAGATTGATCTAAAAGTTTGTTTTCTAGGATCTGCAAAGTTTTTTTTAAAGTAAGGGTTCTCTACAAAGAAGGGAAGGAGTTACAAAATATGTACATTTTTAAAGATTGTAAGAGCTTCTACAAGTATGTAAAAAGGAAGAGTAGCAACAGAGGCTGAAACAGGAGAAATTATAATGGGGAATAAGGAAATGGCAGAGACTTTGAACGAATATTTTGTCTCTCTCGTCACAGTAGAAGACACAAAAATCATACCAAAAATAGTGGGGAATCAAGGGGCTAATGAGTGAGGAAAAGTAATTAAGATAAGTAGAGAAAAAGTACTTGAGAAACTAATGAGACTAAAAGCTGACAAATCCCCTGGACCTGATGGCCTACATGCTAAGGTTCTAAAAGAGGTGGCTGCAGAGATAGTGGATGAATTGGTTATGATCTTCCAAAATTCCCTAGATTCTAGAGCGGTCCCAGCAGATTGCAAGGTAGCATATGTAACCCTGCTATTCAAGAAAGGGGGGGTGGGAGAGAAAAAGTGGAAACTACAGGCCAGTTAACCTGACATCAGTCGTCAGGAAAATGCTGGAATCGATTTATTACGGAAGTGGTAACAGGGCACTTAGAAAATCATATGATTAGGCAGAGTCAACATGGTTTTATGAAGGGGAAATTGTGTTTGACAAATTTTAGTTTTTCGAGGATGTAACTAGCAGGGTAGATAAAGGGGGACCAGTGGATGTAGTATATTTAGATTTCCAAAAGGCATTTGATAAGGTGCCACACAAGGTTGTTACGCAAGGTAAGGGTTCATGGGGTTGGGGGTAATATATTGGCATGGATAGAGGATCGGTTGACGGACAGAAAACATAGCAGGGATAATTGGGTAATTTTCAAGTTGGCAGGCTGTAACTAGTGGGGTGCTGCAAGGATCAGTGCTTGGGCCTCAGCTATTTACAATCTATATTAATGACTTAGATGAAGGGACCAAGTATAATGTATCCAAGTTTGCTGACGATACAAAGCTAGGTGGGAAAGTAAGCAGTGAGGAGGACACAAAGAGCCTGCAAAGGGATATAGACAGCTAAGTGAGTGGGCAATAAGGTGGCAGATGAAGTATAATGTGGGGAAATGTGAGGTTATTCAATTTGGTAGGAAGAATATAACAGAATATTTTTTAAATGGTGCGAAACTATTAAATGTTGGTGTTCAGAGAGATTTGGGTGTTCTCGTATAGGAAACCGTTAGCATGCAGGTACAGTAAGCAGTTACGGCAAATGGCATGTTGGCCTTTATTGCAAGGGGTTAGAGTACAAGAGTTAGGAAGTCTTGCTACAATTGTACAGGGCTTTGGTGAGGCCACACCTGGAGTACTGTGCACAGTTTTGGTCTCCTTATCTAAGGAAGGATATACTTGGCTTGGAGGCGGTGCAACGAAGGTTCACTAGATTGATTCCTGGGATGAGAGGGTTGTCCTATGAGGAGAGATTGAGTAGATTGGGCCTATACTCTCTGGAGCTTAGAAGAATGAGAGGTGATCTCATTGAAACATATAAGGTTATATGGGGAATTGACAGGGTAGATACTAAGAGGTTGTTTCCACTGGCTGGAGAGTCTAAAACGAGGGGATATAGTCTCAGGATAAGGGGTCGGTTATTTAAGACTGAGATGAGGAGGAATTTCCTCACTCAGGGTTGTGAATCTTTGGAATTCTCCACCCCAAAAGGCTGTGGATGCTGAATCGTTGAGTATATTCAAGGCTGAGAAAGATAGATTTTTTGACTCTAGGGGAATCAAAGGATAGGGGAATCAAAGGATATGGGGATCAGGTGGGAAAATGGAGTTGAGGTCAAAGATCAGCCATGCTCTTATTAAATAACGGAGCAGGCTTGAGGGGCTGCATGTCCTGCTCCTAATTCTTGTTCTTGCATTCTTAAAGAACTAGCCACTCATAGTTACTATATAAGTGGCTTTCCATTAGAAAGTATGGAAGCCAGGAAAGGAGAAAATAACAAATTAGGTCCTTTTTCTCTGTTCCATCTGATTTTGGTATCCAGTAGAGTGTAAGCGAGCATTACCTATACTTAGAATAGCTTCAATTCCAGAATAGTATAAGGGTTTCAAGCATTCTTTGGTAAACTTCTGTGTTTGTGTAATTCAGTTTTTTTTGTACCGTTCTGCAGAAAACTCTTGGTTCATCAAATGTCTCAGGAGCTGATAAAAGCAGACTGAGATTAATGCAGAAGGAGTTGCTCCTGGCTTCCTCTAATCTCATGTTTCTGACATTGTCAACCAGAGATGTCCAAGATGCTGTAGATGCTCTGATGAGGTAACCTTTTGTGTTTTCTAAAACCTTTTTTTTTGTTCTCTTGATGACATTGACTTGTGCCGGGGTTTGATTTCATAGGTGCTTCCTTCTATGTTGCCCTTCCATATCACCCATGGCTATTACTATGTGAGTCAAGGTGCCTTTGACTGGGGGCACCTTCTGGCCATGCCAGATGTTCTCACTAGATATCTGCATGCAGCAGGGGTCACTGTATAGCGATCAGGAGTAGGAGCCCAAGCCTGGTTTTCTCTCCCTTGGGGCACTTAGACCTTTAACAACTCTATCGTTGCCCTGCTGAGGTGACCTAAGTAGACCAGGAATCGAACCTTGGATTTTACTCGTCTGTTTGGCTTAGTGCTATAAAAAAAAATTAACTTGCACTTGTATAACTCCTTTAACATAGGAAAATATCCCAGGGTACTTCAAAGTGGGGGTGATTAGACACTGAACAGGAATTGGGAGAAGATTGGGATTAGTGACCAAAGGCATGGTGAAAGAGTTGAGTTTAGGGGAGACTTTCGGGAGAGGATTGATATGGCAAGGCAGCTAGGTTTAAGAAAATTTCAGATTGCATGGCCATAATGGCGAAAGACCATGCTGTGGTGGGAGGGGCATGGACAGCCCAGACTAGAGTGGAAGGCGTGAGCTTGAATGTAACGGTGAAGGAGATGCTGAAGATTGGTTGGAGTGAAGAAATGGAGGGCTTTAACTGAGGGCAAGGATATTGTCCTCGCTTAATGCTGGAGGACATTGAGAATTGAGGTGATAAGTGAACAGGACTTAAGGGATAGGATGCTAGGTGGTGAAGTTCTCGATGAGTTGGAGTTTGGAAGACCAATGAGGAGCGCGTTGGAAAAGTCGAGCCTGAATGAGTGTTTTGGCTGAAGTGGAGGGGGGTGGGTGCGGTGCAAGATGAAAATAGGTGGTCTTGGTGCCAGATTGGAAGTGGACTTGGAAGCACCATACAGGACACCATTGTGCATTGTGAGAGTAAGTCTTAAGTTAAGTGAAGGATGCAATTGGGACCCAGAGGACAAATTTTTGGAGTATATTAGATAAGGATGGCTTTGGTTTTACTGATTTAGGACATTTTTGCTCCTCCCTGACTTAATGTCAGTCAGGCAGTCTGACAGCCAAACCCTAAATTGATCTCGGCAAATTATATCAGTCTTGGATACTGATCTCTGGTAATTTGATGATCCAACTAATGCTGAATCACGGTGATACCACTGAACTGCCTTTATGATATCTGTTGTCTATTTTGTTAGTTAACCCTCTACAACTATTTCTGTCTATAGCTGTTTAGATACTCAATGTTGAGCATTGCTAATCATGATTTTGAAGTTAATAAACAGTGCATGACTTGTCTTCGATTTGGCAAGAACGGGTTAATGCAGTCATTCAGTAGCTTGAGTATCCTAATGGGGATTGGTAAAGTAAGCTCAAATTTAATCTGAACTGGGTGATGTCAGACAATTCGGCAAGCCAAACTTGGGCATCATTCACTCCTAGATGTAGAATGGGGAGGAAATCAGAAATGGGAAGCAACGAGAGAGAAATTTGGTTTGCAGCAGATTTTGCCTAACTTTATTGTAATAGTGTGTATGAAGGTATTTATGACATTTAAGGTCCATTTCTATATTTCACAACCAGTGGAATACCAGTTTTAAGATACTGACTTCATATTTTAGGGGTTTTATACAGATGGCAGCTCCTGGATAAAATGAGGATATGGGTAGTTTAAGTTTTCCTTTTAGTCATCGTGACTGGCATTAGGAAAACTGTATGCCAACTCCTTAATGCTTTTTATATATTTTGTTTTAGTTTTGATCATGCAATGCACATTGCAAAGTCGTATGTAACTGCAACTATGGATGATCTTACTGCTGCTTTCACTGAACTAAGAGGACATCTCTATTTACATGCTGGAACATTGCTTCTAAAGATGGCTCAACAGGACGAGATCCAGTGGAAAGCAGTTGTAGATCTTGCTGCATTGTGCTACCTAATTGCCTTTCAGGTAGGCTTCTCCAGTGCTTTGAAGCTCATGATCAATTGCCATGAAAATGCTATTACTGACATTGTTTATAACAGAATTGCTGTACTAAAGGATGTATATGTTTCCAGGTTCCAAGACCCAAGATGAAATCTATAAAGGCAGAAGAGACAAACCAGGAATTGATAAACTGGTTAGCATCAGACAGGCAAAGTCAGTCAGGTAATGCTACTTTAATTTTGTCTTCCTTATTTTGTTTTTCAGTCTAACTTGAGATAACTTGTACAGAACAGTTTGTTGCTAGCTTTTGTTTTACAAAATTCCTGCAGCTTGACATTCTGACAGATCAATCCCTTCTGTTTTTGTAGGGCATATGTTAATTAACTTAATGTTGGGGAAGCCTGACTTTCACAAAGAAGTGGTGGAGACTTTTGCGAACAAAAGTGGCCAGACTGCATTAATTGAGACGCTATTTGAAAGTCGAATATCTGCCGAAAGGTCTTTTCTTGCCAATGATGATATCAGAAATGTTACAGGAGCGCAACCAGATCTGAATGAACTTGTGAAATGGGATGATGGTAGGAAACTTTCAAGATTTGAAATATTCCTATGCTTTGTCTTTAGATTGTTGTATAATGACCAATATTGGTTTCCTATGCACTTGTAGTTATGCTGGTTGGTTTTGTAGGGCATGTTCTAGCCAAGGTAGCTGATGCTGTGCTTTTTCCTCTGGTCTTTTCTGAAATGAGGGAGGGGAAGGCATCTTGAGTATGTTCTGTTAGGTGGGTGTCTAACGAGTAGTTGTCTAGGGTATGTGTATATATGTAAAGTAAATTTTAATATAAGTAGTCAGTGTGAAGATGTGCAATGAAGCTAATTCTACATCCGGCTTTGTTGATTACAAATTACATTTTAGGCTGCTACATAATTTAGTTGCATTCTATACTTATGTCTATAGTACATAAGGATTTTGTAATCTGTACTTTTTCAGCTTCTGTTAGGTTGCATGGTGGAAATCTGCAGCATCTTGTTTGGCTTGGTTTACACCAGTTTTCAATGGGACAGTTGCCTGTGGTCCGGAATTGGCTTAAGCAGTTATTTCCTCGAGTGCCCCAGGAAGCATCACGGCTTGAAACAAATGCTCCTGAGACTATTTGCATTTTGGATCTTGAGGTAAGATAAAAGCAATGCTAATTTTTGAAGTGCTACTATAAAATCTTGATCAATATTAAAATAAAATATTTTAATTTCAGGTTTTTCTTCTTGGAGTGATATATTCAAGTCACACACAGTTAAAAGATAAATCAAATCTTCACTACAGTTTGCACCAACCAAGGTGCATGCCGCTACCAATCAGTAAACTGCTCTATACAGACCGACAAAGAGCATGGTGGGATGCTGTTTACAGCCTTGTCTACAAAAGAGCGCAGTAAATATGCTAATTTTTATAATTAATTGACTGCACATTTTGAGTATATTGAGAAAGCAATTTTTTTTATTGCATCACATTTCTTTGTTTTTTTAAGACCTGGTACATCAGCTAAACTAAGACTATTGATCCAACGTGAACTTGGTATCTTGAGGACACTAGAAAAGCATGGACTTCAGCCTGCCCTAATTATACACTGGGCACAAAGCCTTATCAACATTGTAAGTCTTAATTGCTGTGCTTTTTTTGGGAAATGTGATAATTCAGCTTCCATTATGCTGTTGTATGAAATGCTTAATTACATTCCATGAACTTTCTGTTGAAAGATCTGTTATCTAGATTTTTCTTAACGCAAAGTTGTATATATCTGGCAAAACAGCTCGCTACTCCAGGATCATCCTGGCGAGCACGCAACTTTCTTTCTCCCCATCCCCTCCGTGCTAGCTGACATTGTAGATGGTTTCCTTTCTTCAGGTACTGTTCCCTTCCCTTTCAGTGCGATCGTCACCAACCCCCCCCTCCCGGACTCTGTTGTTTCAAACTATCACAGCATCTCCACACTCTTCTTTCAAGTCCCTGCCATGTTGTGTCTCAAATCCATGCCATTTCTTCTGACAAATGTTTGAATCTCTCCAATCAGTTTTCTGCCCTGCTACAGTATTGACACAGTGATAATCAAAATCATAAATAGCATTTGACTGTGACCGTGGTGCACTATCCTACCTTGACCTCTCTGCAGCGACCACAACATCTTTCTCCAGTGCTCCTCCTGTGTTATCTAGCTCCGTAAGTTTGGTCATGCTTGTTTCCACTCTTACCAATCCAAGCATAACCAGAACATCTCCAACAATAGGTTCTCTTCCTGCCAGTACATCATTATCACTGGAGTTTCTCAAGGATCTAACCTTGGCCCAATCCTCTCTCACCTGCATGCTGCCCTTCGGCGACATCATCTGCAGTTATGGAATGTGCTGCTACATGTATGCTGACGACATCCAGCTCTACTTCTCCGCCACCTGTCTTGACCTCCCCACCCCCTACTGCCTTTGTGGCGTTTGACTGCTTGCCCGACATCTTGGATGAGCTGCAATTTCCTCCAGTTAAATATTAGAAAGACTTGAGCCATCATCTTTGCCTCTGAGGCACCTCCCAAACCAATTCCATCCCAATCACTGCCTCTCCGGTTGAACCAGACTGTTTGCAACCTATGCATTTTATTTGCTTTCTAAATCAGTGGTAACATTTTTGTGTTATTGTGTTGTAACTTTGGATGTGCCATTAACGTTTCAAAAATACCAGTTTGCACCTTTTAAAAGTTTAATTTGATTTTTGTTTTGTCGATACAGGGAAGTGGATTAGATTCATACTATGACCAGAAAGAATACATTGGACGGAGTGTCTACTATTGGAGGAAAGTTCTGCCCTTACTACAGAGCATCAGAAAGAAAAGGAGCATTCCTGAACCTATTGATCCATTGTTTATACACTTCCATAGCAAGGATATTAAGGTACCAATGTGGACATGTAGTTAATCACCTGAGAATTGGAAATGTCAATGGTTGTGCATTTGATAGGATATCATTATGAGGTGTTGCCCAGCGTACATCAAATTTCTATGTCCGACTTGCATGAAATGTCATTCACTACTGAAAACAGCCAATTACAACTGAACAGGTAGGGAACAGATCAATCAACAAGTAGCAAGAGGGAAATGAAAACCGCCAATCATGAAGCTGAATAACACTACAAATCAGAACTGGGTGCTGAACAGCTCCCAGTAAAATCGCAAACCACTCAAAGCAGTCGATACTTAAATAAACTTTTGGCTGCCATCTTGGGTGCTGCACTAAGCTGAGCACTTAATGTTGGAAATAATATAATAAAACTACAAAGTTTCAAAGAAAATAATTAAATTTCTGCATTTGAAAGGCCTAACAATATTTTCTGTCTGAGAAGACAGAGTCTTGTGTTTGTGCAGGTTCCTATAACTCATCGTTGTTAGTTGAAGAGGCTACAGTTCCAGCTTGCACTGTGTGTAACTACTAGAAGTTTTTTGATAGGCTGTCCTTCTTTAACGTGTCTGGACTTGTAAGCATGCCCCGCCACTCCTTTATTTTGCTGGAAAATTGCTGCTGATGTAAATGCTACACAACATTTTTAGGAGCAGCCATTTTATTTTGTATAATTTATCAAAAGAAGGGTAAAGCGTGAACTCCTAACTTTTTGAAAGCAAAAGGTATGCACTATATTTTCTAATCTTACAGCTACGGTCAGGAAGTACAGTAAGACTTGAATAGGTACAGCTGAGGAGAAACCAGTTAATAAGGAAAGGTTTGAGGAGAACTCTGAACAGGTCTTTGTTTTGTAATGTGTTCTAAATAGTAACGCCAGATGTATTTCTTTTAGTATCTATTAATTTCAGAACTCAAATAACCAGGATTCATAAAGTATATTGTACCATTCAATTTGGAAGAAGATTCTGAATAAAAATCCTGATTAAGGTTTATTTAAATACTTTTGGTAAAACTACTGTTAGAGCTATATATGTAAAAAAAAAAAGGAGAAATACTAACTAAATTGGCACAATAGAACGCAAACCCTTAGAGCAAGGTGAAGACTGCTTTCCCATATTACATGCAGATTTATTTTTCTATTTATCTGCAGCGGATAAGAAACACTTTTCCCCATAAACTAACAAAAATTGCATACTGCACTAATCTTTTCAAATTATTTCAATTGAGATTTTCACCCCTCCCATAGCCTGCTACAGCATAATGAATAATACCATGGGAGATCAGTCAGTACTAATGAACTTTCAAAAGTTCTGAATTTTGTGTTTCTTCAGGAATACAGAAGTCCCCATTTTCATATTTACTTATGAGAAGAGAGCACTTGGATGGGGGCAAGCTACATCTTGGAGGTGAAACAAACCTACCCTTTTGGCAAACCCCTAAAAGACGACAACCTTAATAGAATTATGTAAATTCTGTTGGGAATGTTCATTTCCGAAATTATTCAGCTGATCCAGCGGCTTCTAGGAGACAGAAGTGAAAGGGATGTTTGTCTAATCGTCAGGGAAAAAAACTACAACTTTCAGAATGCTGTGGCTAAATAACGGTTGGAAGCAAACTAAAATTGATAGGGCATATGGGGCCCGAAGATATGCTACGTGTTATAAGATTGAGAAAGGAGGTTAAAAGGAGAGGAACCAGTTCTGTTCACTGTACAGCAATGATTTGTATATAGGACTAGAGGGAATAGTGTTTGTATTAGCAGACGATGCTAAAATAGGAGACATGGAAAAATAATTTTGAAGGCAGCTGCAAGGGGATATTGATGAGATGGTGAAATAGGCCAAGAAATGGCAGATGGAATTCAATGTCAGTAAATGTGAGGTGGTGCATTTCATTTTATATAAAAAAGAATGCAATTTATAATTTGGGGGAAAGCTAGGCGATAGAGGAGAGGAATTTAGGGAGGGGTTCTGGTCCACAACATTAAAAGCAGCACCTCCAATGGATAAAGCCATAAAACTAATGGCATACTAGATTTGATGCAAGAGGTATGGAATATTAAAGTCGAGTTGTACTGTGTACAACCACAGCTGAGTAGTGTGCAGTTTTGGGTTCCACACTATAGAAAGGATGTTGAGGCAGTAGAGAGAATACAGTGCAGATTCACTGGGATGCTGCCTGCAGTGAAGAAAGACCTGAGAAAAATCGGGGCTGTTTTCATTTGAACAAAGGAGATGATGGGGAGCGGTGGGGTGGGGGGTTAAATATATGGAAGGATAGGACAGAGTAGATAGAACAGACTTTTTCCAGTGATTCAAAGGCCTAGAGCTAGGAGATACAGATATTTAGGACAGAGCAGAAGAAACTATTTTACAAAGGGTTGAGACTGGAATGCACTACCAGAGTAAGTGAATGAAGCAGAAATCATGTCAACATTTAAGAATAGGTTAGGCGATTAAAGAAAAGGCGAATAAAGGCAATGGTAACTGGGCAAGCACATTGGATTAGGACTGAGGATAAACACCAACACAGACTGGTTGGGACGAACGGCCTGTTTTCATGTGTAATTTCTATGTAATTCTATATAACTAAGGCTACACAAGACTGAGATGCTGTTCTTTATCTTTCTTTCATGGATATTCTGTCTTTTAATTTGCCTGTGTGGAGAAGGGAATTGGAGCATAAACCCTTTCCAATCTTGATTGCCAAATTTGAAGTTGAGAGTTATACACACAACTCAAACTATTAAACCCTAAAATAAATACTCACTATAGTCTTAAATAAAAACAGAAAATGCTGGAAAAGTTCAGCAGGTCAGGTAGCATCTGTGGAGAGAGGGAAGTGGGTTAACATTTCAGGTCGATGACTTATTGTCAGAACTGTTTTAAAGATGATGGGCTGTTCATGGAACAGTGTAGGAGGCCAAGGACAGAGAGTGGGGCGGAGAATTAAAGTGGCAAGCGACCCTGAAACTCCGGTCTGCACTTGCAGACAGAAGGGAGATTGTCAGCAAAGCGATCGCTTAATCCGCATTTGATCTCCCTGATGTAGAGGAGACCGTGTTGTGAGCAGCCGATACAGTATACAGGTTGGAAGAAATAAAAGTAAATCACTGTCACAACTGGATGGAATGTTTGGGGCCCTGTGGTAAGGGAAGAGGTGAAGGGGCAGATGTTGCATCTCCTGCGCTTGCATGGGCAGGTGCCGAAGGAAGGAGGAATGAACTGGGGTGTCATGGAACGAACGGTTCCTTCGGAATGCTGAATGAGGAGGGGGAAGATGCGTTTGGTGGGATTGTGTAATAGTCCTTTCCCTGCCTCTACTTGCTTAAAACCTGTTGCATCTCTAACCTTTTTCCAGTTCCAGTGGAAGGTCATTGACCTGAAACTTTAACTCTGTTTCTCTCTCCACAGATGCTGTCTGTCCTGCTGAGTATTTCCAGCATTTTCTGTTTCTTCAGATTTCCAGCATCTGCAGTATTTTGCTTTTGTATTCGTGTATTAGCCTTGTTTGCTTAAAGGAAATCAATGATTCAAGTAAACTACTGCTTAAGTTGTGGACCTGTGAGGAAACTGCTGACATATGTCTTAAATATCTACTGTTATGTAGTGGTATTGGCACTTGAAAAGTAGAATAGCAATGGCAGTCACATCCGTCCTAAATGGGAGGCCATCTTAAAAGGGATACAGCATATAAATGAGATCTCTAAACCAGCATAACTAATTTAAAATTGAAATTTGCACATTCTTGAGGATTGTCATTTGGGTCATCGGTTTGCCATGACTGAATGTCAAATTCTGTTTCTATTACATGAGATTCTTAAATTTTTACCTGTGCTTTGCAGATCACATACTGTGATTCAGTTTTCTCATGAAAACTTAAAACCAGTGGCCTTGCTTTTAGTGGAGCATGACCAGATACTGTACTTGTTAACTACCAATGCTTCACCCATTTAAAAAAATAGATGGGATGCTTGTTAGATCCAAGAATAGAGAATTGCCATGGATGGAATTTAATATTCTGTTCTGCAGCTCAACATGTTCTGGTTTTAAGTGTTTTTGGGAGAAGATAGGGTTGGGTGGTGGATTCATACACGAGATGAAAAATTTAAACTGGGGTTATGGCAGACATTCAAACAGGAAGTCGTAACATGTATGTGATTATTGCTTAAAAAAATGTCGATACACACTAGTATTAGATACTGAAGTACCCATTTTGGCATTGTATGAATTAAGAACGTTTATTTATTTTAGGTCACTGAAGTTAAAGATTATGAAAATGAAGTGGAGATTGCTTTTGCTCATCTTGATGTAGTTGATGGAAAAATTGATGAGGCAATTGCTGCTTTTGAATCAATCAATAATATTGTTGCACATTGGCATCTTGCTTTGGTAAGTGACGGCTGTATCTATTATATTTATAGACATGTCTGCAAGTGCTGGGGTAACTTGCATTTTACTGGTTTTGTTAGATATTTCACCGGAGGTCTGAAGACTATGAAAATGGCGATGAGATGGCTCCTGATGAACAAGAAGAATGTAAAAATTGTTTGCTTAGCAGCAGAGAATACCTAAGAAAGGTCCTGAATGAAACTGAATCTAACGATGCAGCGATTGACAGAGTAAGTGCCCACTTATTAATAAATAGTATAGCATCCCGTTGATGTGAATAAACTTGGTTATTTGAAAGAATATTACAGTATGTTGAAACTAATTCAATATTAGGCCGACAGATGAATTACTGGGTCTTATGGGCAAAGTGATGGCAGATTAGAATTCAGTTCTTAACTTTATTAGTAACTGTCATACTTCGTCCAAGCTCAATATTAGCATTCAATTCTTTGAATCCTGAATGGCTCAGCAAGTTTATCCAGTGAATAACTGAGCTATACGGAATAGGAAGATCGTAGGCTCAGCCCCTGGTCTTTGCTGACTTACCAGATCTCCACCCTGGCACTAGAGAGGGTGTTAAAATTGGTCTCTGTGCCCATGGGTTAAGGAGAGGGCTCCTGCTGTCCCTGTTTAGTGACTATCCTGCAAGTAGATATTGGATGAATACAAGATCTGGCTAGGCTGTGAATGCTCTACTGAATAGCCTCCGGACAATTCTCTCCAGGCTTGTGCATGGCTAATAGCTATTTGACTAAGACACTTATGGAAGCTTACCTTTGGTGAATAAGGAGAAGAAAACTAATTTATACTTGATGTGCATCAATACTTGAGACATTAAACTGAGACCAGATCTCCATGTTCAGGTATCTACTAAGAGAGGGGACTTTTCCCAGTATTCCGGCCAATGCCACAAACAGATTAATTGGCCATTATCTCAGTTGCTGTACGTGGGACCTCCTTCAAATTGGTTGCAGCATTTGCCTGCCTAAGTTACTACACTGCAGAAGTAACTCATTTGGCTTTTCTTAGTCTACTTTTGTTGCCAATTACTCAAAGGAGGAGGCTAGACACACAGTATATTCCCCTTCTGAAGCCATGCAGACTGCTGTTTACTAGATTAATGTTGTAGAGATAATCTTTACTCCTGAGATTCTGTTTTACATGGTATGAAGACTGATGGTTCTGTAGTTTCAGTTTTGTCACCCTTCCTGAATATGGACACTGCAAAAGCCTATTTCTAGTCTGCTGGTACCTCAAGTGTCCAGTGATTCTCTTATAAATGTCAATGCCTCACATCTAGTCTCAGCATTCTGAGATAATTGCCATCTGTCCCTGGGAAATTATTGGTTTTCAACTGTTTTGACTTCCATTTCATTCAAATCAAGTCATTAATTTTGCTTAGGTTACCTCTGGTTGGGGAAGACTGCTCATGTATTTTCTAGTGAATACTTGAAGGAAGTAATCATTTAGAATATGAACTATTTAA
This sequence comes from Squalus acanthias, assembly GCA_030390025.1. NCBI lineage: Eukaryota > Metazoa > Chordata > Chondrichthyes > Squaliformes > Squalidae > Squalus > Squalus acanthias. The sequence goes on along the minus strand of CM059431.1, from coordinate 48,680,146 downwards.
TGCTCATCCTCAGTTTTGAGCCAGGTTTCAGCTTTTATGGTTTTTGCCTGTTCTCCCCTCGTCCCGCCTGAACACTCCCCTCACCCATTGTTTCCATTATTGTAGTTTTACAATGTTTTTTTTTTTGCTAGTTGCCCGTACCAATAGATACAGTGAAAGAAATGCTGGAGTTGGTAAATCAGCATCTTCAAGGATATAATGGAGATGTGCTTGACCAAGGAGAAGAAATAAATGAATATTCCCAGATAGCTGAAAATGGCACTTCTATGGAGTCAGTAACATTGCAAGTAAAACATTCTACCCCCTCTCCAACAAAGCTTACTCCATCACCAACCAAAAGTTACAAGGTAAGTTTAGTATTTACAAATTGACTTGTCTACAAATGATAAAATGGTGTAAATTTCTGATTCATACTTTTAGTGGGGAAATAATTTTTGGGCTGTTGATGAAAGTGAAATGCCATTCCCCTCCCTCTTCATTCTTGTCAGCATCCACTGCTCCCAGATCAGTGATATTTATTTCCGTTTTCATCATCATAAACCTGATCTCGCACCTACAATTGGGTATCCCTTTTATCTTGTTGAACTCGTGTATCCAGTTTGCTAAAGCATTAAGACCGATTAAAGGCTATACTCAATTGTTGATACTTTGTCTTAAATATCCAAAACACAGGAAACTAAATGATTACACAAATATTAATATGATGGATACTTGGCAGTTTGTGTAAATTTAAAATATCTAAGGACTGGATACTTTATTCAGTTACACAGGAAGAGGGAGATGTTAATTTGAATATAATTTTACCTTCTGTAAATGCCAGAATAAAATTTCTGTTGAGTGTATAAACTGTCCTATTCTGAATTTGTTCCTTGTGAGAAATTGATTTTATAAATTGGTGTAGAACTTAATTCAGGGTCTTTCTTTAGTGGTCTCCAAAGACTCCACCTCGCTGGGCTGAAGATCAGAAACATTTGCTGCAGATGCTTTGCCAACAAGTAGAACAGCTGAAGGTATGTAATCTTTGGAAGTGTCAATTTCATGTGTAGGGAGTGGTGAATAACCTGGTGAAATGATGCAATAACAAAAAAGTGATACCTATTAATTGACTGGTCCTTTTATCCTGTTTAGCAATATTGTTGCTACTTAGTCATCTTTCAGCATAACTGATTTTTTTTTACCAATTAAGAGACTTTTTTTTTGTATATCCAGTTTTACATAAAATGTGATTTTATGTAGGTTAACAATGAATAAATGTGTTACAAGATAGTGATGTGTTTAGTAATTCATATGATGTGCTAAACCACTTGGGCAAAATTCAAGTGGTTTATCTATATTATCTTAAACATGAAATGTATTAAGAACATAAATAGGAGCAGGAGTAGGCCATTCAGCCCTGCTCCACCATTCAATCAACTCCACCTTCCTGCACTATTCCCATATCCTTTGATTCCCTTAATATCCAAAAATCTATCGATCTTAGTCTGGAATGTACTAAATGACTGAGCGTCCAAAGCCCTCTGGGGTAGAGAATTCCAAAGATTCACCACCCTCTGAGTGAAGAAATTTCTCCTCATCTCAGTCCTAAATGGCCGAACCCTTATTCGGAAACTGACCCCTAGTTCTAGACTCTCCAGCTAGGGGAAACATTCTCTCAGCATCTACCCTGTCAAACCCTGTAAGAATTTTGTTTCAATGTGATCACCTCTCATTCATCTAAATTCTAGGGAATATTGTAGACTTAGTTTATTTGCACAGGAATTCATTAGAAGGATGGGCCAATTCTATATGGACTTTTGTCATGGCAAAAGAATCTCAAGTGAAATTCATGGAACGTAGTTAGTAGCAATATACTTGTCACACAGTAATTCAGGTGTTCTATGACCGAGGGAGGACAGAAACTTACCAGTCAGTAGAAGGTCCATGTACATTCAACTGTTGTCGTACCTTGTGTAGGAATAGCATATCCTGTATACAAGGGTTAACAGAGGTATGAATGACATAATTTGAGCCTGTATTCTGAGTAGAGGGAGGTGTGTGTATGTTCCCTGATAATTTCTTCCAGTGCTGATTGTTAATTCAAAAAAGCGATGTCTGGAGTCTTGGTTCCTCCTTTTTCCTTAGTTTTAGGAACTGCATTTTGCATGGCTGATTTGAATAGAGGATGAATCTGTTCCTGATCCATGCCCATGTCTTCCTGTGTTGATGCATTAAAGTAAGTGTGTATATTAAAAAAAAAGTAGTAAAGATATGATCAATTTGATATGTTATTAAAATGCTCCAGGGTGAAGTGCGTGAACTGAAGCTCAATAGTTCAAATACAACTGAATCGCCGCATCGTCAATGGCACACAGATAGTTATGGTGGAGATGCCCGTTCGGAAAGCTATCAGGGAACACACAGTTTTCAGGGGGCACCTTTAACAGGTAAATCCAAAAGCAAAATATTGTGGATGCTGGAAATATGAGACGAAAAACAGAACAAGCTGGAAATTCTCAACAGGTCAGGCAGCCTTTGTGGAGAGAGAAACAGAGTAATCTTTTCAGGTTGATGACTTTTCAGCAGGTGAATCCAAAGCTGGCTATGAGAAAGACTTCCACCTAGCAAGAGATGAAATCTGTAAACTATGTTGTCGGGAGGATCAGTGAAGCTTTCACTCCTTGCCACAAATAAAGATGGGCTATCAAAGTTTCTATGCTTCTCGCTATAATATCAAAATATTCAAATTAGTCCATAAACTAACCAAAATAAGTTACATTTTGCAATAACCTACTGATATTCTAACCACATGCAGCTGTATGAGCAATTATCTACAGGTGTTAAGCAGTAAGCGATGTAACTTAGCTGTAGAGAGAACCATTAAATTGGACACTGGATTTTTAAAATCCTAGTATTCTAATTGATTTGCATGTGCTGCTCTGGTTTTCTTGGAAATCTTGCAGGTTTTTAAATTTTCGATTAAAAATACAACTAGTTCTAAATAAAGCAGTTAGTTTCATTTCATAATCCCTTTTTATCTTTGTTTTCTTCATACAATTGATCTGAGTGACCGTATGAAGAATTAATGCTAAGATAGAAACTGAGTGACACTAAATGCATATAAAATACTGGAATTTAAGGAGGTTGCCCAATAATTGTGAATAGCGGGTTTTAGCTTCTGTTTATAAAAAAACATATTCCCTTCAGAATAGCAGCTTTGGCTCAGCCTAGTAATTTTAAATATAGCATTTTAAAGTACTGTTTATATTAAGCTATTTAAAAGTAGTTTTTTGATTTGTGATTCACATGGACTCTTATAATGTATTCTGTTAATAGCCATTGAGACATTTATGTAAAAGATACGAACTAACACACAAATTCTTAGTTGCTACCTCAGGGCCATCTGTGTTCTACAATCAATCCCCAGCGTATAACTCCCAGTATCTTCTTAGAACAGCAACCAATGTGACTCCAACCAAGGTACCTAACATGATATTCAGCATTTGATATATGTGTTGATTGTCTAATATTTGACACTGATAGTTTTTTTTCTTAAAACAGCCTCCTGCATATGGAATTGGTCGGATTCCACCACAACAATCCATGTATGGATATCAACAGCAAACTCATACACCCCCTATTCAGACCAACTCAGCTTGTATGTATTCACAGGATATGTATGGAACACAGATGCGTTTTGAATCTCCTGCAACTGGATTGCTTTCACCATTTGGTGAAGACTACTACAATCATGGGGTTCCACAGACCAGCACAAACCCACCGTTGCCAGAGCCTGGTTACTTCACTAAACCATCAGTGGGAATACAGCTAACTAAGCCTACAGAAACTAAGGGGATAGAATTTGGAAAACTCAACCAACAAATGCAAAGTGAAGCTACAAAGGCTTCCATGGTTACTGGACTAGTGCATTCCACACCAGCAACAACATTCAAATTTAACTCTAATTTCAAGAATAATGAAGGAGATTTCACATTTTCATCACCACAGATGAAAACCCAGACACCACCTTCATCTGCCAGTGATAGTCTTTTGGGCATTTTAACTGCAGGCAGATGTATAAAAAGTGACCAAATTGGAGGTCAAATGTCTACACAAGAAGCAGTACCAAGTCGAGGAAGCTTCTTTTCTCTGGGAGTGCAGGACTCTTTTGATTTTTCAGCTCAAAAGCAAAATAAAAATTCATTCAACAATGTTTTGAGTAACCAGGCATTTGGTTTTCGGGATGCTGGTAAGGCAGCAACGTCTGGAGACCATGCAGAAGACCGAGGTGGTGAAAGTGATGGGGACGGTGTCCCTGATGAAGAGGATGGTCCGCATTTTGACCCAGTTATACCACTTCCTGACAAAGTAGATGTGAAAACTGGAGAAGAAGATGAAGAACTATTGTTTTCCAACAGAGCTAAGCTCTTCCGTTTTGACACCGAGACCAAAGAATGGAAGGAACGAGGCATTGGACATGTGAAACTACTACAGCACAGGACGTCTGGCAAAATCCGACTCCTAATGAGACGAGATCAGGTTCTTAAAATCTGTGCAAATCATTACATAACAGCAGATATGAAATTGAAGCCCAATGCAGGATCTGATAAATCATGGGTCTGGTGTGCTTTAGATTATTCTGATGAAATGCCAAAACCTGAGCAACTTGCTGTTCGATTTAAAACTGCAGATGAGGCTGCATTGTTCAAAACCAAATTTGAAGAAGCGCAAAACTTGGTTAAAGGTCAAAAATTTAAACCAAGCAGTCAACCCGGTCAAGAAAAGAAAATGGGAATTAAAATCAAGGCTGAGGATGCAAACTTAGGTGCCATGAAGTCTACTACTGAAGATTCTAGATTTGGTGCTCAGTTCTCCAAGAAAGATGGCGAATGGGATTGTAACTTTTGTTTTGTACGAAACCACGCTGCTGCTGCTGTGTGTGTAGCCTGCCAAAGCCCAAATACCACTATTGGAAAACCGGGTTTGCCCTCTACTTCACAAACCTCCGTGCAAAATAGAAGTGTAGTTGAAACAACTGAGAAGATTACACCTTTGACCAAAACAATAGGATTTGGTGACAGATTTTCTAAGAAGGAAGGCCAATGGGATTGCAGTGGATGTTTTCTCAGAAATGAAGCTAACTTATCGCATTGTGCAGCTTGCCAGGCACCAAATGCCAACAGCAAAGATGGCATTACCTCAGCCATTCAGGCACCTGCAGCTTTTGCATTTGGTGCTAATAAAGACATTGCAAAGCTGATTGCACCTGCTGGTTTTGGTCCACTGTTTGGCAAACCAGATGGCCAGTGGAATTGCAACATATGTAATGTGAGAAATGAAGCAACTGCACTAAAGTGTGTGTCTTGCCAGGCACCAGGTCCATCTTGTAAAGATCCTGGCACATCATACAACCAGCCAGCGACTACCTTCAAATTTGGTCTCGACAGTGAGTCTATCAAAACACCAAAAGGTTTTGGTGCATTCAGCAAAAAGGAGGGGCAGTGGGATTGTGTTACTTGTTTGGTGAGGAATGAAGCAAATGCAGTAAATTGTGTAGCCTGTCAGACACCCAAACCTAATGACAAAGTTACAGTTGTTACTTCAATGGGTCAATCGGCATCAGCCTTCAAATATGGCCTTGCCAGTGAGAGACCATGTACATCTGCACCAGAAGCATTTGAAGGAAGATTTTCCAGAAAGGAAGGACAATGGGATTGTGGTACTTGTTTGGTGAGAAATGACGGAAATGTGGCAAAATGTGTAGCCTGTCAGACAACCAACCCAAACAGTAAAGCTGCAGCAACTTCAACAACTGCTACTGCCCCATTTGGTCTTGGCAGTGTTTATACAAAATCTGATGCACCTGAATCAGGATTTAAACTTAACTTTCCTGCAAGTGGTGTTAAATTTAGCCACAGTGATATTAACAGCTCAACACCTTTCAAGATTGAGCCATCCTCATCTCAGTCTTCAAGATCATTTTCTAGTACTGCATTTACATTTTCTTCATCCAATCCAGGTGGTGGATTTAAATTTGGATTGCCTGATGCAAGCAAAGATTCCACTGATAAAGGTAGCCAGCCAGTACAGGAAGGATCAGCTGCGCTCTTTTTAAAAACCTTTGCTGAGCAGCAAAAAGAGAGAGAGAGAATAACTTCAATATCTGGTAGTGACACAATTCAAGCATCTGATACTTCAAGCCAAAGTGAAGATTTTTTTCTAGGTAAGGATGCCAGTGTCTCTTCCTTTGCTGATCTTGCAAAATCTGCAGATAAAGAATTTCAGTTTGGCCATAAAGATCCTCATTTCAGAGGTTTTGAAGGAGTAGGTCAGCAGCTGTTTTCAGCATACAAAACAGCAGCTGCTTCTGCAGAAAATGAAGATGATGAATTGTACAAAACTGAAGAGGGGGATAATATTCATTTTGATCCTGTAGTTCTCATGCCTGAAAAAGTAGATCTCATTACAGGTGAAGAAGATGAAACTGTACTTTACTCCCAAAGAGTTAAGCTATTTAGGTTTGATACAGAAACCAGCCAGTGGAAGGAACGTGGTGTTGGAAACCTCAAAGTTCTCCAAAACACAGCTAATGGCCGCCTTCGGATACTAATGCGTCGAGAACAAGTTTTCAAAGTGTGTGCAAATCACTGGATCACTACGACAATGAATCTCAAACCATTAATGGGCTCTGATAGGGCATGGATGTGGTTGGCTAGTGACTTTTCAGATGGCGAGGCAAAGCCAGAGCAGCTAGCAGCAAAGTTCAAGACTCCTGAGTTGGCTGAAGATTTTAAGGAGAAATTTGAGGAATTCCAAAGGCTATTGCTAGATATACCACTGCAGACACCTCATAAACTATTAGACAATGGTCGGACTGCTCGACTAATACAAAAAGCTGAAGAAATGAAAAGTGGTTTAAAAGACCTGAAACATTTTTTGAAAGATGAGAAAGGAAGGTCAAAAGATGAAGGGAATGTAATGGTGAGTTCTGTATCTGAAAGCAGCAGTACCTCTGGTTTAGTAATTAAACCACATTCTGAAAGTACTGGGCCTACATTGGAGTGGGATAATTACGATCTGCGCGAAGAGGCCTTGGATACAAGTGTATCTAGCACTGCATATGGGTCCCCTGATACTAGCAGTCCCGTGAGAAAAAACCTCTTCCGCTTTGGTGATTCAACAACCGGGTTTAACTTTAGTTTCCAGCCAAGCTTGAGTCCATTAAAATCTCCTAAACTGAACCAGAGTGGGTTGTCTGTGGGTACAGATGAAGATTCAGAATTTGGTCAAGAGGAGGAGAAGGATGTTCAGCATTTTGAGCCACTCATTCCACTGCCTGATTTGATTGATGTATCGACAGGGGAGGAAAATGAGCAAGTTATCTTTTGTCACAGAGCCAAACTTTACCGATATGACAAAGAAGTAAGTCAGTGGAAAGAAAGAGGAATAGGGGACCTGAAGATTTTACAAAATTATGATTCCAAGAAAGTTCGGATAGTTATGAGACGGGACCAGGTGTTAAAAATTTGTGCCAATCACTGGCTAACACCAGAGGTAAGAATTGAGCCCATGAAAGGAACAGAAAAAGCATTCATTTGGAGTGTTCTGGATTTTGCAGATGATGAGGCAAAGATGGAACAGTTAGCTGCACGGTTTAAGCAGCAAGAAGTTGCCAACTCTTTCAGAGACCTCTTTGAAGAGGCTAAGAAGGCTCAAGAGCAGGGAACATTAGTTACACCATTGTCTTCAAGGGAGAATACACCAAGAGAATCTCCATGTGGTAAGAGTGCAGTATCAGTGCTAGAAGAAACTATTAAGGAGGCAACAGAGCAAACAAATACTTGTGTTGCATCTCCAACCAGTGCAGTCAAGTTAGCAAGTACTAGCTCGACGGAAGCACCATCATATGCCTCTGGCTCGCCTCCAAAATTTGTGTTTGGATCTGATTCTGTGAAATCCATCTTCAGCAATGAGAAAGAGAGGCCTTTCACCTTTGGTGGTAGTTCAGCAACTGGATCCTTGTTTGGTTTCAGTTTTAAAAGTACAGATTCTATGTTAAAGGATCAAGTACAAAATGGCTCCTCTGCCATTAAGAACAAACTGCAGGAGGTAACTAGTGGTGGATTTGATTTTCGTAAAGCAGCTGCATCTCTATCAAAGTCTACAACGACCAGCTTGTTGCCTTCAACCACAACAGAATGTTTTGAAACTGCTTTTGCAACTGGGGATAAATCCAGGCACACTACATTTAATATGCCACAAACTGGTAAGTTGCTCTAGTAGCTCAGAGAATTATTTGCTTATGTTAGCACACTTATTGACTGGCCCAATTTGAGTACAGGAAGACCCTTGGTCCTTCTATCTCTGACAAAGCTGTCTCTGATCACCTTTCTCACTTCTATTAACATGCACTTAATTATGCCTGCTGCACATCCTTCTACAATCATTCTGTGCTCCTGGAGGATAAACTTATCCCCACCACACACTCTTTCCACCCCCCCCCCCCCCCCCCCCCCCAATATTCCCTTTCTAACCGCCTCTCAAACTCTTAGCTTCATCTCCTCTGGCCTCAAATCAACTTGCTCGACAGCTGCCTTGCCTCTGCTTTTGCTAGAATCCCCTCCGAGTCTCAATGTCTCCTATTGTTGCCTTGGTACAATTCTTATCCCTGCACCCTTAAAGCTGAGGGCTGGAGCGCACTTGGCACGTGACTTGCCTTGGTTGTTAACTGCTAGATCTGGCTTGATCATATAAAACAATATCCTGCTTCCTTCTCCAGTCTCCCACTACTGATTATCCTGGAGACTAAGAGCAGCCCCAAGATGTGCTTTCCTTTCCTTCCTCCCCCCCCCCCCCCCCCCCACTCCCATTCTCTGTCTTCACCTCCCAACATCAAATATAAGAAGCTCATGATTTTCTTCAAGGTTAAGATCATGTGCTCAACTGCCTCCTCCTTTTCCCAGGTCCTTACCAAGCTCATCTGAGTCCTACCTCCTGCACCCTTGATCCCTTTCTCACCTTGGTGGTCACTGATTTAGTCCGTGGCTACACCTTCAGGATCTGTCCTTCCTATCAAGACTGCCATTGCCAACTACTTCTCAAAAGCACCATCGATCCTGTTGTTGTCTCCAACCACCCCATCTCAAATCCTTGAAAGGGTCGTCATCACTCTGCTCCATGTGCACCTCTCCCGTCATCCCTTCTTCAAACCTGCTTTGGTGAAAGTCACCAAGGGCATTCTTTTTCATTACAGCTGTAACCTATCCTTCCTTGTCTTTGATCTTTCCACAGCAGTTGACAGACATCCACTCCATCCTCCTCCATCAACTTTGGCATTCCTATAGCTTGGTTCTATTCCTACATATCCCAACAAAACCAGCACATTACTTCCTCTTGTCAGCTCCAATGTACTCCAAGGATCCATCTTTCATTATTTTTCCTCTTGGTGTCATTTTAGGCATGGATTCAGCTTTCACTTGTATGCTGATGATTCCCAGCTCTGTTTGCCGCCACCACCTACCGCCACTGCCCTGTACAACTACTTAACCAACATAAAGTCCTGGATGATGAGCAAGAACTCCCTTCAGTTCTTCATCAGCAAGACCTTAAGCATCCTGTCCTACTTTTGTCAAAGATCCCATGCCTTGGCCAACAACTCCATCCATCTCTGTGCCAGCTCACGCTTAACTAACTGCTTCAGATCCCATAACCTAGCTGAGGCCATTTCAGAGGGCAGTTAAAAGTCAACCACATTGCTGTGGGTCTGGAGTCACATGTAGGCTAGGCCAGACCAGGTAAGGATGGCAGATTTCCTTCCCTAAAGGACATTAGTGAACCAGATGGGTTTTTACGACAATCCGTTACTGATGCTAATAATTATTCCAGATTTATTTAATTAACTGAATTTAAATTCCTCAACTGCGTGGTGGGATTTGAACTCACGTCTCTGGATCATTAGACTGGGCCTCTGGATTACTAGCCCAGTGACATTACCATTATGCTACCGTTCCCTACTGCTAAGACCACCTATTCCCACTTTTGCCCATCTTTCACCCTCATGGCATCTGAAACATATCCCAGTTTCTACTAATACAGTACTACCTATTTTTTACCTTTTCAACATTGGCAACTTCTGTCGCTACCCTCTCCCACTCCTGCTGAAATGTTTATCCACACCTTTGTCACCGCCACAGTTGATTAACTATACTGTCCTTACCAACCATCTGAGTCTACCCTTTACAAATTGCATCCAAACTGTTGCCAACTGCTTCATATCCTGCTCTCTCGTCAACCTACATTTGCCACCTATTCCCCAGCACATGAATTTAAAAATATTTGTTCTCCTCTAAATGTTCCTCCATAGCCTTGCCCTTTCCTACCTTTCCAGGCCCCTTCAGCTCTGTTTCTGCTTGCACTTTTCACTCCTCCAACTCCTGGCCTGTTTTACATCGCTGTTCTCTTTGCACCACCTTCAGCCAAAGCACCTTCAGCCAAAGAGCCTTCAGCTGTCCGTCATAGAATTACACACAATCTCCAGCACAGAAACCAGCCATTCATTCCATCTGTTGTATGCCAGTATTTATACTCCGAGCTTTCTCCCACTCTAATTCATTCTTCCCACCATGCCTCTGTTCTCCTATTCCCTTCTCCCTCATGTATGTATCAAGCCTCTTAATGCATCAGTGCTATCTGCTTCAACCACTCCATGTGGCAATGAGTTTCCCATTCTCACCACTTGGTGTAAAGAAATTCCTCCTAAATTCTTTAATTGATCTGTTGAAGGCATAAATACAAGACAGACACTTTTTTTCTGGACTCATCCACAAGTGGAAACAGTTTCTCCACATCCACCCCATCAAGCCCCTTCATAATTTTAAAAACCTCAATCAAGTCTCCTCTTAATCATCTCTCTTCCAGTGAAAGGAGGCCCAGCCTGCTCAATCTTCCCTGATAGTTGTTTCCCCTCAATTCTGGTAACAGCCTTGTAAATTTCACTTTCTCCAGTGCTTCAATATCCTTTGTAGTATGGAGACTAGAATTGCACACAGTATTGCAAGTGCAGTCTAACCAAGGTTCTATATAAATTTAACATTCCCTTTTTTATATCTCATTCTATTCTTCTAGAAATGAACCCTAGTACAGGTTGAGCGTCCAAAATCCGGAATGTTCCGGACTCCGGGACGATTGGTGGCAGGGTTGTCCGGAATCCGTAAAATGTTCCGGAATCCGGACACCCTGAGGGAGGCTTACCAAAAACCGGAAGTGTCGCAACCTGGGCCCAGGCATTTCCGGACTCGGAACGTGTTTCTGATGTCCGAAGTCTGGAAATATCGCAACCTGGACTCTGGCGTTTCCGGACATCAGAAACACGTTCCGAAGTCCGGAAAAACACGAAAACCGGCTCGGCCTCGGTCCCGAGGTTGCCGGATTCGGGACACTCAACCTGTACTTTGTTTACATGCTTTATGGCCATATCAACTTGTGTTGTCACTTTTTAATGATTTATGTATATGTATTCCCAGATCTCTCACCCTCTATCCCATTTAGGTTCTTGCCTTACAAGGAATAAGTGACCTCCTTATTCCTCCTACCAAAATGAACCACCTCACATTTGGCCCCGAACTCTGAAATACCATCCCTAAAAACCTTTGCCATGCTACCTCTCTTCTCTCATTCAAAAGCCTCCTGAAAACCTCTTTGTTAATGCCTTTAATCACCACCACTAAATCAGTCTCCCACCACTGCTTCAGTTATTTTCACCTCTGAAATGGTCTGATTATGTTAGCAATGCTATTGAAGCCTAACTTGGAATTGATGAGTTACAAATTGACTGAGGAACTAAAATGAGGTGACTGGTCAGTTAATATAACATCACTGGGGCTTAATGTTAAATGCTGCAGTTTAGGGATTACCCAAGGGAACCAGGAGTACATGTCAAACGATGGTGTAATTTTACCCTAACCCGCCTGGCGGGGAACTGACGGGATTGGATTGGCTGCCTGTTTTACCCCCTGCCCATTTTTACTTTCCATTGACTTTGGAAAGTCAAATCAGACAGGGTGTAAAATGGGCAATTGCCCACCAGGAGGGTCGGTTAAAATTACTCCCAAGGTCTTGAAAATTTAATTTTTCCCCTTTCTCTTGTATCTTTCTACTCTACTCTCTTTCCAGGTTTCGAAGTGTTTTTATGTAGTAAGTTGCTGAGCTGCAGAGAAGTATTTTTCTCTTTCCTATTTCCCCTCCAATTATTCTAAGCAATAATGTATGCATGATCTTGGCAAATTGTGGGTGAACAGTACAGTTGAAGGCTGCGTGAGATTTTAGTTAATTTAATGCACAAATACTTTAGCGCAGTTCATTTGCACTTAAACACTTGTAGTGTTTCATCATTTTTGAAGAATTTGTAACTTTTAATTGGTCTCAATTATTAGAACAGTTTAAGTTGCATGGGAAATCACTGTGGCTTCATTGTGTGACATGCTTCACAATGCAAAAAAGGTTCTATGGATAATATGTGCAAAAATGTTAGATTTGAATGAATCCAAATAGATTGGGGATTACTGTTGAATCCAAATAAATTGTGTTACTGAAGTGTAAACCTGGAAAATTATGATAGATTAGATTTAGAGGATTGAATTATATTGGAAATTATTTTAAGTACCGTGGAAATGAGCAGCCTCCACTGTCAACTGCTTCGTTATTTTATCCTATTTCTTGGTGTCCTGACATTTCAAGTGTGCATTTATTGGGGATGGGAGGGGTAGATTGTTCAGCAATAACTTGTATAAATGGTTAGACCAAGAGATCTGTGCAGTGTGCAAGTATGGTTGTAAATTCGTACTTTACATTTGAAAAGGGTCCATTTCTTTTGACCAACTTTTTGCATCTAGATATTGACATGGGAATTCTTATTTTTAGGATTTAATTTTAGCCTTTTCAAATCTAATCCGTCGGCCTTTTGGACCAGCACATCTGTCCCACAGTGTGAAAATAAAGGTATTTCTGGTATCTTGAGCAGCAACTTTGCATCAAAATTGCAAAATGGTCCTGCGGTGGTGTGCAAAAAATAAATAATATACTACTCCGGCAACTTCTGCATGCAATACTTGTTTTTGGCATTTCCTCTTGGAAAACACTCAATGAGCATGTTTTTTAAAAAAACTTTGTTTTGTGTTGGGGGTGGGGGAATGGCCATGGCAGGACAGCTCTGCACTTTAATCACCTATTGTCCATATTTGAATGCACTCAAGTCAAATATAACACAAAACACCCTCTATTTTCTCAAATCTGCCTTAACTGGCAATTTTGGGTCACCACTTTCTATACTGTTGGAAATTACCCAGTTCCCCCACCTGATCTTCTCATGACCTCTGATTGCTGAATGGTTACGTGTTTACTGTGGATTAACACCTGATTAGCCAAGTTAAGACTGCTGAAACCATCTTCATGTAGACATTTTGGAGCCACCACTGACTCTGTGTGTGTCTGTCTCATCTCTTTCTTCCTGTCTCTTTCTCTGTCTACCTGCCTCTGGAGCTCTGTCTTTCTCCTGCTCTCTCTTCCCCCACACCCCCCACAATCTTTCCCTCCTGTCTAGATGGTCCCTGTCAGTAACACTATTTCCATCAATCCATCTAGCTGCACCATGCCTTTTAGGTCTACAATCCACCCACTGCCGATCTTCAGTTAATCTCCATTTCTGCTACTTCTCAATAATTTCCACCGAGACAGGCCTCCAGTTTCCCTTTACTCCACCCAAGGCATTTTCTGCCTTGGTCACTCCCTGCCCCCCCCCCCAAATTGTACTCCCAAAGCAGCACCCCCTCATTCATCTCTATCTGCATAGTTCCCACCCATGTCTTTATTTTGGACCAAACCTCTCGGACCCTCTGTCCACTACTTTCCCTCTTTGCCGCCAGATTCTCCCAACTAGCCATTCTCCATCAGTCCCTTCTGAATGAGGCTAATGCCGTCCTGTATAATTCTGGTGACATTTTGGACCGTGGTGGCTATCACCTTACTAATGCTACCCACCCAGCTACATATTCCATCACTTTCCCCACTGTGACAGCTAACAATATGGCTCTCATCACTCAATCCCATCTTGGCCTTCTCCCCAACTCCGCTAACATTTTATCATCTTTGGTGTGCCTCGTGTTGTACCACACTTGCTGCCTTGAATCCCTAATATCTACTGACTTCCCAAATCCCCTGATAACTTTCTCGCCAAAATCTACAATCTCCTCACCTAACCTCTGCACCATGACTCCTCATCTTCGGTTAGTTCAATCTTTACCTAAATTGTCCTCGGACCCAGGCACCCCACCCCATCAGTTTCTCTGCATTTCTGTCCTCACTTGACCTCAGCCCACTTATCAATTCTCCCACCCAGATCCACAGAAACCCTCTAACCTTGGCATCTTGCGAAGCTTGACTACTGAGATTTCTATCTCTGACAAGTCTATCATACAAGAACATAAGAAATAGGAGCAGAAGTAGGCCATACAGCCCCTTGAGCCTGCTCCGCCATTCAGTATGATCATGGCTGAACTTCTACATCAGCTCACTTTCCTGCCCTATCCCCATATCCCTTGATTCCCTTAGTGCCCAAAAAACTATTGATCTCAGTCTTGAATATATTCTTCAACTAAGCATCCTCAGCCCTCTGAGGTAGAGAATTCCAAAGATTCACAACCCTCTGAGTGAAGACATTTCTCCTTGTCTCAGTCCTAAATGGGCGGCCCCTTATCCTGAGACTATGGCCCCTAGTTCGAGCCAGGGGAAACAGTCTCTCAGCACCTACCCTGTCAAGCCCACTAAGAATTTTATGTTTCAGTGAGATCACCTCTCATTCTTCTAAACTCCAGCGAATATAGGCCCATTCTGTTCAATCTCTCATAGAACAGCCCTCTCATCCCAGGAATTAATCTAGTGAACCTGCACTCCCTCTAAGGCATGTGTATCCTTCCTTAGGTAAGGAGACCAAAACTGTACAGTACTCCAAGGTGCGGTCTCATCAAAACCCTATATAATAGCCCTATAAGACTTCCTTATTCTTGTACTAAAACCCCTTGCAATAAAGGTTAACCTACCATTTGCTTCCTAATTGCTTGCTGTACCTGCATGTTAACTTTGTGATTCATGTGCAAGGACCCCCAAATCCCTCTACATACCAACATTTACGAGATGCTTACCTTTTCAAAAAAAAAAATTCTGCTTTTCCATTCTTCCTACCAAAGTGGATAATTTTTCACTTCCCCACATTGTACTCCATCTCTCGCCTTCTTGCCCAATCACTTAACCATTCTATACCCCTTGCAGTCTCTTTGCATCCTCCTCACAGCTTACTTTCCCTCCTAGCTTTGTATCATCAGCAAACTTGGATACATTACACTTGGTTCCCTTAAAGATTGTAACTAGCTGAGGCCCAAACACTGATCCCTGTGGCACTCCACTAATTACACCCTGCCCTCTCAATTAACTGCTCACTTTCTTCAACAACTACATCCCTTTGTCTGCCTCTACTATACCCCTTTGCGCCTGAAAATACACTGGAAAAACAAAACCATATGTAAATAGCACACCATGAAAAGCATGGGAGATGGATAAAAGTAACCGTTTAGATAAGTTATTTCAACTAAAGGAAGACAAAAGCACCAGGACCTATTGCAGATGACCTGGAAATTATATTTCAGGACTTTATTGAGACTGGTTGTGTGCTGGAGGACCGGAGTGGCCAATGTAATACCATTTGTAGGAAAACGTTAGTATTTAAGGATGTATAACCACATATCTAGAAAAAGAGAAGTTAGAAGTGATCAGCATGGATTTCAAAAGGGAATATCATGCTTGATAAACCTCATAGAATTCTTTTGAGGCGGTAACAGACATTGTAGATGGGGGAAATGCAGTGTACATGGACTTTAGGAAAGCCTTTCGCAAAGTACCACATGGGGATTACCAGAGAACATGGGAACAGGAGTAGAACTTTCAGCCCCTCGAGCCTACTCAGTCATTCAATTAGATCATAGCTGATCTGTACCTCAACTCCATTTACCCTTCTTGGCTCCATATTCCTTGATACCCTTACCTAACAAAAATCTATCGATTTCATTCTAGAAAACTCTAATTGTCTCAGCATCCACAGCTTTTTGTGGTGGCGAATTCGAGTTTTGCTATGCTTTGTGTGGGAATGTGCTTCCTGATTTCCCTCCTGAATGACCGAGTTCTAATTTTAAGATGACATCCCCATATTGATTTTCCCCCATCAGACGAAATAGTTTCTCTGTTTTAACATTTTAAATACCTCGATCAGATCACCCCTCAATCTTCTATACTCAAAGGAATACAAGCCAAGTTTATGCAACCTGGCCTCATAATTTAACCCTTTAACCCCCAGTATCATTAGGAGAAGATTAAGGGGTATTGAATTAGGGAAAAGTTAAACAAATCAAAAGTTGGTTGGGAGAATACAGATTAGGTGTTAAGGGTTTAAGGAGTTCAGCGTGGTTGGAAATAAGCAGTGATGTATGTAATTCTTTAGAAGTTGAAAGGAAGCTGCAAAGGAATATTAAGAGGGGATTGGGCTAAAAAGTGGCAGATGGTACCAGTAAGTGTGATGCATTTTGGCTAAAAAAACAAAGCGGTAATTCTATTCTGAGCAGAAATGGTGCTGTGGAAGAGCTGATTTATATTTTTTTAAAGTTCACAGGAAATAGGTTGATATGGCTGTTTATATTTTTAAAAAGGCTATTGGAATTCTAGGTTTTATCACGAGATAATGATGAACCTATATAAAACTCGAAGACTTCAGTTAGAGTACTGTGTACAGTATTGGGCTCTGCACTATAGTAAAGATACAAAGGCTTTAGAGAGGGTATAACAAAGATTCAGTAGGACACTGCCTTGTATGAGGAAATACAAATGCGAAGAAAGACTTGAAAAATTAGGACTTTTTCATTATAACAATGCAGATTATGGGGTGATATGATTAAAATGTTTAAAATTATGAAAGGATGGGACAGGGTAGATAGAAGTAGACTGTTTACAGTAGTTGAGGGGTCAAGAATGAAGTGCTATTGATACAATATTTAATGTAAGAGGTTTAGAACAGAAGGCAGGAGAAACATTTTACATAAAATTGAGAGGCTGTGGCATTTATGTCCAGGGTTAGTGGTTCATGCAAAAACTACATCAAACTTAGATTGTATAGGTGCATCTGTGCCCTGTCCACATGATTGAGGGAAATGTTAGTGCAGGACAATAGACATTTTAATAGGTCTGGTGCGGAAAATAGTCATCAGAACAGATATAATGGACACACAAACTGGGTGAAAAGAATGGAATCTTTAAGAAAAAATCTAATCCAGTGTGTTGTGGGTGTCAGTGGGCTTGTAATAGATGTCTGTGAAAAGTACATTGCCAGAGATGGTGAGAAGTCCAGGAAGGGAGAAGTGATAAATAGACCATGTAAAGGGGAGGAATGGGTGGGAATTGGAAGAAAAATTCACAAAATCCTTAAGATCAGAGTGAAAGCAGGGAGCAGCACCAACAATCACAATTGTCGAAGTACCAGAGAGCATCAGAAGAGTTGTACAAGTAAATGAGTAGACTGGACTGAGAAAGGGGTTGGGAGGGAGAGCGGTGGAGAAGGAATGAAGTCAGATGAGAGAGAACTAGTTTGGTGGGACAGAAGCAGGGTGAAACTCTGTCCAACAGGACAGTCCTATTTGTGTATTTTGAAAGGAGGTAGCAACAGACTGTAGGTTTGGAGGACTAAAGTTGGAGATGGTAAAGGAGGGAGATATGGATTGGTAAGTCTGAGAAATGAGTTCAATAGTGGGGTCATGGTTCAGAGGGAGATGGCGGGAGGAGAAGTGATATAGTTAGTGTTCACCTTTAGCCAGGTAGAAGCACTTTAATCATACAACAGATTTTATGGGGTTGATACAGATCTGTACATAACTTTGTGAATGAAAATCCAAACTTAAGTACATGGAAGTTATAAAACACAATCTTATGAACTAACTACTGCCACTGTTCAAGAATGAGGCTGTCATGACATAACTAAAGGGCAAGATTGCTTTTAATTCATGAATGCCAGTGCCTCTTTTAGAATTGTGGGCCAGGCATCAATTTTCAGTCATTGATTTCACCCCCCCCCCCTTTCTACATTGTGTTTAGCTGTTTTTAAAGTAAGTGCTCTGTTGGAGAATGGAACATTTTCCACTTTTCATACTTCGTGTCTCTGTCAAGCATGGCCAGATTTAGAGTAAACCTCCCTCTACTCTAACCCCTAACCTCAGTAGCACCTTCCTTTCCACTGCAGCTACCAGTGCAAATGTTTCCATCCTTTTTAATCTTGAGTGCGAGTGAATTTGTGCTAAATTGAGTATTTTGTGCTGTAGCCACGTGTCCACTAGGACCTAGAGTAGAAATGGTCCATACTAATTTAATATAGTTGCCTTTTATTCCATTAGTCAACTATGTTGGCATCTTGGCTGATATTTGGAAACTTGTAGTGCCTGATCAAATAGCTTGCAACACTCACATCCAGCTTCCTGGATCATGGGCGTCTGTGACACTCCAAGGCCTACTTTAAAGCCTACTTTATATGACTCATTCATTTTTGGATTGTTTAAAGAAGCAGAAATTTAACACTGGCTGTACTGATTTAAATTGTTTTTAAAACCGTATAGCATTGTTAAATTAGTATTTGCAAAGATGTCATGGTTTTATTAAACTGTTTGAATGCGTGTTTGCATGAACTGCTTTGAGTTGGTTGGCTTCAATTAACTGAACTTGCTTCTAATGAAAGAAAACACAGTTTTGCTTCTGAACTATTAACCAAAATATAGGTTAAACATTAGATGTAGAATAAACTGTACCAGGTATGTTAATGTGTTGAAACATGTACCCATGAAATCATACAGCACAGAAGGAGGCCATTTGGCCCATCGTGTCTGTGCTGGTCCTTTCAAAAAGCTATCAAATTGTGCAAATTTTCTTTTTCAAGTATATATCCAATCCCCTTCTAAAAGTTACTGTTGAATCTGCTTCCAGCACCCTTTCAGGCAGTGCATTCCAGATCATCACAAATAAAATTCTCAACTCCCCTCTAGTTCTTTTGCCAGTTACCTTAAATCTGTATCCTCTGGTTACTGATCCATCTGCCAGTAGAAACCATTTCTCCTTATTTACTCTTTCAAAGCACTTCATAATTTTGAACACTCCACTAAATCTCCCCTTAACCTTCGCTGCTCTAAGCCAAACAATCCCAGCTTCTCTAGTCTCTCGGCATAACTGAAGTCCCTCATCTAATATTGAGACGGGGACTCACCAAAATTAATGTAAGCAAAATAACAGTAATGAAAAAAATAATGGCACTGAAGAGTGACAAATCCCCAGGACCAGATGGTTTTCATCCCAGGGTTTTAAAGGAAGTAGGTGAGAACATTGCAGATACCCTAACTATAATCTTCCAAAGTGTTCTCTATTCAGGAACTGTTCCTTTAGATTGGAAAATTGTGTATGTCACTCTGCTATTTAAGAAAGGTGAGCGAGGGAAATCGGGGAATTTTCAACCAGTTAGCCTAACATCTGTTGTTGGGAAATTACTCATCTATAATTAAGGATAGAGTGACTGAACACCATGAAAATTTTGAGTTGAACGAGAACCAGCAGGGATTTGTAATGGGTAAGTCATGCCTGATGAACCTGATTAAATTTTGATGAAGAGGTGACAAGGGAATGTTATTTATATGGACTTCCAGAAGGCATTTGATAAAGTCCCTCATAAAAGACTGTTAGCTAAAGTTGAAGCTCATAGAATTGAAGGCAAATTATTGACCTGGTTTGGAAACTGGCTGAGTGGCAGGAAACAGAGTAGGGATAATGGCCAGGTACTCGAATTGGCAGGATGTGACTAGTGGTGTCCCACAAAGATCTGTGTTGGGACCTCGACTATTCACCTTTTTTAGTAATGACTTGGATGATAGCATAGAAAGCCACATATCCAAGTTTGCCAATGACACTAAGCTAGGTAGCATTGGAAGCAGCGTAGATGGAAGCATAAAATTGCAAAGATATTAATAGATTAAGCACATGGACAAAACTGTGGCAAATGGATTTCAATGTAGGCAAATGTGAAGTCATCCACTTTGGACCTAAAAAGGATAGAACAGAGTACTCTCGTCCACAAACAGCAATTAATGCTAGGTTAATTGTTAATTTTAAATCTGAGATTGATAAATTTTTTGTCAACCAAATGTATTAAGGGATATGGGGCAAAGGTAGGTATATGGAGTTAAGTCACAGATCAGCCATGATCTCATTGAATGGCGGAACAGGCTCGGGGCTAAACGGCCTACTCCTGTTATGTTCTTTCTGAAATTTGCTTCTCCATTTCCTTCCCACTATTTGGTCTATAGTTATACATCCAACAGCATAACAACTCCTCTTCTGTCCTGTAACCCTGATGATCTCTAAGAAATTTAAAATCAGTGGATTTTATGTTCTGTTGCATGTACCACATTGGGAACCAGTGTTCTGTTTAAACTGTTCTCATTTCATCTCTTTTATGGCTTTATGCAAATGTGCAGCAGGTCAATATTAAGCAACAAAACTGGATCTTGAATTTGACTTTTAATAAAGGTAATTGTAAAAGCCGGTACTGATTGTAAAAACCAGTACTGATTGTAAAAACCACTGCCAATTTTAACCATGGGGTGAGAAGTCATTATTTTGTCTATATTCTGTACATCATACTACACAAGTTCATATTGCTTGTTATGAGTAAATTAATTATAATGGATTCTGATACTCATGAGTATCTTTTTAAAAAGCAGTTTGAAAATTGTGCTTGGAAACCTTAATATAATCCTTAAATTAGATATTGAAATTACCTCTTGACTATTTTGGACTGCATGGTCATTTTGCTGGAACAGCCTGCTGGACAAAATGCAAAGGATAAAATAACTGATTCCTGTTTGCTACTTCTGTTTTTAGGTCTAAACATACATTTATTAAGCAAAATTATACTTCTTGCTCATTTCTTGCCTTCTCTCCCTTTGCTGTGTGCCATCCCTGATGCATGACCAAGGGGAAGAGCATTCTCTGTTTTAAAAACTTTGTAAATATTAAATTGATATTTGTGTAAGTGGACCATTATCTTGTAGTGCTGACTTTTTGGGGAGGGAGTGGAGAAGCATCTGAACAGTGCATTGCAACTGAGCCAAATCATGAACAAAATTCAATTGTCGCTCTACTTGCAAATCTGGAACAGTAGTAGTTGGTTTGAATGTGGAAATGTTGTGTGGATCAGGTCAGCTTTTTTAAATTTCTGCAAATCAAAATGGTTCAAAGTTTATTTAGTGGTACATGCTCTTTTCCCCAGTACAGTTCTGACATTCGCACTGAAGTCTGAGGGAGGTAGGCTCTAGCACACCTGGTACATGACTAGTTGAGATTTTCACCACCAGATCTGTTTGGCCACATGAAGCAATGTCACCTCTGCAGTCAAAGCCTCCTACTCCTCCAGGATTGTCCTGGAGGGTAAAGGCAATTCCAGTCGCTGCTTTTCAACAACAAGCTCTGGCTTATAAGAACATAAGAACATAAGAAATAGGAGCAGGAGTAGGCCAATCGGCCCATCGAGCCTGCTCCGCCATTCAATAAGATCATGGCTGATCTGATCCTAACCGCCAATCTACTATCTATCACAGAAACATCTCCTGCATCTAACAGAATTGCACACACGAAATAGGAGCAGAATCAGGCTACACAGTCCCTGGGCCCGCTCCACTACCCACAGGGCCATGACCGATCCGAACCTAGACTCATGTCCAAATTCCTGCCCGCTCCCCGTAACCCTTAATGCCCTTTACTTCTAGGCTTCTTCCCTGTCCCCTCTACCCTCACCTTTTAAAGCCAATGCAAGACATTTTAAGAGACTTTTTTTTTTATTACACTCCTGTGATGCATCTTGGGATGTTTTTATAACATTAAAGGCACTATATAAATATTTGTTGTTGTTTATCTCCAAAATTGAGGCTGTCCATGCAGCTGCTTCAGACACCACCATCTCCTTTCCTGGCCCCTTATCATTCTAGTTTCTCCCCTTCCTCTCAGCTCATTTTCTTCAACCTCGGCAACATTGCCCTCCATCTTTACTTCATTCCCACTCTAGCCAAAGCCTTAAACTATGCTTGTCCCCTCCAGATTTCACTTTACTAATGTCCCCTTGCTGGTCTCCCAAGCAGCATCTTCCATCAATTCCAATGTTCAACATGACACCCCTCGCATCCTGTGTGTCTCTAAGTCCTGCTTACTGATCAATCGTTACTCACCAACCTACCTCCAATGAACTGATATCAAAATACTTGTCTTAATCCACATATCTCTGCATGACCTCAGGCCAGCTCTTCTCTCTTTCACCCCCCCCCCCCCCCCCCCCCCCCCCCAACATCTTCCTTTATCTCTGGCCTCCAGTGCATCACCCCTCCCTTTGTTCTGCCATCACTCCTACCCCACTTCCATCTCCCCACCCCGCCATCCCCCCCCCTTGCCCCATGCATTTTGAAATGGCTTCTTAAAACCTACCTATTGAACCATATCTTTGCTTACCTGTCCTAACTTATGCTCAGTGCTCATTTTTACTCTGAAGTGCTTGGGAATGTTTCTTCTTAAAGGTGCTATACAAGATTGTTGTATAATAGCCAGTTTCAACCTCAATGTACCTTGTGTTCAGATTGATATCTGCACCATTTTAGGTTATAATTTCTCTGCTATACATTTGAATGCTAACATTATGCTATGTTCCCATGATATTTTCCTATTTGTAGATGCAAAGTCTTCTGTTGATAAATGCAATTAGAATTTATGGGCTGCAGTAATCTGCTCTCTGCTGTGCCATTATATAGAGTAGCATTGATGTGCATGGAGAATTCTTGCTGGTTGAGGGGAAGGAACACGGGGTTTATGAGAGGTCTTCGATGTACATTCAGTCTGCTGATGTTGTAGGAGATGTGGGTTGACTAATATCATAGAAATTCTGCACTTATAGAAGACTGTTAACAATTGATTCTTTCTTAGTTGGAGATGAAGATGTGCAGATTATTTTTGTATTGGTACCCACACCTGAACAAGCAGCTCTTGCAGAAGAACTGCAACTTCCTCCAACATTCTTCTGCTACAAGAACAAACCTGGCTACTTCAGTGATGACGATGAGGATGGTAAGATATGTTTAGACAAAAATGTCAGTCTTTACTGGTGGTTCATAATTTAATTGGTGTATGTCTATGGTTGTGGCAGCTTTGCTTAAATTAATCATACAAGACTGCAAATTGAACCAATTCATTCATTTTTTTCTCGAAGCTGCCAATCTGGGGACCCCAACTAGCCCAAAACAAACTGAATTGTCCCTCCAGTTCTGTCGCCTGCTGCTTCCTGGCCCCCTTCCCCCTCTCTCCCACCCCCCTCCCCATCCCTCATTCTCTCTCTCTCTCTCGCGCGCGCTCCTCCCTCCCTCTCGCACGCGCTCCGTTCTGCCTCTCCGCCCTTTCCTCTGCATCACATAGATTAGAAAATTAAATTACTGGACTCCTTTTGTGTACCTTCTAATGGCTAATAGGTGTAATCAGCTCACATGGTTGTCATCTCCTCCGTGTAAATTTGTTTGGAGCATTGAAGGGCAGAACAATTTTTTTAAATAAACTCTATACATACTGTAAACTAGATTTGTTTTGCACTTAGAAATAGCTTGTTGTAAATTACAGATGTCAAATTAAACTTTTTCTGTTTAAGATGAAGACTATGAAGCTGCTGTTAGAAAGCTCAATGGAAAGTTGTACCCAGATAAGCCGCAGAAACAAAAGACATCTAACACAGGTACAAATTGAAATTGTGGAAACTACCGTGTAAATTAATAATGCCAAAAGATTAATTCTAGAATTTTGCTGTGCTAGGTGAAATCATGAAAACTGGTAGAAATTTGGATCCAGGTGAGCCAAGGGAGCAGTTGTATCCAAATGAACCAGAAGACTTCTCTGAAGCAGGTAAATAAAATTTTTTTTAACAAACATTCCTTTCGGAACTAGAATAACTCTGTCCTAATTGTGGTTTTTATATTTAAGATAAAATGTCAGAAGCTGATAAAAGGCTTAGTGGAAGTTTGTACCCAGATCAGCAAAGTGAGTGGACGTACCAAGATGAGTCATGGCAGCAAGTCTCCGTTGAAACAGGTACAGATTTTTGTACAGAAAATTTCCTTGTGATTGGAGGGTGTCAAAAGTTTTAACTCCCAACATTTTCCTATTCAAGGCACATCCTTGGAAACTACTGATAGAAAGCTATCTGCAGATGAGCAAAGGGAGCATAAGTCCTGTGCAGCAGGTATGCATTTTAAATGTTTTTATATTTCTGTAACGATTGTCCACATGATCTGTGATTTAGATTTGAGCATTTGATACTAGTTTTGGCACCTGCAAACGTAATTGGATGGTGTTAGTAGCTGGCTACAAGTTTGTGGCTCAGTTGATGTATAATTTTTGGTGTGTGCATAAATGGGTCAACTGGTGTTTCTAAATCTGAGATTGTCTAATGCCACATAACCGCTACTAATTGTGGTCTACTGAAGAGCTTTGTTGTCTGAAAAAGGACGAGGCTTTATGTATTGATGAAAAGTACAAGTAGATATTATATATAATATAGGCATTGCATTCTGAAGAAAGGATGTGCACTTTCATAATGAGAATTCTACAGAACAAAGGTACCCAAACATTATGTAAAGGGAGTACAGGAAACTTTCGTTTATCCGGGACCGGCGTGGTGCCGGTTGATCGAAAGTGCCGGATTACAGAGAGGTATACTTACCAAGGTACGAGAGCCCCGTACACGGCCACAGGCTAAACAATTGGGACCCGGAGAGGGAAAGTAAACGAGACTCCGGCTTTTTCCTCCATGGCGGCGACAGGTCCGAGTCGGAAGAACGTTGACCCCCCCCCTTTCGTGGGGGCGAAAGGTCAGAATCGGGGTCTTGTCTGTATAATAAAACTTACCTGATTTTTGCCGGTTAAGCGAGAATTCCGGATATTTGGGTGCCGGATAAACGAAAGTTTCCTGTAATAAAGTTCTTCCATTCAGGACACCCAGAATTTTCCCAAAGTGATAGTTGCTCCCAACTGTAATACTCTTGTCCACTCCGCTCCCAACTGCATGACTCGTGCGTCTCCGTTCTCTTTCTCTTTCTCTCTCTTTCTCCCCCCCCCCCCCCCCCCCCCCCCCAAACTTAGACAATTGGTTGTCTGGTGGTAGTAAAACCACAAAGCCGAATTGCATCACTAGGTACGGGAGTCATGCTCAGTGGTATAAATTTAAATTTTATCCCTTCCAAATACTTCAAAACTAACTGCTTGAAATTTAATGGGGGCTAGTTTTGTCCCATTCGTTTCCCTAGTCCAACATCACCGATTGACCTCTCTGGCTCATTCATTCCAACACCAATATCCTTTGTTAAAGCTTTGGGTACCATATAGATTGTGCCTGTTCATAGAAACTGTATGTGCCTTAGAGCCATGCTTTAATTTCCTGAGACAAGTCGAACGACTGGTGGCTTTCATTTCCATTGTTGAAGGATTGATGGGGAAGTTGATATTGCATTATTATGAAATTCAGTTTTTCTCATCCCAAGCCTAGAAAAAAAATTGGGGTGTGAGGAAAGGGGTATAGTCCTTCAGAATTCTGTCTTTTTGAAGGGAAGTGCGACTTACAGGTTAAAATTTGATTTATTAGACACTAACTGATACTAAATAAGTAATTTTTCAAGTTTGGGGTAGCATTTTTTGTTTTTCTAGTATCTTTTGTGACCTTGTACTTTTTGTAGTGGACTCCAGTGGGGATAATACAGTAGAAGATGGTGACAAAGACTGTATCCTTGTGTGGGAGAAGGTGCCAACCCTTAAAGAGAAGTTGAAGGCTGAAAAGCTGTCACTTCCTCCTACCTTCTTTTGTGGTATAAGCAGTGATACTGAAGGAGAGAAAGAAGAAGACGACTTTGAGACTGAAATGAGAAAAATCAGGGAATTTCAGGTGAGATTAAAAATGTCTTGATTGAAACCAGTGGAATCATAGACACAGGTAATGTCCTTCATGCAGTGCATTGTAACTCCAACATACAGCTGCTCCTAATCAACACATTCAAATATTGTCCCAAATTTTCACATCACATCTCTTTTGGAAGTAGACATTTGTATTCATCAGGTAACAAAATTGAAGCTTTACTTTTCCAATAAAGTAAACATTTACTGATTTGACATTTATCAAAAGTTTGCTGTTCCTGGAGTTCAGTTGCATTTTGCACCTGGGGTGGCTTTGTATTTGACAAGTTAGTATTTAATGTTGATATTTGGTTTAAAATGCGTAGCATGCTCATGTTTGGTTTAAAATAAAAATCAAGCTTATCCTTACTTTGTTTCTAAATTAACCTATTACTATTTTAATATAGAAGCCATTAGGAAGAGTTTAATTAGAGCAAAAGTGTCTTTAGTTTTCATACATTAACAAATGTCATTTGTGGACCCTGTATTTAATTGCAGTTAATTAGGATGTTGTAATTTATTTTTGTTACAGATAGCACAAGAAGAAATCATCAGCAGCTCCACTGATGTAGCTTCCACAGTCCAGTTGAATGAACAGACTACTGCTACACCAGCTATTGTTTCAGAGGCTGAACCAGACTCTACAACACAATTTGTACTTGAGGCAGAATTCCCAGATGCGGATGACGGCAGGCCTATTGATTTATCAACTAAAAAAGAAATGGAACCTGATTCTACTACTCAAGGTACAAAAAGGGCTGGTAGGTGGGAAGAATTAATGTGAAATTATTCCCTTTGGCTGAATGTAATGGAAGTACAACAATCCTCCAGATTTGTTAAAAGGGAGACATAACTGGGGGAGAGAAAAGAGGAAAAACTTGTTTGTGAGGATCCATCAAGTGGTGGGTTGTTGTGGATCATGTATTGAAATCATTCCTAGACCTAATGGGTTGCAGTATATTCTGGACACACATTTTTTCAGACAAACTTATGTAGTTTGTTTCTATTTAAGAAGGGGCTAAAGCTGCTGCTTTTCAATTTGGATGCACCTTGGGTTTTGTTTTTAAAAAAAAATACATTTTGTCACTTGGTTTGAAAAAAGTTTAATTAGAGCAAAAGTGCCTTTAGTTTTCATACTTGTAAAAGTTTTTAGTGTTGATTTTGATAGCCCGTGCAAGTTTCTTTTCATACTCCCTTTTTGTAGCTCCTCCTATCTGTTTTGTCATGTTTTGTGTATCTCCCATTCGCCAGAATCTGTGCTTTTTTTGCATTCTTGTATGCTTTTTCTTTTAGTTTTACGTTGTCCCTTACCTCTAGTTGTCGATGGCTGTTTTTGTTTTTTGGCAAGTAGAGATCTTGCCCCTTCGGGGTATAAATTGGTTCTGTATCACAATTCTTTTTTGATCACCTTCCACTGATCATCTGTCGTTTTACCCATTAACAGATTTGCCCAGTTTACAATGGATAGTGTCTCTCTCATCCGGTTGAAGTCGGCCTTACCTAAATCTAAAATCTTAGCTGTTTTGTGTTTCTCCCTTTCAAACACAACATTGAACTCAATCATATTATGGTCGCTATTAGATAAATGTTAATGCACCGTTGGGCTGTTAACTAAATTTGACACATTACTCACTATTAAATCTAATATGGCCTGCCCCCTTATTGATTCTAGGACATATTATTGCAGAAAAATATCCTGAACACACTCTGGAAGTTCGCTACCTTTCTGATATGAGCTCATCTGCTTATCCCAATCTATATGGAAGTTAAAAACCCCTATTTAAACCACTCTGCCTTTACTACATTCCTGTCCAATCTCTGTGTTAATACATTCTGCCACTTCACAGCTGCTACCAGGGGGCCTATACACAACTTCCACTACAGTCTTAAATCCTTTTCTATTTTTTAATTCTACCCATAGAGTCTCCACTGCCTGCTTACCTCTTGTTATGTCATCTCTTATATAAGTAATTTCATCCACAATCACTAATGCTACTCTTCCCCCCCTCTACCAGATTCCTTATCCTTCCTGTAGGCTTTATAACCTGGTATATTCAGTTCCAAGTCCTGACCGTCATGCAGCCATGTCTCAGTAATGGCGACCATGTTGTACCCTCTAAGTTGAATTTGTGCCTGCAATTCATTCAGCTTGTTCCTTATACTCCGTATGTTTATACAGGAAACTCTTTATTAACCGGCACCCAAATATCCGGAAATCTCTCTTAACCGGCAAAATTCTTGAGTAGGTAACCGGGGTTTTCCTTCATCTCTCGTTTAAAATTAACTTTAAAAAAACCCGAGGCGTTTGCCTTGTATCGGAGCGTGTAGATTGGGAGGGGAATGTGCAGCCCGGGTTGGCAGCGGACACGACAGATGGTCAGCTGGCGGTCCCCGGGGAGACGGAGCTCCGAATGCAGGCGCATGTCAATGTGTACGGGGCTCTCGTACGTTGGGAGATATAACTCTCCGTTATCCGGACTTTTTGATTAACCGGCACCACGCCGGTCCCGTCGGTGCCGGTTAATAAAGAGTTTCCTGTATAAAGAACGTTTATTTGAGCCACGTACCCTAACCTGTCCTTCTGTGTTTGTCTACGTAACGACTACACAGCAAAATTTAATTCATTGACTGTGAAGCACTTTGGAATGTACTGATGATGTGAATTGCACTATTAATGCAATTTCATTCTTTAATAGTGTGAAGGATCCATATTGTTTGAAGAAAATTGGTTTCACAATACAACCCTCTAGGATGTAACATTTGATGTAACATGTAACATTTTCAGATTTGTGGCAGATACTTAGAAAATTAAATCATTGGACAGATGATGGCTATCTTGAATTTGAACTACTTTATCCCAAATTCTATGTCTGCCCAATAATCCTAAAATTTTAGTGATTATTTTATGCTTAAGAAAGTGAGGCCTGAAACAGTTTTACTTTCCCAGGACTGATAATATAGGTGGATCTCCTTTAAACATTGACACACTCCTGAGGGATAGGAGGCCCATCCTAACTTCCAAAAAAAGGGCAGCTACCCAGAGCAAAGATGTATTATCAGTGTACAGCTACAGAAATAACTAATCTAGGAATCTAATGACCCTAGGGATCACTTCACTTACCCTTGGGGTCCCTGGGTTCTAGTCCAGATAGACTTAAAACCCCTATCTGCTGTGCTCCAAAAAATGTGCCTTAAGCATAGAACTAAATATATTTGTGCCCAAGAGATTATTGCTGCAGTCATGGTTTGTGCTGTGGACCTAATAAGAACTGAGTTAAAATTATCTAGTTTTTTCAGTTTAGAGCAAGCAGAGAAGAGACTTTCATCCCAGCTCTCTGGACTGGATTTAAACAAAGCCCCAAGGTAAAAATAGTGTGCAGATTTTTACCAGACCCTACACTGGAGTAAGGAACTTGGTTAAATTTGTTGTTCTGAAGACTACTGTGGCACACGTTTGAAGAATTATCTTAAAGTGGGTTCTCTTGGAAGTTGCTCAGTATTTAAAACAGCGACGTTTTATACACACTGAAATAGTACCTTCAAAAAATTATACAACTTAAATAGCTGTTTAAAATGACAGTGGAATACAGTGCCTATTTGAAACGTTATGACTCTAGTCGTCATTGTTTAATGACATACCCAATGGTGAATTGACAGTTGCTTATGTTTTTATCTAGGTTGCAAAGCATTTACTAATGAATTTGATTTGTATTTGTTCTTAATACAATTTTTTTGTCACCTTCCAGATCATTGCCCATTTGAATTTGGTGACTCCAAAGGATTTTCTTTCGCAGATTTGGCTGCAGAGTGTACAGAAGGATATGCATTTGCGCCGAAAGGTAGCATCTGAGTTGCAGTTTTATAACTAAAAATAACATTTTATATGGTACAAGCTCTTATGTTCGTCAAGGATACGTAAAGACCAACAATGGATTATAGCAAAACATAAGCGGTTTCTCTTTGTAATCATACAGTTTAATTTCCTGACTTTTGTATACCAGTTAGTCTCCTCAGACTACTTCCCTGCTGGGATGGACTGGCCTTTAAGAGGTACCAGAGAGCAGCCTGGATTATTGATGCACGTTCCCCTTTTTAGGAAGTGAATTTCCCAAAAGCAGTACTGAAGTTGGGAGCTTTGCTTCTCCCAGTGTCTGTGTATTGCCTTGTGTTGAACTGTGCTTTACAGACCAGGAATGGCCTATGTTTGATCTCTGATCCTTGCTGTTATCTCATCTTGGCCAGGGTGAGAGTATGTTGCAGTTGGCCTCAGTATTCCCAGGCTATACAACAGGCAAATCAGCTGGCATGCCCACTCCTGACATCTGTGATACTGCTGCAAAGTGCAGGTTTGTGGATGTTTGCTTATCTGTGGTGCACCCTCTCTTTCCCCTTTCCCCCCCACCCCCAAATAGTGACAGTTTGCCAATGAGAGTTCATATCCCACCATGGCAGTTTGGAAATAAAATTTGGTGTCTGTAAAAGTGACCAAGAAGCTGTCAGATTGTTGTAAAAATCCAACTGGTTCACTAAAGGCTGCTGCCGTCTAAGTGAGCTGTGAGTCAGGAGGAAAGAGGAAACATTAAGAGTTGTAGGCAAAAAATCATTTTCTAATCACTCCATTTTAAACGGACACCAGTGCATCCTACTGTCCTGTTGTTGTTCCTGAGTCTTGGCTGCATGAAACTTTCTAAGCTTAATTGTTTACAATCACTTTATTTAAAAAAACATTGCTTTACTGTATAAAACTATATAACAGTTACAGCTTTCATAAATAGGCTGAGCAATTTTGCCCACTCAAGTAAATAAATGTTAGTAAATACAAAATGAAAGTTTGCAAATGTCAAGTGTTCGTGTTCCTGCCAATTTATTGTTTAACTGCTGATAAATGAGCTTTTTTTTACACAAAGCTTTTATGTATTTGTCCTAATTAATTTTACAATTCAGTAACTGGAACCTTTTTTGTGAAGTTTATAAGTGAATACCTATTCATAGTTTGGATATTTTCTTGATAAATTGTACTGCCTGCAAATAAAACAAAAAAGGTGACTCAACCGTGGCTAACAAGGGAAATTAGGAATAGCATAAGATCCAAGGAGAGGACATATAAGTTGGCCAGAAAAAGCAGTAAACCTGAGGATTGGGAGCAGTTTAGGATTCAGCAAAGGAGGACAAAGGGATTAATTAAGAGGGGGGGAATAGAGTATGAGAGTAAACTTGCAGGGAACATAAAAACTGACTCAAAGCTTTTATAGATATGTGAAGAGAAAAAGATTGGTGAAGTCAAACGTAGGTCCCTTGCAGTCAGAATCAGGGGAATTTATAATGGGGAACAAAGAAATGGCAGACCAATTAAATACATACTTTGGTTCTGTCTTCACAAAGGAGGACATAAATAACCTCCCAGAGATGTCGGGGAACATAGGGTCTAATGAGAGGGAGGAACTGAAAGAATTCAGTATTTGTAGGGAAATGGTGTTAGCGAAATTGACGGGATTGAAGGCCGATAAATCCCCAGGGCCTGATAATCTACATCCTAGGGTACTTAAGGAAGTGGCCCTAGAAATAGTAGATGCATTGCTGGTCATCTACCAAAATTCGATAGATTCTGGAACAGTACCCATGGATTGGAGGGTAGCTAATGTTACCCCACTATTCAAAAAAAGGGTGGTAGAGAGAAAACGGGGAATTATAGACCGATAAGCCTGACATCGGTAGTGGGGAAAATGCTGGAGTCCATTATAAAGGATGTAATAGCAGAGCACTTGGAAAACAGTGACCGGATCGGACAAAGTCAACATGGATTTACAAAAGGTAAATCATGCTTGACTAATCTACTGGAATTTTTTGAAGATGTAACTGGTAAAATAGATAAGGGAGAACCAGTGGATGTGGTGTATTTGGACTTTCAGAAGGCTTTCGATAAGGTCCCGCATAAGAGATTAGCGTGTAAAGTTAAGGCACATGGGATTGGGGGCAAGGTATTGACTTGGATAGAGAACTGGTTGGCAGACAGAAGGCAAAGAGTTGGAATAAATGGGTCTTTTTCCGAGTGGCAGGCAGTGACTAGTGGGGTACCGCAGGGATCGGTCCTAGGACCCCAGCTATTCACAATATATATTAATGATCTAGACGAGGGAACGAGATGTAATATCTCCAAGTTTGCAGATGACACACAGCTGGGTGGGCGTGTGTGCTGTGAGGAGGATGCCGAAAAACTCCAATATGATTTGGACAGGTTGGGTGATTGGGCAGAATCATGGCAGATGCATTATAATGTGGATAAATGCGAGGTTATCCACTTTGGTGTCAAAAACGGGAAGGCAGATTATTATCTGAATGGCAATAGATTGGGAGAAGGGGAAGTGCAACGAGACCTGGGAGTCCTTGTGCACCAGTCGTTGAAGGTAAGCATGCAGGTGCAGCAGGCGGTTAAGAAGGCAAATGGTATGTTGGCCTTCGTAGCGAGAGGGTTCGAATACAGGAACAAGGATGTCTTGCTGCAGTTGTACAGGGCCTTGGTGAGACCACACCTTGAGTATTGTGTGCAGTTTTGGTCACCTTATCTGAGGAAGGATGTTCTTGCCATGGAGGGAGTGCAGCGAAGATTCACCAGGCTGATACCTGGGATGGCAGGAATGACGTATGAGGAGAGATTGGGTCGATTGGGCTTATACTCGCTGGAGTTTAGAAGAATGAGAGGGGATCTCATTGAAACTTATAAAATTCTAACAGGACTAGACAGACTAGATGCAGGAAGGATGTTCCCGATGGTCGGGGAGTCCAGAACCAGGGGTCACAGTCTAAAGATAAGGGGTAAGCCATTTAGGACAGAGATGAGGAAGAATTTCTTCACCCAGAGAGTGGTGAACCTGTGGAATTCTCTACCACAGAAGGCAGTGGAGGCCAATTCATTAAATATATTCTAGAAGGAGTTAGATATATTTCTTAAGGCTAAAGCGATATGGGGAAAAGGCAGGGACAGGGTACTGAATTTGGATGATCAGCCATGATCTCATTGAATGGCAGAGCAGGCTCGAGGGGCCGATTGGCCTGCTCCTGCTCCTATCTTCTATGTTTCTATGATAATGCAACTTTTTTCCCCAAAAAACCCAGAAACCAATTTCGCATGGGCAAATGCAGGAAGTGCTGTGTTTACTTCGATGGTGCCCAGAACTCCAGGTGTAGCTGAAGATGATGGTGCTGATGTGGTATCTAGCGATGATATCCACTTTGAGCCAATAGTTTCTTTACCTGAGGTAAAAAGCAAAGTAATTGATCCAACTGTGCTATCAGTTAATCATTGCAGGTCTGTGAAATCATTGGCATTTGTGGTGGTAAATTTATTTAAATTAACACTGCACATTTATTGTATCCCATTTGCTACCCATTGATCAATTACTTAATGGTCAAATTTCCACAAATAATTTGTTATGTATTCTGTAGCATAGTTAAAAAGTTGTTGGTTATCTTAAACAGGCTAAGAAACACGGCTAAGAAACACAGCTAAGAAAGGAAAGTATCCCGTATGCTTTAACCACCTTATCTATCTGTTCTGCTACCTCAGGGATCTGTGAACATGCACTCCAAGGTCCCTATGTTCCTCTACACTTCTCAGTATCCTACCTTTGTTTGTGTATTCACTTGCCTTGTTAGCCCTCCCCAAATACATTACCTCACACTTCTGATTGAATTCGATTTGCCACTTTTCTGCCCACCTGACCAGTCCATTGATATCTATCTTCTTCACTATCAACCACACAGCCAATTATTGTATCATCTGCAAACCTCTTATTCATGGCACCTACACTAAAGCCTAAATCACTGATGTATACCACAAAAAGCAAAGGACCTAGTACGGAGCCCTGCGGAACCCCACTGGAAACAGCCTTCCAGTCACACACACCCCCATTGCCCTTTGCTTCCATCCACTGAGCCAATTTTGGATCTAACCTGCCACTTTCCCTTGGAGCCCATGGGTTTTTACTTTCTGACCAGTCTGCCATGTGGGACCTTGTCAAAAGCCTTGCTAAAATCCAAGTAGACTACATCAAACACACTACCCTCATCGTTCCTCCTTGTTACCACCTCAAAATTTCAATCAAGTTCGTCAGACACGACCTTCCCTTAACAAATCCATGCTGACTGTCCTTTATTAATCCGTGCCTTTCTAAATGAAGATTAATACTGTCCCTCAGAATTTTTTCCAATAATTTGCCCACCACTGAGGTTAGGCTGACTGCCCTGTAATTACTCGGTCTATCCCTTTCTCCCTTTTTAAACAACGGTACAACGTTGTTAGTCCTCCGGCACCACGCCTGTAGCCAGAGATGATTGGAAAATGATGGTCAGAGCCTCTACTATTTCCCGCCTTGCTTCTCTTAACAGCCTGGAATACATTTCATCCGGGCCTGGCAATTTATCTACTTTCAAAGATGCTAAACCCCTTAATATTTCCTCTCTCACTGTTTATCTCATCTAATATTTCACACTCCTCCTCCTTAACTAAAATGTTTGCACCGTCCCTCTCTTTTGTGAAGACAGACGCAAAGTATTCATTGAGAACCATAGCCACTTCTTCAGTCTCCACACGCAGTTTACCTCTTTTCTTAGTTATCCTCTTGCTCTTTATGTATTTATAAAACATCTTTGGGTTTTCCTTAATTTGACTTGCCAATAACTTTCATGCCCTCTCTTTGCTTTCCTAATTTCCTTTTTAATTTCACCCCTGCACTTTCTATACTCTAGGCTTTCTGCAATATTGAGCTCTCTGTATCTGACAAAAGCTTCCCTTTTTTCCTTACCCTACCCTGTATGCTCCTTGACATCCAGGGAGCTCTAGATTTGGGAGTCCCACCCTTTTCCTTTGTGGGAACATATTTGCTCTGAGCCCTCACTATCTCCTCCTTGAATGCTTCCCACTGCTCTGAGACTGATATACCTTCAAGTAGCTGTTTCCAGTCCACTTTTGCTAAATCACATCTCTGCTTAGTAAAATTGGCCTTTTCCCCAATTAAAGACTTTTACTCCTGATCTACTCTTGGCCTATCTTTGTCATTTTCCATAACTACGCTAAATCTAACTGAATTATGATCTCTCTCTGATATCCATTCCACCTGCCCAGCTTCATTCCCTAAAACTAAGTCCAGAACTGCCTCCTCTTGTTGGGCTTGCTACGTACTAGCTAAAAAAAGTTCTCCTGAATGCATTTTAAGAATTCTGTGCAATCTGTACCTTTTACACTGATTATATATTAGGGTAGTTGAAATCCCCTACTATTACTGCCCTATTGTCTTTGCACTTCTCAGAAATTTGCATACATATTTGCTCTTCTATCTCTATGTATAACTTAAACTTAGTTGTCTAATTACTTTTTATCCCCATCTAATTTGTATATGATCTTTGTCACCTAGGTTAGTAACTAATATTGTGACACTAGTACTGCCCAACGTTCGTTTCTTTGGAGTTACAGAAATCTTAGGAAAGTTGATTGCCAATAAATTCACATACCAGCAATTTTGTAAATTATTAATAAATGCTATTAATACTACTAGGTTGAGACAAAATCTGGTGAAGAGGATGAGGAAGTTATATTTAAGGAAAGATGTAAACTGTATCGCTGGGACCGAGACACTTCTCAGTGGAAAGAACGTGGTGTTGGAGATCTAAAAATTCTGTATCACTCCCAAAAGCAATGTTACCGTATTCTGATGAGGAGAGAACAAGTTCTCAAGGTCTGTGCAAACCATGTTATTACTGAGGAAATGGAACTCAAATTAATGAATGCATCAAGTAATGCATTTGTCTGGACTGCAGCAGATTACACTGGTGAGTTCTGTCCTGCATTATTCAGATAGTGGCACTGTTTATTAAATTATGTAGTCAGTTGTGATCACTACTTATAGTTGTATTCCATTGAATAATTTTAGTATTCTGCATAGTCTTTAATTCTTTTAGAGCTCTAGTGGAGAAAGCACAAAAACTATTTTAGCATTAAATTATTTGGCACATCATTCTGATAAAAGAATATAAATTGCCCCTGCCTACTAGCCAGAAAAGTAATATACCTGTTGGTACTTTTTCAGATGGAGAAGCAAAAATAGAACAACTTGCTGTCCGATTCAAAACTCCAGAGTTGGCTGCTGTGTACAAAAAGAAGTTTGAAGAATGTCAAAATGCACTTTCACAGCTCCAGAAATCTGAGGAATCCCAAGTTATGGCCCTATCAGATAGCAGCAATCCTGTTGTTTATTTTGATGTATTAGCTGGTGAGGAGATCTTGGGGCGAATTACTATGGAACTGCTAGCAAATAATGTTCCACGAACAGCTGAAAACTTCAGGGCCCTCTGCACTGGAGAGAAGGGTATTGGATTTAAAAACTCAATATTTCACCGGGTTATTCCAGAATTTGTTTGCCAGGTAATTAATTACCTTCTGTCCCTACCTGTATTGGTACTGAGCTTTTTGTTTTTGGCAGATGTATGCTGTTTGTAGCTGTAATATAAAATGTATGCCAATATCTTGTAGTTGATCCAGTAAGTTGCAGATTGGCTAGTAGAACCCAGCTAGCCCCAAGTTAATGGGTTCAAAGTCTCTGCTCTTGCTGAGAGGGCTGTGTATTTGGACAATTGCAGGCCAGTTCCAAATGAACACAAGTCCATAGCACAAATTATCACCAAAGGCACCAAGAATTACATAGAATATACAGCATGGAAACAGGCCATTCGGCCCAACTAGTCTGTGCTGGTGTTTGTACTCAACACAAGTCTCCTCCCATTACATATATCTCATCTCAGCTTTTGAGCATATCTTTGTTCCTTTTTCTCTCATGTACTCATCTAGTTTCCTTTTGAAAGCATCTAAGCTATTTGCCTGAACCACTTCCTGTGGTAGCAATTCCACATTCTAACCACTCTGAGCAAAGACATTTCTCATTTCCCTATTGGATTTATTAGTTAACTGTCTTGTATTTATTGCCCCTAGTTTTGGATTCTCCACAAGTGGAAACATTCTCTCCACATCTACCCTGTACAACCCATTAATAATTTTAAAGACCTCCATCAGGTCACCTCTAGCCCAGTACTTTCTCCAGTGCTTCTATATCCTTATTTATAGTATATGGAGCAGAACTGTGCACAGTACTCTTAAGTGCTGCCTGACCAGGGTCCTATACAAGATTAACATCTTCACTACTTTTGAATTCTATACCCATAGAAATAAATCCCTGTGCTTTGTTAGCATTTTTAATTGCTTTGCTGACTTGCAATGCTGCTTTTAATTTGTTCACCTGTATCCCAAGATCCCTTTATTCTTCTACCCTATTCAATTTCTTATTTTCTAAGGTGTAGGTGATGTTTCTATTTTTCCTACCAAAGTGCATCACTTCACATTTATCTATGTTAAAGTTAATTTGCCACTTAACTGCCCAGTCTGAAAGTAATGTAGGAAACGCAACAGCCAATTTGCACACAGCAAGGTCCTGGTCTGAGAAACAATGACCCTGATTTCACTGTCAGTGGCGAAGGAACAGCGCTCGCCGTTTGCTACGCTGACAGCTGCCCACAGATATTTTGCGGGCTTTTGAATGAAGACTTTGTCATCAGGCATCTGATCCAGCGTGGCGCCCTCTACAGGGGATCTGTGGCGTCTGAGCAGGACGAGAAAAAATTAGGCTCTTCAACCAATCAGATTGAAGAATCCTCATTGAGCCACGCAGAGTCTAAACCAGGAATTCTAAATTGGATTTAAATCATGTACAGAAAGCAAAATAAAGATTGGAAAAGAAAGATGTGATTGAGAGAGATAAGAGACACACTTTTTTTTATTTATTTTAAATCTCCAACACTAATTAAATTCTGATGGGATGAGACGCCACACTTATAAAATTAAATTTTCAGGGCCAGAGAGCTTGTTTGGCAGTAATTATGACTGATCACTCTGTTTAAAAATTCACTTACGCCTGAATGCACCAGCCCTAACTTCTGGCATATTTAGTGGGTAGGTACAGCAACTTCACACCCTTGCATTGATTTCAATGCCGAGACTATCGGCGAGGTACTGTTATAGCGCAGTCTGTGGAGGAGCAAGGTAACACAGACCGCAACTTCCGAATTTTCACATAACTGCGGGTTTACTGTCCGATTTACTCCATAATAAAGGTGAGCGCTGTTGGCCTCGCCATTATTCTCGACGCAAAATCCAGGCCAGTAGGTTAATTGGCACTACAGTGGCTCTTGTGAGGTTGAGGTTAAGGCATATAAAAGAATCTTTGCATCTAATTATGCTGTATCTGACCTGGGAGTTGTGCCCAAAATGAGTGCCATTTCCAGCAATAACATCCCACCACTTCTCAATTGCTGTAATAATGAAGTTTGTCCAGTTCAAATTCAAGGGGCAAAGTTATCAGTGTGAGATACTTCCATTTAGCACCTACAGTGCTTGCTCTTAGTCACAACATATTTCAAGACGCCACAGATAATTGGACCCAGGAGGAGATGGCATCGAAGGATGGGGGTGGAGGATATCCCTTGTGGATAATTGGCTACTCCTACTCCATCCTCAGCTGCTGCCTCCTCCCCTGCCCACCACCCTCCATTACCGTCGTCTCCTACGCCATCTGTCATCTTGCTGCCTCCTCTCCTCCTCGGTCCAGTTATCTGCCATGCGCTAACCCTGCTTGACTGTGACCAACTAATATGCAAATATATATACATTAGAAGTATATAGATGTGCCATTGGGATTTCCATTTAATCGTTGTGTCCAGCTGTATTGTGTCTTGGTCTCAAAATTGATTGGTTTAAGGATTTCCAAAATATGATTGCAACTAGAAAGGCCTTAAAGTTACGAATCTAAGATGCTGTGGTAATTTCCCCCTGATTTTCAGTTCATGCTCTCGCTAATTATGTAAAATTTGAGAGTTTTGCAAGACAGCTATAGGGAGTGGGCTAAGATTTAAAATCAGCAGGAGGCGATGTTATTCAAATACCAATGCAGCAGTTGAAATGAGAGAAGAGAGAATACATATTTGTAGATGCCAATGGGATGAAATTTAGAGTTTAGGTAGAGAGTAACTTTATATTTGTCATGTAACATGAATTGCATTCTGTTTCAGGGTGGTGATATCACAAAATTCAATGGATCTGGTGGACTGTCTATTTATGGTGATAAATTTGAAGATGAAAACTTCATTCTGCGACACACTTGTCCTGGTTTGTTGTCCATGGCAAATCAAGGGCCAAACACCAATACTTCACAGTTCTTCATCACTCTGAAGGCAACCCAACATTTAGATTTGAAGCATGTAGCTTTTGGCTATGTAAAAGAAGGCATGGATGTTGTGAAAAAAATTGAAACATTTGGTTCAAAAAATGGCCGCACGAGTAAAATCATTGTAATCACTGATTGTGGACAACTATCTTAAGTGGAGAATACCTGGTTTCTCTCTGTGGTCATGCTCTATTATCTAGAAATCTTGCATTAAGGGTTTGGAATGGTGTAATATTGGATATTACCACAGTGTAAAACTGTACTGGTCAAATTGGATGTACAAATTATATTGACTGCTACCAGCTGTTAAGTTTTTTTTTTAGTGTTGGATATTGCATGTTTCAGAATAAAAGTTTTGACAAACATTTAACGAGCAGTGGAATTATCTTAAATGTACATGTAACATGGTTTTGTGACATTTTGCAGTTCCAGTCAAATTGTACAGAGAGCAGTTTTTAACCTGGCAATCAGTGTTCAGAAAAAATTGTCATTAAGCTCCAACATTTTTTTAAAAAGTGTAACATTTGAGAATTCGAGGTGCAACTTAGTAACTGCATTCCAGGACTAAAAGTGGAAATTGCCACAGAATTGGGTGATTTTCACCAGGCTATTTTGGTTGCATTCAGATTTTAGTGCAACATGCAGATTTTTCAATTCAGGATCTTAGAATGGGGTTAAATTTGCTGATGGTAATTCACTGTCTTGTTGCCAAGATGAAAGTTCTGCTATTAACATTGCAAATACTGAAATAGATTTGACACTATTGTAAAATGTAAAGTTTTTTTTTACACATTGTCTAGTATTTGCTAATGTTTGATTGGCTCTGTAATTTTAAATTGGTAACTTTAAATGGTTAAAACCCATAACTTTATAAATATTTATAATAAAGGATTAATTCTGTATCTACTTCTGTTGATTTAAGCAATTTCCTTTCTATTAGTTTGTTTCAAATTCATGCAAACTTGAAGTGGAGGTACATGCCTACCAACATTAAATTTTGTTGTACCTTTCTAAATGTTTTCAAATTGTGCATTTCTTCTTTCTCAGATAGCTTCATTACTAAGTCATTAAAGATATGATGCATTTAAGAAATTAATACATGGGGGTATGGTGGCATAGTGGTTGGTACTGGACCTGTAATCCAGAAGCCTGGACTAATGATCCGGAGACGTGAGTTCAAATTTAGTTAATTAAATAAATCTGGAATAACTAGCTAGTATCAGTGGTGACTGAAACTACCGGATTGTCGTAAAAACCCATCTGGTTCACTAATGTCCTTTTAGGGCAGGAAATATGCCGGTCTGGCCTATGTGACTCCAGACCCACAGAAATGTGATGACTCTTAACTGCCCTCTGAAATGGCCTAGTTGTACCAAACCGCTACGAAAAGTAGTAAGAATAAAATGGGACGGACCACCTGACATCGACCTAGGCACTGGATTTGGACATGACAAAGGCACACCTAGCCCACTCAACCCTCAAGTCCTCATGAACATTTGGAGACATGTGCCAAAGTTGGGAGAGCTGTTCCACAAGTTAGTCAAGCAACAGCCTGACATAGTCATACTCACAGAATTATACTTTCAGCCTCCTCCATCACCATCCCTGGGTATGTCCTGTCCCAGTGGCAGGATAGACCCACCGGAGGTGGCAGCACAGTGGTATACAGTCAGGACTGAGTGGCCCTGGGAGTCTTCACCATTGACTCCTATGAAGTCTCAGGGCAGCAGCTCAAGCATAGGCAAGGAAACCTGCTCATTACCACCTACTGCCCTCCCTCAGCTGAGGAATCTACTCCTTGTTCGCCATTTGGAAGAAGCACAGAGGGCAGCAAGGGCACAGAATGTACTCTGGGTGGGGACTTCCATATCCAGCACCAAAAGTGGCTCGGTAGCACTACCAAAGCTGCCTGAGTTGTGAAGGACGTAGCTGTCAGATTGGGCCTGCGGCAGGTGATGAGCGAACCAACCGGAGGGAAAAACCTACTTCACGTCATACTCGCCAATCTACCTGTCGCAGATGAATCTGTCCAGGACAGTATTGGTAGGAGTGACCACTGCACAATCTTAGTCTCCACAAAGTACTGTCTTCACACTAAGGTCAAGCTCCAACGTGTGGCACAACCACTACTAAATGGGACAGATTCAGAACAGATCTAGCAGCTCAAAACTGGGCATCCATGAGGCGCTGTGGGGCATCAGCAGAATTATATTCCACCACAATAACATCATGCTCTGGCATATCCCTCTCTCTACCATTACCATCAAGCCAGGGGACCAATCCTGGTTCAATGAGTGTAGAAGAGCATGCCAGGAGCAGCACCAGACGTATCTAAAAATGAGATGCCAACCTGGGGCAGCTACAACACACATACATGCATGGTGAACAGCAGAAGCGGCATGCTATAGACAGAGCTAAGTGATCCCACAATCAACGGATCAGATCAAAGCTCTGCAGTCCTGACACATCCAGTTGTGAATGGTGGTGGACAATTAAATGACTAACGGGTGGAGGAGGCTCCATGAATATCCCCATCCTCAATGATGGTGGAGCCCAGCATATGAGTGTAAGAGACAAGGCTGAAGGGTTTGCAACCATCTTCAGCCAGAAGTGCCGGGTGGAGGATCCATCTCGGCCTCCTCCTGAGGTCCCCATCATCACAGAAGCCAGTCTTCAGCCAATTCAATTCACTCCACATGATATCAAGAAACGGCTGAGTGCACTGGATACAGCAAAGGCTATCGTGCTGAAGACTTGTGTTCCAGAACTAGCAGTACCTCTAGCCAAGCTGTTCCAGTACAGCTACAACACTAGCATCTCCCCAACAAGGTGGAAAATTGATCATTCGGCTCCAGACCTCATTACAGCCTTGGTCCAAACATGGACAAAAGAGCTGAATTCCAGAGGTGAGAGTGACTGCCCTTGACGTCAAGGCAGCATTTAACCAAGTGTGGCATCAAAGAGCCCTGGTAAAATTAAAGTCAATAGGAATCGGGGAAAACTCTCCCCTGTCGGGAGTCATACCTTGCACAAAGGAAGATGATGCGGAGATGCCGGTGTTGGACTGGGGTGGACAAAAATGAGAAGTCGCACAACACCAGGTTATAGTCCAACAAAGGAAGATGGTTGTGGTTGTTGGAGGCCAATCATCTCAGCCCCAGGACATCGCTGCAGGAGTTCCTCAGGGCAGTGTCCTAGGCCCAACCATCTTCAGCTGCTTCATCAATGACCATCCCTCCAATATAAGGTCAGAAGTGGGGGTGTTCGCTGATGATTGCACAGTGTTCAGTTCCAATGAAGCAGTCCATGCCCGCATGCAGCAAGACCTGGACACCATTCAGGCTTGGGCTGATAAGTGGCAAGT
The DNA here is from genome assembly GCA_030390025.1 of Squalus acanthias. Classification (NCBI taxonomy): domain Eukaryota; kingdom Metazoa; phylum Chordata; class Chondrichthyes; order Squaliformes; family Squalidae; genus Squalus; species Squalus acanthias. The sequence continues at coordinate 48,637,447 of CM059431.1, read as the reverse complement.
AACATTTGCGTCCTAAGTGCCAAGCAATGATCATCTCCAACAAGAGAGAGTCTAACCACCTCCCCTTGACATTCAACAGCATTACCATCGTCGGATCCCCCACCATCAACATCCTGGGGGTCACCATTGACCAGATACTTAACTGGACTAGCCACATAAATACTCTGGCTATAATAGCAGGTCAGAGGCTGGGTATTCTGCGGCGAGTGACTCACCTCCTGACTCCCCAAAGCCTTTCTACCATCTACAAGGCACAAGTCAGGAGTGTGATGGAATACTCTCCACTTGACTGGATGTGTGCAGCTCCAACAACACTCAATAAGCTCGACACCATCCAGGACAAAGCAGCCCGCTTGATTGGCACCCCATCCACCACCTTAAACATTCACTCCCTCCACCACCGGCACACTGAGGCTGCAGTGTGTACCGTCTACAAGATGCACTACAGCAACTCGCCAAGGCTTATTCGACAGCACCTCCTAAACCCACAACCTCTTCCACCTAGAAGGACAAGGGCAGCAAGCGCATGGGGACAGCACCACCACCATCCAAGTTTCTTCATTGTTGCTGGGTCAAAATCTTGAAACTACCTACCTAACTTCACCACATGGACTGCAGCGGTTCAAGAAGGCGGCTCACCACCACCTTCTCAAGGGCAATTAGGGATGGGCAATAAATGCTGGCCTTGCCGTGAATGAATAAAAAAGACATAATTCTCCCAAGTTCCTATACAAAGTCATCCTTCCATTGGCACTACTTAGTTTTTCCTCCTTTTGCCAGCAGTGTTTTAGTTACAGCCTCATAAGAAATATATTTAAAGTGAACCTTTTTCCCATCTAAGTTCTGTTGGAGGCTACTTTAAACTTCAACTTTCATTCACTCTTCAGCTGTTGCCAGCATGGAGTACTTTTTTCCCGTGTAAACATTTTCTTCATATCAAAGTTCGTCTTCAAATTCTGAATATTTTCATTGTACATATGGAAGGCACATGTAGCAGGATATAACCCACCAGTATAGTATATAGTGTGAAGATTCTCAGTTGCCCAAGGCAAGGATGTTGAGATTATCCTGAACGACAGGATGTTTTTGGTTACCTAACTGCCACATACCAGGTATAAGTCTTATGGCTGTTAGCTGTGCCTCAGTGGTAGCACACTCACCTCTGGGTCAAAAGGTTGTGGGATCAAGTCCCACTCCAGATACTTGAGCACAAAATTTAGGTTGCCACTGCAGTACAGTACTGAGACATTGCTGCACTGTCTAAGGTGCCGACTTTCGAACGAGATGTTAAACCGAGGCCCTGTCTGCCCTCTCAATGGACGTAAAAGATCCCATGGTGCTATTTTGAAGAGCAGGGAAGTTCTCCCTGGTATCCTGGCCAATATTTAGCTGGTCATTATCACATTGCTGTTTATAGCACTTTGCTATGTGCAAATTGGCTGCTGAGTTTCCTACATTGCAACAGTGACTACACTTCAAAAGTACTTCACTGGCTTTAAAGCACTTTGGGACATCTTGAGGTATTGAAAGGTGCTATATAAATGCAAGTCTTTTTTCTTCCTCACACTAATCCAAGAACACAAGTACCCAAACAAAGGGTCCATCCAGCACAGCAGTAGAATTGTAGCAGATCTCTTGACCACGATGATGCAAGTTGCAGACAAAATAGGCTTTATGTCCCTCATTTGATTGGGAAAGCTATCTATGCATCTTACTGTGGGAGCGAAAGTCCGTATGACCTGACTACTTCAATGTTCTTTCTGCACAGTCTGTGAGACCAGCACATGGTGAGTTAAAATTTGAAACAGCTTTCTGCTGAGCATGGGCTGCAAATTGTGTAAGGGGATTTTTTGAAGCAAATGTATCTCCACAGATCAGAGTGCTGACCTGTGTGCCTATCAGGTCGGGAATCAATTCACTAGTATTTATGGTAATAAAATGAATGGGAAGCTTAAGATGGCAATCAGATCTCTTGTGTTTTTGGAAGTGCATGTTTGTTGGGTTTATGCTGCTATTCCGTTGTCATTTGTATGTATCTTTGATGTACTATGATTTATTAGAAGTATGTATCGAATGTAGTGATCCAAGGTAAAGAATAGCATAAGAAATGTGAGGGAATGACTGTTTAGCAGCTTATACTGGAATCGTGGATAGTGTGATGTCTCAACAGCAGCTCACTCTCATACTGGAATGGTGTAGTGTGGAAAGACCTGAGCTCTCATACTGGTTGTGGATGGTATGAGGTTGCAATAAAGTCCTCCTGATCCTGCATTACTACAACTGAGTGTGTGTATAATCTGGCGTTTAAAGTAACGAAACGAAAAAGATCAAGAAAGCGGTCCAACACTTACCAGCTTGTTTTATTCCCAATCTTAAGCAGCCTCTTCTAAGATGGAGGTACAGGCACCATCACTGCTGTCGTGACTAGTAGGCTTTCAGGAGGGCAAGATACCAATACCGATTTCCCTCATCCTGAACCAACGCTCATATCAGATTTATATATAGATCTTATCCTGACTGCTGCTTGTGGATCCATTGGGCTAGAAATTGCTCCCCTCAATGGCGCTAAAACGCCGGCCGCCACTCTTTCGCCAGCTGGTGGTGGGTCCCGCGGTGGCCACCGTTTTCGTGCTTACCTTTGTGCTGCCAGTAACTGGCAGTGCCAGGCTGGAAAAAATAGCGGCGTGGTGATATCAACGCCAACTTAACATCACCAACGCGAATTTTGACCCTAGCGCTCTGGGTCCTAAGCATGCTGGGTTAACCTGGCGTGTAAGCAGGCTGACAGTGGCGATGTCAGCACCTCTTAAAGGGACACACACATCTTTCAGGTAATTTTGTATTTAAGCTTTTGGAGTGGTGTTTTTGATTTTATTGAAGTAGTGGCTTGCTGCAATAGATGTTAAAAGTTTTTTAAGTATGTAGGGAGTGCTGCTGGATGCTTGCAAGGGCTCGGATAGTAAATGAAGGCTTTTGAGAAAACAGAAAATGCTGCAAATACTCAGCAGGTGTGACAACACCTGTGGAGAGAAAAACAGAGTTCACGTCTCAGGACAAGATGCTGCCTGACCAGCTGAGTATTTCCAGTATTTTCTGCTGTCATTTCAGATTGACAGCATCTGGTCGCAAAGGAAGGGGAAGATACAGAAGAGGAGGAAGCTAAAGAGGAAGAAGCAGAAGAGGAGGAAGCCAAAGAGGAGGGAGCAGGAGAGGAGGAAGCAGACGGAAGGATGCATCCCAAACAGCTCCTTTCTGGCCGGGATATGCGGGATGGAATCATTCGCCTGCGGTCCCAGAAACCACAACCGCAATTCAACTTTCAACATTAGTCCCACACCTTACCTTCCCTCTGTTACTGAGCATCACAACGTCCCCTTGGCCACGATGCTGAAATAAAAGCCAATCCACCTATATACATCTATCCATCCAATATGACATCAAGAAATCAACTCATAACCCGTATGCATTCTCTTAGTGCCTGTCTTGTGTGTGGCTTTGCCTATCCTACTGATGTCACGCAGTGCTACCACATTGGCTGCAGCATGGCTGGTGGAAGGCTGCTGACTTTCAGTGGGGGACACTGCAAATGGCCTTGCTGGTTGACCTTGAGGAACTGGTGGCTGGGAGTGTCAAATCAATCTTCTTCTTCTCATCTTCTTCACTCTCCTCTCCCTCTTCTTGGTCACCCACTGGCTCGGCAGGCTGCATTTCTTGGGTGTGTGAAATGAAGAAGGCACAAGGGTGGAGTTGTGGTGATGGGGGGCAGGAAAGCATGAGGTGCATGCCAGAAGGAGGATAACGTATGAGGATACCAACATCTTGTATCCTTTCAGCCCTGCCGCTGGCCAAGGGCTCAGCCATGCCCCTACCAAGAATGGCCTGCACCGTCTCCTCTAAGGGAATGAGGTGAAGCTAGGAATGGAAGATGTGCCTTGTGATTGGTGCAGATTGTTGATAGGTAAGTGATTGGGGGTCATGCATTGAGCAGTGTGTGAGGCTAGTGGTGCAGTTGGTAGGAGATGGCTTTTGAAGATGCATTCACTGACCTTGACCAGTAGTCTGAGGTCATGAAGCTTCTTTGGGCACTGGAGCCAAGTGGTGGGGACGATACTACTGGCAGTGACAGCCTCAGTGATGTGGTCCCTCATCGTTCTTTCTGGAGGGTCTTCTGGCCCCTATGGGTAGAGGGCCGCTCTTGCAGTGTTGACCTGCTGCACAAAGCTGGAGTGCTGCATACGAGACCCTGGGTACACCCTCCCTGGCTTGCTGAGCCATTTGTATTAGTGCTGAGGCATTTTTCCCATTTTTTGAGGTTAGGAAGGGAATTCAGCTTTAAGTGCTGAATATTCACATTTGGACTTCTTTTTAATGTTAATTTTTTTTTAAAAGCAGACAGGGCTGAAAACGGCATTGTTTCACTTCATTTTAATTTGTATTGCTTCAGTGTGCATGGCCCCTTTAATTCTCAGACCTCTTCATTGCCCACAATTCCTTGCGAGCTCCACAACCTCGCTTCCAGAGGCTGTGGGAAGCTGCAACGCTGCACCTGCACACAAACTCTGCCTTGGATGCCTCCAGCAATGCCACCAGTTTGGTGTTGCAGGGCAGGTAAGTGCTGCACCAACAATCTCCATCCCCTCAGATGAATTTTGCCCCATTAGCGTTGCAGCCATTTTCAGCGGCCGTTAACTCCAGTTGCCGGTGACACCAGCAACTTTCCTGGCTAAAACGAATATCTTCCCCAATGTTTTTTTTATTCCCTGCATTCCCCCCCCCCCCCCCCCCAAAAAAAAGATCCAGTTCCATTAAGGTTGCTTCTCCCAAGGGGATGAGTGTCAGATTGGGCTTAATTTGCAGATCTACATTTAACTTTCAGTAGATCCACATTTAACTTTGTCATTAAGGATTTAGTTTCCAAAATAGCTTGACTGGCACAGTGGAATGCAGCATTGAGATGGCTGGTTTATCCTCTGCTGTAGGAGTTAAATGCCTTTTGTTTGCTTTGGTCCATCTGGACTTGGACCACATTTCTGATTCTTCAGAAACTGATGGCAGGAAGATTTTTTAAATTAATTTTTGGATGTGGGTGATGCTGGTAAGGCACGTGTGGGAGGAAAGCAGCTACGACCAAGATAATGTTGTTGCAGAACAGGAATGCAGTCTAAAGCGGATCCCTCTGGGGCCTTAACAACCCTGAGATGAGGGCCCTGTCTATCCCATAAGGGTCCTGCTTGAAAATACCAGCTAACAAATTTTTAAAATGTGTTCTCAGGATAAGGGTGACACTGGTGAGTCTGCGTTTATTGCCCATCCTTTGTTACCTAGAGAATGTCGTGATGGGCCTTCTTGAACTGTTGTAGTCCTCGTGATAGTGCTCCCAATATGTTGGGGCATACCAGGATTTTTGACCTAGCAATGCCTATGGTCATTATCTAAGTCAGGCTGACATGTGACTTGGAGGTGATGGAGTTCCCACAACATTGCTGTTCTTCTTCTTTGTGATAGAGGGTGCAGGCCAGGGAGGGAGATGCTGTCAAAGTAACCTTGGTGAGTGGCTGCCATACATCCTGCAACCACAGTGCACCTGTGATGGAGGGGCTGAATCTAGAGTCGGTGGTAGGAACCACTGCTCAGTGACCTGCTCTATCCTGAATGAGCTGCAGTGTTGTAGCTGCACCTTTCCAGGAGAATAATAAGTATTCCATCACACTTTTGAGGCTTGTAATTGGAGGAGAATGTATAAGCGGTTAGGAGGTAATTGTAGAATACCCAGCCTCTGCTCTGCTCTTGTAGCTAGTCTATTTAAGCTTCTGATTAAGGGTGATGGTAGGGGACTCAGTGATGGTGGTGCCAGTGAAGGTCAAGGGAGGTAGTTGGGCTTTTTGCTGTTGATGGTCATTGTCTCACACTTGTGTGGTGCAAATGTTACCTGCCACTTGTTAGCCCAAGCTGGATGTTGTCTACAGCCCAGCTGTAGGCTGGTATGGGCTGCTTCATTGTTGGAGGAGTTTTGAATGGAACTGAACACTCAGGAATCATCAACAAAAGCCCTACTCCTAACTTTATGACAGGGAAAGTTATTGATGAAGCAGCTAAAATAGTTTGTGTTTAGCATGCTTCCCTGAGGAACCCTAACTTTTTCCCCATAACCCTGCAAATTAGTCCTCTTCCAATACATATCCAATTACCTTCTGAAAGCTCCTATGGATTCTGATTCCGCCACCCTTTCAGGTAGTGCGTTCCACAGCGTAACAACCCTGTGTGAAAAAAAATTCTCCTCATTTCCCCTCTAGTTCTTTTGGCAATTATTTTAAATCTATAACCTCTGGTTACTGACACACTTGCCAGAAGAAACAGTTTCTCCCTACTTGCTCTATCAAAACCCTTCATAATTTTGAACACCTCTATTAAATCTCCCCTTTACCTTCTCTGATCTAAGGAGAACAATGCTAGCTTTTCCAATCTCTCCACATAACTGAAGTCCCTCATCCTTGGTATCATCCCAGTAAACCTCCTCTACCCTCTCTAAGGACTTGACATCCTTCCTAAAGTATGGTGCCCCGAATTGGATACCATACTTGAGCTGAGGCCAAACCAGTGATTTGTGAAGGTTTAGCATGACTTCCTTGTTTTTGTATTCAATGCCCCTAATTACATAGAAACATAGAATCTAGGAGCAGGAGTAGGCCATTCGGCCCGTCGAGCCTGCTCCGCCATTCAATACGATCATGGCTGATCATCCAACAAAGCCAAGCATCCTATAAGCTTTCTTAACTGCCTTATCAACTTGCCCTGCCAGCCTCAAAGATTTGTGAATATGTACCCCTAGGTCCCTCTGCTCTTGCACCCCCTCAAAATAGTACTATTTAGATTATACTGCCTCTCCATGTTGTTCCTCCCAAAGTACATCACTTCACACTTAGCCGCATTAAATTGCATCTGCCATCTGTCTGCCCATTTCATCATCCTAGCTAAGTCCTCCTGAAGTCTGCTGTCATCCTCACTATTTACTACATTGCCAAGTATTGTATCATCTGCAAACTTTGAAATTGTACTCCCTATACCCAAGTTCAATTAATTTATATATTAAGAAAAGCAATGGTCCTAATACCAACCCCTGGAGGACACTACTACATACTTCTCTCCAATCAGAAAAATATCCACTCACAGCTACAACTCTGCCTCTTATCTCTTCGCCAGTTATGTACCCAAGTTACCACCGTCCCTTTAATCTCATGTGCTTCTATTTTCCGATTAAGTCTGTTATGTGGTACTTTATAAAATGCCTTTTGAAAGTCCATAAATACATCTACTACACTACCTTCATCAACCCTCTCAGTTACTTCATCAAAGAACTCAATCAAGTTAGTTAGAGATGATTTTCCATTAACAAATCTGTGCTGGCTGTCCCTTATTATCCCATGCTTCTTCAAGTGTGAATCAATTTTGTCCTTGACAATAGTCTCCAGTAGTTTTCCCACCACTGAAGATGTAAGAAGTTAAATTGAAAGCATTTAAAGTGAGGCACCATAGATGCTTGTTGCTTACATGCACATATCTACTCACCAAGATTTACAAACAGCCATTTCTGAGCGTCAGTGTCTCAGAAGGCTGTGTTCCCTGTGCCATCTCCCTGCCCCCCGCCGCCCCGGAGACTTTTGGTGAAGACCTGCAGCCCACTTCCACCAGGAGAACAGCATTGTCTGTACCAGTAAAGGTCACCACTGCCTTGAATTTCTTTGCCACAGTATCCTTGCAAGCAGCATCTAGCACATTAATCAGGCAGCAACTGACCACTGCATCAAGAAGATGACTGATGTTTTATTCAGGAGAGCCATATAATTCATATCCTTCCCACTAGAACCACAGAAACAAAGAGAGAGCTATCCAGTTCTACAGACTCCCACAAGTGCAAGGAGCAGTTGATGGAATGTGAGTGTCACTCAAAACCCCATGTGAAAACCACCTCAATTTTATGAGCAGGACAGGCTTGCATTTGATTAATGTCCAGCTATTGCGCAATGGCAACCATCTTATCATACATGTCAAAACTTGATACTCAGAAAGGTGACACTTTCATCATGTGACAATCTACCATACCAGCCCTCATGACATGTATCAGGATGGTTCCTTTCGATCAGGGTTATCCCCTGCAGTCGCAGATAATGACACAAGTAAGGCTTCCACAGGCGGAGGAATGAGGCCTATGTAACTACAAGAAGTGTCATAGAGCAAACTATATATATTCTCAAGTCTCATGTTAAATGCCCAGATAAATCTGGTGGATCCTTGCAATATAGCTCAGCAGTCTCCAGAATTGTAGCTTGCAGCATACTGCATAATATTGCAATGAAGAAAGGCTTGCTGCTTTCAGAAGCTGAATTGGATGATGATGAAGTGGGGTGTGGGGGTGGTGGGGCAGGGTGGGCTGCTGATGGAGGATGGGAAAGCACCGCCATCCCCACAGCATGAGCAGGGTGCAAGGGAAGGGAAGGAGGTGGATTAGGACTGCTAGCAGCCAGAGAAAGGAGGGCACAGCTCATAGCCCAGTACTTTCAATGAAGAAAGGTTATTTAAGAATGGTGAGAGAGGGAAACCAGGGAATTATAGACCAGTTAGCCTAACATCTGTTATCAGGATATTACTAGAGTCTATAATTAAGGATAAGGTGACTGAACACCTTGAAAATTTTCAGCTGATCAGAGAGAGCCAGCATGGATTTGTAAAAGGTAGGTCATGCCTGACGAACCTGATTGAATTTTTTGAAGCGATTACTAAAGTAGTGGACAGGGGAATGTCTGTGGATAATATTTATATGGACTTCCAGAAGGCATTTGATAAAATCCCTCATAAGAGACTGTTAACTAAAGTTGAAGCCCATGGAATTGAAGGCAAATTATTGACCTGGTTAGGAAATTGGCTGAGCGACAGGAGACAGCGAGTAGGGATAATGGACAGGATGTGACTAGTGGTGACCCGCAGGGATCTGTGTTGGGGCCGCAACTATTCACCGTATTTATTAACGACTTAGATGATGGGATAGAAAGCTACATAACCAAATTTGACGATGACACAAAGATAGGCGGCATTGTAGGTAGTGTAGATGAAAGCATAAAATTAGAAAGGGATATTGATAGATGAAGTAAATGGGCAAAACTGTGGCAAATGGACTTCAATGTAGGCAAATGTGAGGTCATCCACTTTGGACCTAAAAAGGATAGAACAGGGTACTTTCTAAATGGTGAAAAGCTAAAAATAGTGGAGGTCCAAAGAGACTTGGGGGTTCAGGTACATAGATCATTAAAATGTCATGAACAGGTACAGAAAATAATCGAAAAGGCTAATGGAATGCTGGCCTTTATATCTAGAGGACTAGAATACAAGGGGTGAGAAGTTATGCTACAGCTATACAAAGCCCTGGTTAGACCACACCTGGAGTACTGTGAGCAGTTCTGGGCACCACACCTGAGGAAAGATTTATTGGCCTTGGTGGTAGTGCAGTATAGATTTACTAGAATGATACCTGGACTCCGAGGGTTAAATTACAAGGAGAGATTACACAAAGTAGGGTTGTATTCCCTTGAATTTAGAGGTTAAGGGGTGATTTGATCGAAGTTTTCAAGATATTAAGGGGAACAGATAGGATAGATAGAGAGAAACTATTTCTGCTGGTTGGTGAGTCTAGGACTAAGGGGCATAGTCTAAAAATTAGAGTCAGACCTTTCAGGAGTGAAGTTAGGAAACACTTCTACACACAAAGGGTGGTAGAAGTTTGTAACTCTCTTCTGCAAACAGCAATTGATGCTATCTCAATTGTTAATTTTAAATCGGAGATTGATAGATTTTTGTTAACCAAAGGTATTAAGTGATATGGGGCAGAGGCGGGTATATGGAGTTAGGTCGCAGATCAGCCGTGATCTCATTGAATAGCGGAACAGGTTCAAAAGGCTGAATGGCCTACTCATGTTCCTATACCTCAAAGTTCTGCACTATCAAAGACCTCTGCAAAGTTCCTTCATGACAGAAATGCAAAGGTCCCCTGCTATCATCCTACTCCCAAAAGTTGCAAGCATGCACAGAAATGAACTCAAGCTGTGTTTACGTTCCATAAAAACATTTCCTCAACAGATGCCAGAAAAACTATTTGAAGTAAGATATTAAAAAATTGGAAATAACAAGGGCAAGACGGGCATGACTCATTTGCAGAGAAGCAGGCCTATAACGAGATGAACAGAAGCAGGCCTATAACGAGATGAACAGAAGCAGGCCTATAACGAGATTAACAGAAGCAGGCCTATAACGAGATTAACAGAAATGAGAAGTCGCACAACACCAGGTTATAGTCCAACAGATTTATTTAAAATTACAAGCTTTCGGAGCTGTCGCCCCTTCCTCAGGTAAAGTTACAATGAGTGAATCTACAATATTTCACAGTATATAGACACAGAAACTGCAGAGATACAATCTTTCAGGGAAGGTGTCCTTACATCAAAGACACACCAAGAGCACAGCCAAGACAATGAGATGTGTCACAGGGGGTCCAACGTGTCAAATCCTGCTGTCTGCAGTGTTTGTTTGGTTTTTTTTGTGTGTTTTTTTTTGTGTTTGTTTTTTTTTGTGTTTTTTAAAAAAAACTGGAAACATAAGAACATAAGAACATAAGAAATAGGAGCAGGAGTAGGCCAATCGGCCCCTCGAGCCTGCTCCGCCATTCAATAAGATCATGGCTGATCTGATCCTAACCGCCAATCTACTATCTATCACAGAACCATCTCCTGCATCTAACAGAATTGCACACACGAAATAGGAGCAGAATCAGGCTACACAGTCCCTGGGCCCGCTCCACTACCCACAGGGCCATGACCGATCCGAACCTAGACTCATGTCCAAATTCCTGCCCGCTCCCCGTAACCCTTAATGCCCTTTACTTCTAGGAAACTGTCTATTTCTGTTTTAAATTTAATTAATGTTGTAGCTTCTACAGCTTTTTGTGGCAGCATATTCCATGGACCTACCACCCTCTGAGTGAAGTAGTTCCTCCTCATCTCAGTTTTGAAAGAGCAGCCCCTTATTCTAAGACTATGTCCCCTAGTTCTCGTCTCACCCGTCATCGGGAACATCCTCCCCGCATCCACCCGATCCAACCCCTTCACAATCTTATATGTTTCAATAAGATCGCCTCTCATTCTTCTGAACTCCAATGAGTAGAGTCCCAATCTACCCAACCTCTCCTCATATGACCACCCCCTCATCCCCGGGATTAACCGAGTGAACCTTTTTTGCACTGCCTCGAGAGCAAGGATGTCTTTCCTTAAGTAAGGACACCAAAACTGTATGCAGTATTCCAGGTGCGGTCTCACCAATACCTTGTACAACTGAAGCAATACCTCCCTATTTTTATATTCTATCCCCCTAGCAATGAAAGCCAACATTCCATTTGCCTTCTTAATCACTTGCTGCACCTGCATACTAACCTTTTGAGTTTCGTGCACCAGGACCCCCAGATCCCTTTGCACTTCAGTACTCTCCAGTTTCTTGCCATTAAGATAATAAATTGCTCTAGGATTTTTCCTGCCAAAGTGCATCACCTCACACTTTCCAGTGTTGTATTCCATCTGCCAAATCTCTGCCCACTTACTTAGCCTGTCTATGTCCCCTTGCAGGTTTTTTATGTCCTCCTCACTCACTACTTTCCCTCCCATCTTTGTATCATCTGCAAATTTTGATATGTTACACTTGGTCCCTTCCTCCAAATCGTTAATATAGATTGTGAAGAGTTGGGGACCCAGCACTGACCCCTGTGGAACACCACTAGTTACTGATTGCCAGTCTGAGAATGAACCATTTATCCCAACTCTTTGCTTTCTGTTAGATAGCCAATCCTCTATCCATGCCAGAATATTACCCCCAATCCCGTGATTTTTTACCTTAAGCAATAATCTTTTGTGTGGCACCTTGTCAAATGCCTTTTGGAAGTCTAAATACACTACGTCCACTGGTTCCCCTTTATCCACTCTATATGTTACTTCCTCAAAGAACTCCAGCAAATTTGTCAAACATGACTTCCCCTTCGTAAAACCATGCTGACTTTGTCCTATTAAATTATGATTATCCAAATGTCCTGTTACTGTTTCCTTAATAATGGACTCCAAAATTTTACCTACCACAGATGTTAGGCTAACCGGTCTATAGTTACCAGCCTTCTGTCTACTGCCCTTTTTAAATAAGGGTGTTACATTAGCAGTTTTCCAGTCTGCCGGGACCTTAGCGGAATCCAGGGAGTTTTGAAAAATTATTACCAATGCATCTACAATCCCTACCGCCACTTCCTTCAAGACTCTAGGATGTAAGCCATCAGGTCCAGGTGATTTATCCGCCTTGAGTCCCATTATTTTACCGAGTACCACTTCCTTAGTGATTTTGATCGTGTTTAGCTCCTCTCCCCCTATAGCCCCCTGTTTGTCCAGTGTTGGGATATTCTTAGTGTCCTCTACTGTAAAGACTGATACAAAATATTCATTCAGTGTTTTTGCCATCTCCATATTTCCCACCATTAATTTCCCGGTCTCATCCTCTAAGGGACCAACATTTACTTTAGCCACCCTTTTTCTTTTTATATAACTATAAAAACTCTTACTATCTGTTTTTATATTTTTTGCTAATTTACTTTCAAGACAGACAACGATGTCGAGTCACGTTCTGTAGCGTGACATGAACCCGATATCCCTATTGAGGCCGTCCTCATGGGTGCAGAACTTGGCTATCAGTTTCTGCTCGATGATTTTGCGTTGTCGTGTGTCTCGAAGGCCGCCTTGGAGAACGCTAACCCGCAGATCCGAGGCTGAATGTCCTTGACTGCTGAAGTGTTCCCCGACTGGGAGGCAACAATCCTGCCTGGCGATTGTTGCGCGGTGTCCGTTCATACGTTGTCTCAGTGTCTGCATGGTACCATGCTCTGGGGCATCCTTTCCTGCAACGTATCAGGTAGACAACGTTGGCCGAGTCACATGAGTATGTACCCTGTACCTGGTGGGTAGTGTCCTCACGTGTGATGACGGTATCTGTGTTCATGATCTGGCATGTCTTGCAGAGGTTGCCATGGCAGGGTTGTGTGGTGTCGTGGTCGCTGTTCTCCTGACAGCTGGGTAATTTGCTGTGAACGATGGTACTTTTGAGGTTAGACGGCTGCTTGAAGGCGAGTAGTGGAGGCGTGGGTATGGCCTTAGCAAGGTGTTCGTCGTCATCGATGACATGTTGAAGGCTGCGAAGAACATGGTACCACTACCGCAGTCCGGCAGTTTTAACCGCCTTCAATTAAAGGTGTCTTTCTTTTTATAGTTCTTTTGTACGTCGATCTTACTTAACGTCTCGTCATTTTACAGGTGGTAATTTTAAACATACTCACCCATCTTAGGTTATCGCTGTCCAAGAGTTTTTGTTCAGATCACGTATCCCATCCTCGTTGCCAATTGAAGTAAGCCCCCAAGCCCGGAACAAGATTAACAGAAGCAGGCCTATAACGAGACTAACAGAAAACGGCTAGCACAGTTCTGGAAACCACATCATGGGCCTTCGTGTGGAAATTATATGTTATCTTTGTATAAACCACCACCCTCGGATAATGAGTAATTGGATCTCCGTAAGGGTAAGGCAGAAATGTTGTATAAATGTGTGTGCTTTGATTAGCTCGGTGGAGTTGGACTTACGCAGCGACGTAAGAAGTTCTCCCCAGGCCTGAATAAACCGTTGTGACTTCAATTACTTGGTCTGTCTTTCCTTCAACAAGCCAGTAGCGTCGACCTTGTATATCACTTGGTCCGCACTTTGGGGGCTTACTTCACTATTCTTCGCAACTACAACTACACACCATGTCTATCCTTTATGCCAGATAACTTACTTAATCAAGCTCCTTGTCTACTATTTCTTTCAAGGTGCTTCAAGTGAGATAAGGTTGAACATTGGGTGTTTGGGCTGGTTTCCCTGCAGTCTTAAAAGCCCGAGGTGACTCGTCTCAGGGAATCAGCAGTCTCAAGTAGACCAGCTTCCAGCAGCCTTTCTTTTGCAGTGGCAAAGGGCAGCAGGTCCATGTCTGAAGCTCCCCCATGTGCAGGCATTAGAGGGCGCCTTAACAAACTCGGCTTAATGCCACTCTTCAGAGAGGCAGAGAATTGTAACCCACTTCTGGCAGCGTACTGGGCACGGGCTCACATGTGTTACTGGTCGGTGTGAGCAGTCAACCTCCTTCCTTCTATGGTTCACAACAACACACTTCGAGTAAGCATGAGACACTTGATGGTACAGTATACAGAACAGACTTTATTGATATACAGTACAGTGATCGGCCTAATTGTATACAGAGGGAGCAGCTTTTCGGTTTCTGTACCTTTTGAGCTCACTGAAGAACTATTGAAAACCATGCTCCTTTAAAGACCATGTTTTGCCTGCATCAAAGGTACATGTCACAGATAAGAGCTCATGACGTATCTATTTCCAAATCCTTTGAAGACAGTCTATCATGTAAACAGTTGTAGTTATTTACTCCAAAGCTACTTCCCTCAAACAAGACTTCCTGACGTAACTGTTCTTAACCTGAAATAAAAAAGAAAATGCTGGCAGCTGTTGATCATTCTGCTATTCCCATTTAGACTTCTTCTAGACCCATCTTTTGTTCCTTTACTTGTCCTATTACCATCTCCTTTTGCCTCACACAATCATCCCAACTGTCTTTTAATCTCTCCTGCCTTCCACTCTGTCACAGACCTTCCCTTTCGTTCTTTTCTCCCCTCCCCTCCCCCCCATCCCTTGCCTCTGCACTTGCTTAAATCCTGTTATAGCTCTAACCTTTTTGAGTTCTGACGAAAGGTCATCGACCTGAAACGTAAACTCTGTTTCTCACTCCACAGATGTTGCCTGACCTGCTGAGTATTTCCAGCATTTTGTTTTTATTTCAGATTTCCAGCATCTGCAGTATTTGTTTTTGTATTACTGTTCTTAACCGCTTTGAAAAACAAGCTTTATTAACTATTTTTCTATACTACAGTTAATGGATTCTCTACCTATGTTTATTACCCTAGCCACTAAAGTTACACTTTAATCACTCATGGCTGACGTCATTACTGTCACTTATTTCCACTTCAAAGCCATCCTGTTTTTCTTGGAAAGTCTGTTGTTCCAAGATACAAAATCTCCAACATATAACTCTCAAGGATGTCCAACATATGATGTCATTACAGATCAAAGAGTCCCATCCAGGCCTTGGAAGCCCTGTGCAAGTGTGGTGTCTGTCCAGTCCCAGCGTAGATAATATCATATCCTGGGCCTATACTCTCTGGAGTTTAGAAGAATGAGAGGTGATCTCATTGAAACATATAAGATTCTGAGTGGATTGACAGGGTAGATGCTGAGGGGTTGTTTCCCCTGGCTGGAGAGTCTAGAACTAGGGGGCATAGTCTCAGGATAAGGGGTCGGTCATTTAAGACCGAGATGAGGAGGAATTTCTTCACTCAGAGGGTTGTGAATTCTCCAAGCCAAAGAGTCGTTGAGTATATTCAAGGCTGAGATAAGATAGATTGTTCGACTCTAGGGGAATCAAGGGATATGGGGATCCGGCGGGAAAGTGGAGTTGACGTCAAAGATCAGCCATGATCTTATTGAATGGCGGAGCAGGCTTGAAGGGTCTCATGGCCTACTCCTGCTCTTAATTCTTATGTTCTCATACTTCTGTATCAAATTTTTCACCCAGTACTTATCTCTTGAATTTATTGATTCAATAAGCCACCATTACATCCCTTCGCAGTCTATTTCATCCTTTACATAGTTAAATCTTATCTGTCTTTTCACACTCCTCTTCCAAGTTTGTTGTAGAATCTGTGACTCTGTTTAACAGATTGACATATATCTCAAATAACAACAGAAAACGCTGGAAAAACTCAGCAGGCCAGGCAGCATCCGTGGAGAGAGAAACAGAGTTAACGTTTCAGGTCGAAGACCTTTCGTCAGAACTGGAACAAAGCAGGAAATGAAATAGATTTAAAGCAAGGATAAAGCTGGGAAAAGGGGGAGGGGATGAAAGAACAAAAGGAGAGATTAAGAGACATTGAGAGACATTAAGAGATGATCAAGGCAAGAGGAGGTGTTAATGTGACAGGTTGAGGCTAAAAGAAGTGTGAAATGCACTGGCAGAATGAAGGACAGCTGCCGGCTTCTGGGCAGCACTCCTAGAAGCCGGCAGCTGTCCTTCATTCTGCCAGTGCATTTCACACTTCTTTTAGCCTCAACCTGTCACATTAACACCTCCTCTTGCCTTGATCATCTCTTAATGTATCTCAATGTCTCTTAATCTCTCCTTTTGTTCTTTCATCCTCTCCCCCTTTTCCCAGCTTTATCCTAGCTTTAACTCTTTTTCATTTCCTGCTTTGTTCCAGTTCTGACGAAACATCTTTGACCTGAAACGTTAACTCTGTTTCTCTCTCCACGAATGCTGCCTGGCCTGCTGAGTTTTTCCAGCGTTTTCTGTTGTTATTTTGTATTTCCAGCATCCGCAGTATTTTGCTATCGTGACATATATCTCATCTATACTCCTTAGGATCTTGAATACTTCAAAAGGGTCACTCCTAAGCCTTCTCTGCTCCAACAACAACAACTTGCATTTATATATTTTTTTATATTCGTTCATGGGATATGGGCATCGCTGGCAAGGCCAGATTTTTAATGCCCATCCTTAGTTGCCCTTGAGAAGGTGGTGGTGAGCCGCCTTCTTGAACTGCTGCAGTCCGTGTGGCGAAGGTACTCCCACAGTGCTGTTAGGTAGGGAGTTCCAGGATTTTGACCCGGCGACGGTGAAGGATCGGCGATATATTTCCAAGTCAGGATGGTGTGTGACTTGGAGGGGAACTTGGCGGTGGAGGAGTTCCCATTCGCCTGCTGCCCTTGTCCTTCTAGGTGGTAGAGGTCGTGGGTTTGGGAAGTGCTGCCGAAGAAGCCTTGGCGAGTTGCTGCAGTGCATCTTGCAGATGGTACACACTGCAGCCACGGTACACCGGTGGTGGAGGGAGTGAATGTTTGAGGTGGTGGATGGGGTGCCAATCAAGCGGGCTGCTTTGTCTTGGATGATGTCGAACTTCTTGAGTGTTGTTGGAGCTGCACTCATCCAGGCAAGTGGAGAGTATTCCATCACACTCCTAACTTATATCTTGTAGATGGTGGAAAGGCTTTGGGGAGTCAGGAGGTGAGTCACTCACCTCAGAATACCCAGCCACTGACCTGCTCTTGTTGCCACAGTATTTATGTGGCTGGTCCAGTTAAGTTTCTAGTCAATGGTGACCCCCAGGATGTTGATGGTGGGAGATTCGGCGATGGTAATGCCGTTGAATGTCAAGGGGAGGAGGTTAGAGGCTCGCTTGTTGGAGCCAGTCATTGCCTGGCATTTGTGTGGCGCAAATGTTACCTGCTACTTATCAGCCCAAGCCTGAATGTCGTCCAGGTCTTGCTGCATGCGGGCATGGACTGCTTCATTATCTGAGGAGTTGCGAATGGCATTTAACACTGTGCAGTCATCAGCGAACATCCCAACTTCTGACCTTATGATGGAGGGAAAGTCATTGATGAAGTAGCTGAAGATGGTTGGGCCTAGGACACTGCCCTGAGGAACTCCTGCAGCGATATCCTGGGGCTGTGATGATTGACCTCCAACCACAACAACCATCTTCCTTTGAGCTAGGTATGACTCCAGCCAGTGGAGAGTTTTCCCCCGATTCCCATTGACTTCAGTTTTACTAGGGCTCCTTGGTGCCAGACTTGGTCAAATGCTGCCTTGATGTCAAGGGCAGTCACTCTCACCTCACCTCTGGAATTCAGCTCTTTTGTCCATGTTTGGACCAAGGCTGTAATGAGGTCTGGAGCTGAGTGGTCCTGGCGGAACCCAAACTGGGCATCAGTGAGCGGGTTATTGGTGAGTAAGTGCTGCTTGATAGCACTGTCGGACACCTTCCATCACTTTGCTGATGATTGAGAGTTGACTGATGGGACGGTAATTGGTCGGATTGGATTTGTCCTGCTTTTTGTGGACAGGACATACCTGGGCAGTTTTCCACATTGTCGGATAGATGCCAGTGTTGTAGCTGTACTGGAACTGCTTGGCTAGAGGAGTGGCTAGTTCTGGAGCACAAGTCTTCAGCAGGACAGCTGGGATGTTGTCGGGGCCCACAGCCTTTGCTGTATCCAGTGTGCTCAGCTGTTTCTTGATATCACGTGGAGTGAATTGATTGGCTGAAGACTGGCTTCTGTGGTGATGGGGACCTCAGGAGGAGGCTGACATGGATCATCCACTCAGCACTTCTGACTGAAGATGGTTGCAAACGCTTCAGCTTTGTCTTTTGCACTCACGTGCTGGACTCCAACATCATTGAGGATGGGGATATTCATAGAGCCTCCTCCTCCCATTAGTTGTTTAATGGTCCACCACCTTTCACAACTGGATGTGGCAGGACTGCAGAGCTTTGATCTGAACCGTTGATTGTGGGATCGCTTAGCTCTGTCTATAGCATGCTGCTTCCGCTTTTTAGCATGCATGTAGTCCTGTGTTGCAGCTTCCCCAGGTTGGCAGCACATTTTTAGGTACACCTGGTGCTGCTCCTGGCATGCTCTTCTACACTCCTTATTGAACCAAGGTTGGTCCCCTGGCTTGATGGTAATGGTAGAGTGAGGGATATGCCGGGCCATGAGGTTACAGATTGTGGTGGAGTACAATTCTGCTGCCGCTGATGGCCCACAGCACCTTATGGATGCCAAGTTTTGAGCTGCCAGATCTGTTCTGAATCTATCCCATTTAGCACGGTGGTAGTGCCACATGATTGAGGGTGTCCTCAGTGTGAAGACGGGACTTCATCTCCACAATGACTGTGCGGTGGTCACTGCTACCAATGCGGTCATGGACAGATGCATCTGCGACAGGTAGATTGGCGAGGACAAGGTCAAATAGGTTTTTCCCTTGTGTTGGTTCTCTCACCACCTGTCGCAGGCCCAGACTGGCAGCTATGGCCTTCAGGACTCGGCCAGCTCGGTCAGTAGTAGTATATAGCACTTTTAACATAGTAAAATGTCCCAAGGTGCTTCACAGGAGCGTTATCAAACAAAATGTGACACCGAGAATTCCAGAGTTTAGGGCCTCGGCAGCTGAAGGTACGGCCACCAATGGTGGAGCAATTAAAATCAGGGATGCGCAAGAGGCCAGAATTGGAGGAGCGCAGATATTTCTGAGGGTTGTAGGGCTGGAGCAGATTACAGAGGCCATGGAGGAATTTGAAAACAAGGATGAGAGTTTTAAAATTGAGGCGTTAGTGGACCAGGAGCCAGTATAAGTCAGCGAGCACAAGGGTAATCAGTGAACAGTACTTAGTGCGAGTTAAGAACATAAGAACATAAGAAATAAGAGCAGGAGTAGGCCATACGGCCCCTCAAGCCTGCTGCGTCATTCAATAAGATCATGGCTGATCATCGACCTCAACTCCACTTTCCCGCCAGATCTCCATAACCCTTGATTCCGAAAATCTATCTAGCTCAGCCTTGAATATACTCAAAGACTCAGCATTCACAGCCCTCTGGGGCAGAGAATTCCAAAGATTCACAACCCTCTGAATGAAGAATTTCCTCCTCATCTTGGTCTTAAATGACCTACCCCTTATCCTGAGAGTATGCCCCCTAGTTCTAGACACTCCAGCCAGGGGAAACAACCTCTCAGCATCCAACCTGTCAATTCCCTTCAGAATCTTGTATGTTTCAATGAGATCACCTCACATTCTTCTAAACTCCAGAGAGTATCGGCCCATTCTACACAATCTCTCATCATAGGGCAGCCCTCTCATCCCAGGAATCAATCTAGTGAACCTTCATTGTACCGCCTCCAAGGCAAGTATATCCTTCCTTAGATAAGGAGACCAAACTGTGCACAGTACTCCAGGTGTGGTCCCACCAAGGCCCTGTATAATTGTAGCAAGACTTCCTTACTCTTATACTCCAACCCCCTTGCAATAAAGGCCAACATGCCATTTGCCTTCCTTATTGCTTGCTGTATCTGCATGCTAGCTTTCTGTGTTTCTTGCACAAGGACACCCAAATCTCTCTGAATACCAACATTTGAAAGTTTCTCACCATTTAAAAAATATTCTGTTTTTCTATTCTTCCTACCAAAGTGAATAACCTCACATTTTCCTACATTATACTCCATCTGCCCCCTTACTGCCCACTCACTTAGTCTATCTATATCCCTTTGCAGACTCTTTGTGTTCTCCTTACAGCTTACTGTCCCACCTGCAAATTTCGATGCATTACACTCAGTCCCTTCATCTCGGTCATTAATACAGATTGTAAATGGCTGAAGCCCCAACACTGATCCTTGCGGCACCCCACTAGTTACAGCCTGCCAACCGGAAAAAGATCAGGTTATCGCTACTCTCTGTTTTCTGTTCGTTAACCAATCCTCTATCTATGCTGCTATATTACCCTGAACCCCATGAGCCCAAATCTTGTGTAATAACCTTTTATGTGGCACTTTATCAAATGCCTTTTGGAAATCCAAATATACTACATCAACTGGTTCCCCTTTATCTACCCTGCTAGTTACATCCTCAAAAAACTCTAATAAATTTGTCAAACACAATTTCCCTTTCATAAAACCATGTTGACTCTGCCTAATCATGTTAGGATTTTCTAAGTGCCCTGATACCGCTTCCTTAACAATGGATTCCAGCATTTTCCCAACGACTGATGTCAGGCTAACTGGCCTGTAGTTCCCTGTTTTTTCTCTCCCTCCTTTCTTGAATAGCGGTGTTACATTTGCAACCTTCCAATCCGCTGGGACTATTCATAGTTAGGATATGGGCAGCAGAGTTTTGGATGATCTCAAGTTCATGTAATGAGGAAGATGGGAGGCTGGCTACGAAAGCATTGGAACAGTTGAGTTCAGAGATAACAGAGGCATGAATGATGGTTTCAGCAGCAGATGAGCTGAGGCAGGGGTGGAGTCAGGCAATTAGTCCATCTCCTTAACCAATTAAATTTAAGGATAAAAAAGCAGAGGAACAACAGAGAAGGAAATCAGGTGAAATAGTCAAGGGAAATAAATAGAGGGAATGGACGATTGGATTAAGAGAGCAAAAAAGGGACAGAAAAAGTTGGAAAAAATTAAATGTAAAAAACCCCTAGGAACAATTTACTACCTGCAGGAGTGAGACTCCACGTTTTCAATTGTTCCCTTTCTGGGCCTCGAGGTTGAGTGGCATTGCAGGAAAATAAATCTCTTCATTAAAAGGGTCCTTAAATGATTAAATACCAGCACCTAACTTTCTGCATGAAGTTTAATTTGTTTTAACAATGCAAATGCAGCAATTTCTTGAAACTCATGGAGAGGTTGACACAGACTTCCCGTTTTTGCAAGGTCAATGGCGGAGCGGCGCAAATCGTCCAACAATTTGTGGCGATTTGCAACTGCTGCTGCTTCTTTTGATCAAACCAATATTGTAACTGTAACTAAATAAAACTTTAAAGGAAACTTAACAAATCAAATTAAAATTTGGTAGTCCGGGGTGACGATGCACTCCAGCCCCCGCGGCGCCCACCGGTCGCGGAAAAACTCAAGCGTGCCGGCGGACACCGCGTGCTCCATCTCCAGGGCCACCCGGGCGCGAACATGGCCGCGGAAGAGAGGCAGGCAACTGCTGCTGTAGCTCTTCCTCACCACAAATTGATGGGTTTTTTACACACATAATGACGGCGAGCGCCATGAACTCGCTGTTACTTTGCCATCAAATTTTGGGCTAACCTCCCTGCTAAGAGGGTAAATCGAGTAAGCTGCGGTGCCGGTTGTTGGCGTTGTCAAGAGGCGCTGCGCTGCAGCTGGCGGTCGCTATGGAGACGAGCCTTCCCTTTGAACTATAAACCACCGGAAGTTCCGGCTGAAGATTCGAACGGTTGCCGCGGAGAAGCAGCTTCGTTTGTGGCGGCGAGCAGCGGCACGGTGATGGGAAGTAATGAGGACCAGGCCCTCGACTCCGTTATCGAGCGGTTAAAAGATCGCTACCTTGGCAATAAGGGGGTGGAAAATAGGAGAGGTCGTTCCTCTGTGAGCGCGATCGTGGAGCGGTTTAAAGTGCGGCTCGGGGACCGTGAGGATCAGGTGTGAGGATGGCGGCGGGAGCGGGGCGGTGCGGGGAGTCAGTGGTCGAGAGCTTCGAAGCTCACTTCAGAAGCTGCACTGAGACTACAGTGCTGAGGTGCTGTTAAATCAAAGCACAGCCTGCCTCTTCCGTGGATTTAAAAGATCCCATGGATGGCCCTATTTGGGCCTGGAGCCAACATTCCACCCTCAACCAATAGTAGTTATTCATTTCGTTGTTTGTGGGATCTTGCTGTGTGCAAAGTGGCTTCCATGTTTGTCTATGTAAGAGTTATTGCACTTCAAAATAATCCATGTATAGAAGACTTTATAAGTTGTGATGTAGTCAGCCAAGATGTTTCCTTTTGAGCCTTCAGTAATTGCCCATATCTTGGCTCCACGATGATGTTCAACATTAGTATTAATAGGTTGTTAGAAATTACTAGAAACTTGCCATGATATAAGAACATAAGAATTAGGAGCAGGAGTAGGCCATTTGGCCCCTCGAGCCTACTCCGCCATTCAATAAGATCATGGCTGATCTGATCTTTGCCTCAACTCCACTTTCCTGGCTGCTCCCCATCACCCTTGACTCCCCTCCAGTTCAAAAATCTGTCTATCTCCACCCAGCCTCCACAGCTCTCGGGTAGGGAATTCCAAAGATTCATGACCCTCCGAGAGAAGAAATTCCTCCTCATCTCCGTTTTAAATGGGCGACCCCTTATTCTGAAACTATGCCCCCATTTCTAGATTCCCCCACGAGTGGAAACATCCTCTCTGCATCTACTCTGTCAAGCCCCCTCAGAATCTTGTATGTTTCAATAAGATCACCTCTCATTCTTCTAAACTCCAATGAGTATAGGCCCAACCTGCTCAATCATTCTTCATAAGACAACCCCCTCATCTCAGGAATCAATGCAAGTATATCCCTCCTTAAATAAGCAGACCAAAACTGTATGCCGTACTCCAGGTGTGGTCTCACCAACGTCCTGTACCGTTGTAGCAAGACTTCCCTACTTTTATATTCCATCCCCCTTGCTAAAAGGCCAACATTCCATTTGCCTTCCTAATTACTTGCTGTACCTGCATGCTAACTTTTTGTGTTTCATGTACAGATCCCTCTGTACCGCAGCATTTTGTAGTCTCTCTCCATTTAAAAAATAATTTGCTTTTTTATTCTTCCTACCAAAGTGGCTAACCTCACATTTTCCCACATTATACTCCATTTGCCAAATTTTTGCCCACTCACTTAACCTGTCTATATCCCTTAGCAGATTCTTTGTGTCCTCCTCACAATTTGCTTTCCCACCTATCTTTGTATCATCAGAAAATTTGGCAACATTACACTCGGTCCCTTCATCCCAGTCATTAATATAGATTGTAAATAGTTGAGGCCCCAGCACTGATCCCTGCGGCACCCCACTAGTTACAGTTTGCCAACCTGAAAATGACCCATTTATCCCGACTTTCTGTTAGTTAGCCAATCCTCTCTCCATGCTAATATATTACCTCCAACCCTGTGAGCTCTTATTTTGTGCAGTAACCTTTTATGTGGCACCTTATCGAATGCCTTCTGTAAATCCAAATACACTACATCTACTGGTTCCCCTTTATCCACCCTGCCCGTTACATCCTCAAAGAATTCTAGCAAATTTGTCAAACATGATTTCCCTTTCATAAAACCATGCTGACTCTGCTTGATTGTATTATGATTTTCTAAATGTCCTGCTACTACTTCCTTAATAATGGACTCCAGCATTTTCCCAATGACAGATGTTAGGTTAACTGGTCTATAGTTTACTGCTTTATGTCTCCCTCCTTTCTTGAATAGGGGTGTTATATTTGCGATTTTCCAATCTGCTGGGACCTCTCCAGAATCCAGGAAATTTGGTAGATTATAACCAATGCATCCACTATCTCTGTAACCACTTCTTTTAAGACCTGAGGATGCAGGCCATCAGGTCCAGGGGACTTGTCCACCTTTAGTCCCATTAGTTTGCCGAGTACTTTTACTCTAGTGATAGAGATTGTTTTAAGTTCCTCCCTCCCTGTGGCCCCTTGGTTATCTATTATTATTATTGGGATGCTTTTAGTGTCTTCTACCGTGAAGACCGATACAAAATATTTGTTTAAAGTCTCTGCCATTTCCCTGTTTCGCATTATTAATTCCCCAGTCTCATCCTCTAAGGGACCAATGTTTACTTTAGCTACTCTCTTCCTTGTTATATACCTGTAGAAGCTCTTACTGTCTGTTTTTATATTTCTTGCTAGTTTACTCTCATAATCTATCTTCTCCTTTTTTTTAGTCGTCCTTTGCTGGTTTCTAAAAATTTCCCAATCCTCTGGCTTACCACTAATCTTCACAACATTGTATGCCTTTGTTTTCAATTTGATACCGTCCTTAACTTCCTTAGTTAGCCACGGATGGTTCATCCTTCGAGTCTTTCTTTCTCACTGGAATATATCTTTGCTGAGAGTTATGAAATATCTCCTTAAATGTCTGCCACTGCTTATCTACCGTCTTACCCTTTAATCTATTTTCCCCAGTCCACTTTAGCCAACTCTGTCTTCATACCTTTGTAATTCTAAGAGAATTCATTGCTGCAGTAGGTTAGCATATTGTACTCTGGGACCCACTTTTAAGTTCTTCTGAAAGAGAATCAAAAGCCTAGCGGTGAAAGAACAATGTACCATTCTGCCACCCAATGGTTATAATCTAATCTTGATGCTCAGGTGACTGTTATGAACTACTTGAATTTTCTTGACTTCATCTGAACTCATTGTAAAACTACAGGTATTCATTATTTGCTGTTTAGTTACATTTTTATAGAAGTTAATTTCACATGTCAGTTGAAGCAGTGTATTTTATACATTGCTCTATTTCTTTGTGTTTTTGTTGCAATTGACTAAATTAGTGTACCGTAGCACTTTGGATAATTAAAAGAATGTTCTGATTTGAGGAAAATGTTCTTTAAAAAGGCAGGTATGAGAAAACCTGAATAAATTTGATGTAATCAAGTACAACATCAGATATCAAAATAATAATAAAAGTGAGTTTCATGCTGTACAGAATACTGGCCCTGAATTTCTGATCGGAGGCTTCCTTCGGGCGGATGCCTCCGATTGGGGAAACAAAATCTACGAACCTACCTGCTGGTTCTGTAGATCCCGAGGCTTCCGATCCTGGGCCTCTGCGGGTCCGTGCGGGCAGAGGCCCATGTATCCCAGGGGTGCATGCGGTTCGCAAGCGCCCCTGGGATCACATGGGCCAGGCGAACCACTGAAGGAAGGGAATCCTGCTTTATACTTTTGACAGGCCTGTAGGGACAGACCGGTCAAAAGTATGAATGGGGATCATATTTAAAAACACACTAGAACATTAAATAAATGTAAAAAAAATTACATAATTAAAATTCAATTTAATTCAATATTTAAATTTTAAAAAAACTTTGAAAAAATAAATTAGATGTTTTTACGGGGCTAAAAAAAAAAAGTACCTTTTTTGAGGAGTATTTTTAAATTTATAAATGAGGTATCAAATTTAACTTTTCTATTTTTCAACACTCTTAAGCTGGTTAAAAGCAGGCCGTATGCCTGCTTTTACCAGGCGTAAGAATTCTATGGCCTTTCAACGGGTGGAAGTTGTGCAAAAAGCGCAACTCTCCACCCGCAGAGGCACTTTTCCCGGGCAGGCGGATGATCTGTCAAGAGAATTCTTGTCAGATTGCAAGTGCTGGTTTTCAGCGCATGCGCTTCACATGCCTGAAACCGGCACTTGCGAGGCCCCTAAGGATGCACTGTGGGGGTTGGAAAATCCGGCCCACTGAGATTTATAAACATTGTCATAAATTCTCCCATTGGTATTTCACCTCAATTTCGTGAGACTGGTCACTTACTAAATGAAAAATTAATAAAACAATTTAAAGTATCCCAATATTATAATGCATCATGAAGTGTTGCTAGGTTTATATTATGCACAAGAAAGATGTGGTAACTTGCCCATAGTCTTTTATTACTTGTTAAATAAACCTAGTATTATTGCTGTGGTGCAATATTTTACATGGAACATAACATATGTTTGCCCAAAATTTTATGCAGCGAACTTTGCACATTTTGCTATTTTGGGTATCTGATTTAAAAGTCACAATACTCATTTTCAACAGTTAATTATTTTTAATTTAGGACTCCACAGTAAATATAACCAGAATTAGTTCGAAAAGCAACCCATCTATCAAAGGTAAGGTTATATGATTTTTACTATTCTATAGAATGAAAATAATAATTGTCCTAGATTTGTAAACTGGTGTATATTGCTGCAAAAATGTGTCTCTGCCAATCAGTATACTTGTATTTTCTTAGTGTATGTCAAAGTATTTGTACACTTGTTGCTATTTGCCTTTCCAGCACACAAGAGCTTTGGAAAGCTGTCCATAACTATAACTGACAAGTGAATTTCAAAAATAAAACAATATATATAATACTAGTAGATCATCTGTGGTGCCAGTGGATACAATGGAGTTATAACACTACTTAGTGGTAGCAATCTGGAACTGCAGTATCACAGACCTATTTACTATAGGGTATTCCTATTATAACTGTTACAGAGGCATTTTCAATGTTAAGTTGACATGAAAAGTGTGATCAAAATTGCAGACTAGTATCCCCTCTCCTCACTCTCTCTCCCTCTACCTTACTTTCTCTCAAACAGCGAAGTCCTCATTTGATAAGGTTCCACGCAATAGATTAAATTATTAATAAAAAATGAGCTCATGGAATTGGAGGTACCAACAACAACTTGTATTTATATAGCACCTTTAATGTAGTAAAGCATCCTAAGGTGCTTCACAGGAGCGTTTTAAGAAAAAAAAATTGATACTGAGCTGGCACAATCTCCATTCCCTAGCCTCCGACTCCATCCCTCTCCCCAACATCTGTGTGAGGCTGAACCACACTGTTCGCAACCTTGGTGTCATATTTGACCCTAAAATGAGCTTCTGACCACATATCCGCGCAATAACTAAGACCGCCTATTTCCACCTCCGTAACATCGCCTGTCTCCACCCGCCTCAGCTCATCTGCTGCTGAAACCCTCAGCCACACCTATGTTACCTCTAGACTTGACTATTCCAGCGCACTCTTGGCTGGCCTCCCACGTTCTACCCTACGTAAACTTGAGGTCATCCAAAACTTGGCTGCCCGTGTCCTAACTCGCACCAAGTCCCGTTCGCCCATCACCCGTGCTCGCTAACCTGCATTGGCTCCCGGTTAAGCAACACCTCAATTTCAAAATTCTCATCCTTGTTTTCAAATTCCTCCAGGGCCTCATCCCTCCCTAGCTCTGTAATCTCCTCCAGCCCCACCCCAACCCCCCACCCAGAGATATCTGCACTCCTCCAATTCTGGCCTCTTGAGCATCCCTGATTTTAATCGCTCAACCATTGGTGGCCGGGCCTTCAGCTGCCTGGGCCCTAAGCTTTTGAATTCCCTCCCTGAACCTCTCCACCTCTCTACCTCTCTTTCCTCCTTTAAGACACTCCTTAAAACCTACCTCTTTGACCAAGCTTTTGGTCATCTGCCCTAATTTCTCCTTAAATGGCCCAAAAATTAGTCTCTCTACGCGAGAGTACGCACTGTGTACTCTCGCGTATTCTGTCTCCAATTGCCGGTTTTCTGCATGCGCTGAAAACCGGCACTTGGTGATTTCAAAAGGGGGCGGTTCCTAAGTGAACCGCGTGCGCGCTACAGGCTGCACGCACGCAGTGCACTTAGTGCTTTGAACGCGCAGGTAAGCATGGAAGATTTTGCACATAAAGAAAGGAGGCGTAAGACCCTCTTTTAACAAGGTAAGTAGTTAATTAAGTATTTTGAATTTTTTTCAACAGGTATATATTTTTTAGAGACTTTAAAGAAAGGTAAGTTTATTTTTATAACTTTTTAAAAGATTTTAAATTTTTTCAAAAATTTAATTTTTTGTTTAAAGTGGTTAATTTATTTAACTATACTTATTTTATTAATGTGATGGTTTTTAAAAAAAATTTAATTGAGGTTTAGCTGTTCTTTTGGCGGGGTATAGATTCATAGCTTTCACAGCACTTGCTGTGAAAACTATGAATGAAAGATGGTGTGCTGCCATTGGCTCTAACTGAATCACGTGATCCCACAGCTCGCACGAATTAACTGCGCCTGTGGGATACGCAAGCACTGCCCAGCTGCTGTCTAGAAACTCAAGTTCGTGCGAGCTCGGAATGAAAAAGCCGGCGCGCAGTGAGAGATCGCGGGGAAGCCTTACCCCCGCAGGAAGACTCCGTCTTTAATTTCTGGGCCATTGGCTTCGGTCTTCCCAATATTTAATTGGAGAAAATTTCTGCTCATTCGGTACTGGAGGCCAGACAAGCAGTTTGACAATTTAGAGACCGTGGAGGGGTCGAGAGAAGTGGTGGTGAAGTAGAACTGGGTGTCGGCAGTGTACATGTGGAAACTGATGCTGTGTTTTCGGATGATGTTGCAGCATGTAGGAGGGGGGCCAATGATAGATCCTTGTGGGGACATCAGAGGTAATGATGCGGGAGCGGGAAGAGAACCATTGCAGGTGATTCTCTGGCTACGATTAGATAGATGAGAATGGAACCAGGCGAGTGCAGTCCCACCCAGCTGGATGATGGTGGAGAGGCATTGGAGGAGGATGGAGTGGTCAACCGTGTCAAGTGCTGCAGACAGGACGAGGAGGGATCGTTTAATTTTGTCGCAGTCACAAAGGATGTCATTTGTGACTGAGAGCTGTTTCGGTACTGTGACAGGGGCGGAAACCTGATTGGAGGGATTCAGGCATGGAGTTTCCGCCCCTGCCACAGTACCGAAACAGCTCTCAGTCAAGTGAAGCACTGGGTCTCTGCTGAAGTTCTGTACCTGCCACTTGAGGAGGGCAGTTAGGCGCTGGTGTGTGTTTGCACGCAAGTGGTAACTTTCCACTTTCAGACCCTGCAGAGATACCTCTTGTGTTGAGGATGCTTCAAAATGATGTGCGATGGTGACATACCATTGGCATCATGTCCGACCCGGAGCTGAGCTTTACACCCCAGATCCTTATCAACACCAAGCGTACTTAGTTTTACCTTTACACCATTGTTGACTTCTCCAACATTGTCCCTCCTCCCGCCGCCCCTCTCTCCCCTCTTTCCCCCCCCCCCCCCCACCCCCACCACAATCAGCCACTCTGCCCCTGCAACCCATATCTATTCTTTGCCACGTCCAAACTCCATTATTTGAAAGCTCTTCTTGCTGGTTTTCCATCATCCACCCTTCAACTTGTCCAAAACGCAGTTGCCTGTACTCTGTCTTGCTCTCCGATTATCCACATCCTCAGTGACCTTACTGGCTCCTTCTACTCCAGCACATCCAGTTTAAAATCCATGGCTGCTCTCCTCCCTAACTCTGCAACCACCTTGTATCCTCTCCCACACTCTTTGGTCCTTTAACTCCAGTCTCCTGTGCATCTCTTTACTTCATCATTGGTGGCAGAGCCTTCAGGTGCTTCCGTTCTACTCTTTTCAAATCCCTCCATAAAATCTTATGCCTCTCTACTGTTCTGTGCTGATTTTAAAAACTCAAAACCCATATTTTCGATCTAGCCTTCAATCACTTCTCCTAACCCTCTCCTATGGCTCAACATTCATTCCTCTAGTTATTTCTCTATAACTTGCTGTTACCATATCATAACCTCAATTTTCCAGAGCTTTCAAATATTACTGAATTTTTTTCACATCTCAATTCTTAAAAAAATCAGACTTCTGAATATATTATAAATAATTAAAAGATTAACACAATAATATCCTTACAAGAAATTAACTTTTACTTCCCTTCATTATTAGTTTCTATATACCCTATAATGAAGTTTCCTCCTCAGTTAATTAATATTTACAGCTGCTACACTACCAGATAAGCCTATCCCAGATCAAGTCCTACTCGCTCATTACCCCTGTCCTCGCTGATCTAAGTTGGCACGTGGTCCTTCAACATCTCAAGATTAAAATTCTCATTCTCTCTTTTAAATGCCTCAATGACTTTGTCCCTCCATATCTGTGTAACCTCTTCTAGCACTACAACCCTTCCTCCAAACTCTCCATTCCTGTGACTCTGGCCTTGTGCATTCCCCCCCCCCCATCCCCACCACCCTACACACACTTATTTTGTTAGCCATGCTTTTGGCCAGCTTGCCCCATACTTTGAAATTTCCCATAGCCTCTCCACCCACCTCTCTTCCCTTTAAACCCCTCCTTAAAACCCACCTTTTTGACCGATTTTGGTCATCCCTCTTAATATCTCCTTCTTTGGCTTGACATCCAATTTTTTCTTTGTGCCTCTGTGAAACACCTTGGGGCATTTTCTGCATTAAAGGTGCTCAATAAATTCAAATTATTGTTGCCATCGAGAGGAGGCAGAAAAGTAAAGTTGGATTTCATCAGCATGCACATGAAACCTGATCCTGTTCTTCTGGATGTTGTCACCAAGGAGAAGCATATAGATAGGGTATACAGATAGTCACTATGTGGGCATGGGAGGAAAAACTGTTAAAGGATATGTAGTATTGTTGGGTTGGATATATTTAGAAGTAGGAAAGAGATATAAAGGTGTATTGTTAAGGAGAGATGTTGGAGGAGGATAGAATGATCCATGGTGTCAAAGATGTCTAGAAGGATGAGGTAGGACAGCAAGCTGCGATCACGGTCACAAAGGATGTTTTTTGTAACTTTGACCAGAGATTTCTCAGTCATGTGGGTGATCTGGAAGCAATTTTGCAGGGTCTCAAGCAGGGAGCGACGTCACAAAGCATTGACGCATTCCAGAACTATGGAGAGGAAGGAAATATTTGATCGGGCAGTAATTGGAGACTGTGAACAGGTTTAAGATTCGTGTTTGAGGTGGGGTAATGATGGCTGTTCTGAAGGAAGTAGGGATAATGCTGGAGGTTGATGGTAATTAGGAGCCGAGGGGAGGCATTTTCGTGGTCAGGAGCTGAGCGGGGGCGCTGTTGTGGGACCAGCTGGTGGGCTTCATGGACCAGATAAGTTTAGTGAGGGAAGATGGGAGTCTTGAGATTTACTGAGTTCTAAATTTTGGCATGTTGAATTCAGTTGTTTTCATCTTATAAAACTTACTATATCCCTAAAGGAATGACAACTGCATTTCTTTCTGAGCCAGCCCTAGATTTAAGGTGTTTCAGGAGTTTTGTCTTATTTGAAACTCCTGGAATGGCAAAACTAACACTTCTTTTGGTTCAAAATAACAACAGAAAACGCTGGGAAAACTCAGCAGGCCAGGCAGCATCCGTGGAGAGAGAAACAGAGTTATCGTTTCAGGTCGAAGACCTTTTGTCAGAACTGGAAAAATGCAGGAAATGAAATAGATTTAAAGCTGGGAAAAGGGGGAGGGGATGAAAGAACAAAAGGGAAGGTCAGTGGTGGGATAGAAAGCAGGAGAGATTAAGAGACATTGAGAGACATTAAGAGATAATCAAGGCCCGTGGAGACTCTCAAACAAACTTAACACTTCAAATATATTGACAATGGTTAACAGGTGTTCTGGGCAGATATGAGCACTTTACATGTCTGTCAATCGTACAAATCATACAGTGGAACAAGCAAGTTCTTTCACATCAAAGAACCAATGCTGCAAATTAAATCAAGGAAATGAACCAGTTAGTTCTTTTGAAGTAAATTAAACTAGCAACCAAGCCTTGTTACACATAGCCTAAATATTCCTCGAGGCCTGTTTAATGCAAATTGAGTCGTATGACCCCAGCCACAAAAGATCAGCTTTTGTCTTGTATTCCAAAGTTGAAAGAAAATTTTGAATTATCTCTCTACAAATGAAGTAGTTGTATTTTACGTTCCTTGTTCCAACAGTAGTATGATTTCTTAAGTTCTGATTTTTTCCCCTAATGAATGAACTGTTTAACACATTCTGTATATGCAACCTTTTCCCACAGAAGCAGTAGATACACACCATTTGTGACAGTTATTTGAATGTAATTGCTGGTTCTTGATGTCAGATTTGAACCAGCAGACTGATACTTATCAATTTTTTACCTTGTTAAATAAGGATTAGTGGCAGTTATGTTGTACACAGCTGTAACTTTTGGTATTTATGGTGTGTGATTATGCATTCTGAGTAATCCAAAATTAGCTTTGTCCTGAATATTAGGTGTTCTGGATACATCATCAGGAAAGAGATGTTCACCTTCTCCCGTGAAGTCACCTATATCTGGTCTGACGTACAGCGAGAGAAAGCACTACAACAGAATATTGCGTAATCTATGCAAGACAATTAACTCTGCATGGTAAGGCTGGAGACCTATAAAGGTGTGGTATACCTCAGCTATGGCTTTCTGCATCAGAATCATCTTTTTCAGAGAATACTATTAAGAAATATTTCATTTTCTCTTGCACTCAGCATTAGATGTGATGATTTTGAAAATTGTGTACTAACAAGCTTACCAATGTGGATTATGGACAAGTCAGGATGCTGAAAGTATATCCTGTTGAGTAAAGATGATCATTTTCAAAAAGAAAATGGAATGCCAATTCTAATCATGTAAGGATGCAGTCCAGGCTCAATCAATGGTTGCAGTGAGAGGGGGGAATGGATAAATCAGGAATCAATCTAGAAATCAATTACTGTAATATCACTTCCAGGCAAAATGCTAGAATTTATAATTCGAGAAAAAGTTAGTGAACATGTAGAAATACATGGGTTATTCAGAGTTTGTCAATGATTTGGACTTGAGCCTAAGAATACAATCTCACAGTTTGCTGATGCACATAAGTAGGGGATTTGATAAACAGTGAGGAAAAATTTAAAAGACCAGGAAAATATAGAGAGGCTTACTGGGAGAGGCAGACAGGTGCTAGAAGGATTTTAATTTGGACTATTGTGAGGTGATACATATTGGGAGCTAAAGCAAGGATTAGGACTATACACTCAATGAAAAGATGTTGGAAGGGTGGAGATGAACAAGGAACTAGGAGTTCAATTGTAACTACAAGTGTAGGTAGTTCAAGGTCAACAGCATTTTGGGTTTTGTAACTAGGAGCATGTAGTACACTCAATGAAGCAATGATAAATTTGTACAATACAGTGATTAACCACAGTTAGAATACTGTGTGTAGTTTTGAGTGCCCCATTTTAGAGAGGACATTAAGACCATAAACTGCATACAGGTAGATTCACCAGGGTGATGCCAGGGATTGGAAACTATAGTTATGAGGAGATACTGGATTTATATCGAATGGAGCAGAGAAGAATTTTAATAGATGAATAGGAAAAGACTATTCTCTGGTTTGGGGGTTAGTAACAAGGGGTCATCAATTTAAAATTGTCACTTAAAAAATGAGTAGAGGTCAGGGGATATTACTTTTATGCAGAGGGTTGTTGGAATGTCATGCTTTGCCACAGGGAATAGTTGAGGCAGGGATTGTTGCATCTTTTAAAGAAAAATTAGATAAATATTTGAAGCAGAAGATGCTACAGGGAGAGCGCAAGACATGGAATTAGTTTTGGATTGCTCTAACAAAGAGCCAGCACAGATGGCCGAATAATCTCCTTTTGTACCTCTAAATGCAGTGATGTAGAAAGCACAGTTGGGTGTAAACAATAAAATAAGATTGCTCAGAAGAAGTAGACATCTTTTTGTTTTCAAGAAATAGATACCACCCTGACTATAACTAGAGACTACTGTATGTTCTCATCAAGGAGAAGCTGGGAACAAATTACCTTTCTGTGAATGTCTCAAGTTCCAAACCAATTGTTAATCGCAGACATGGTTGTGCTGTGTACTGCTCACATTTCATTACTTAAGTTGTATGTGATTTAGCAGTTTTGAATCAAGCCACTCGATGGCGCTCTATTCAAAAGTCAATAATTTCCCACCCTTGAGTTCCCAGTTAAAATTAAGAGTGGGTATCTGATTGTAAATTTGCATTATTTTTTGAGAATTAGCAACTTGAAAATACAAATTTGCAGTAGGATGGGTGCTCTTTTACAAACAAGAAAACTAAATTTGAATTTGCTGCCTGGGTTCTCCTGATTGGCTGCATTTGGAGTTAGTTACAGCACGTCATCCCCCTCCAGCCAGTTTGATTTCTGCTGCTTTTCTCATTTCAAACTTCGCAAAGTTTAGCCAGGGCCCCTTTTATGCTCCCACCATTAACTGAGGCCTGGTCCTATCCTTCATGTTGATTCTACTGTAACTTATGGCCTCCAACTGCTCCCATCACACCTCTCTGTTCAGCATAGGGGCAAAGGAGGGGAGAGAGAGGAGTAGAGGAGGGCTATAGGAGGAGCTGAAGAAGAATGTAGGAGAAATGCAGAGGAGGATGGAGAGAGAGAGATGCAATTGGGTGTGAGAAATTGAGAGGTGAGGGAGCTATGGGAGAGGGGAAAAGAAAGTGAGGGAGTGGGAGTGAGAGAGGGGTGAGGGGAGATAGTGGGAGGCTCAGGAAAGCGAGAAAGCGGTTGGGGTAGAGAAGGGGAGGGGGAGAGAGCGGCACAGACGGGCGAAAGAAATAGAGTCGAGAGTGAGAAACCGTGTAAGGATAGAGTCAAAGCAGCGAGGGTAGATTTTGGGGGGCAGCAGGGCAGGCAGAAAAGTTGAAGGGGGGGAAAGAGACAGACAGAAAAGATTGGGGTAAAGAGAAAGAAACAAGAAAGAAAGTGAGAACGAATCAGTGGTTTTGTTATGCAAGATTTGCTTTTTAGCAGTGAGTGCAGGTAGGAATGAGGCGGCAGCTTTAATTAAAAAAAAAGTTTAGAGTAGCAAAACAGTTTTTCAAAGAAGCAGTTATTCAAACTAACATTGCAGACCTGGAGAAAGGAGAGCACATTCAGGAGTGTGCCGTAGTTTTTTTTCTAGGGATGGCATTGCAAAGCTGGGTGGAATGGGGCTGGGTGGCGCTGCTATTTAAATAGAGGCAGGAGAGCTGGCGGCAGGGCCTGAAGCGGAAGATCGGGTTAAATTTCTTGGAGAAAAGCAGGGCTACATTTTTTATTATTTTTTTCTTGTCAGCTGGGAAGATGGTCCTGATAGAAGTGATTTTTAAATTTTCTTTTTATCAGCATGATCATGGAAAGAGCACAGAGCAGGACTCCATGGTGCTGCATTTTAAAATCTTGGAGAGCAGGGCCTGATGGGGCACAGGGCCAATTCTTGTTTGAAAAAAACCATTCCAGAGACAGTGGGGAAGGGGCTGTGTACTTGGATGGGATTGCAGGCGTGAATGTTTAACAACTTTACTGGAGACTTAAAGATGTAAATTTGTGAGACTAGGGGTTGGGGCTACTGGACAGCAGTTGCAATTTTTTTTAAAGTGGGGCTGCAGGTCTGAATTTAATGTTTTAGCAGCAAGCAAGGCTGTTGGCCTGAAGTAAAAAAAAAAATGAGCCAGTGACTGGGCCAATGAAGGTGTGTATATGTATGTATATGTTTTAAAATCAGATAGCTCAGAGTGGGAGTTGGGGTGATCCAGTGGGATCACCCCGTCAACTCAACTAAACTAAAGAATGGTTAGGACACATGAATCCTAGTTTACTGACCTGGACTTCATTCAGCAATCTCTGATGGGCTGTTAGAACCAAGATAAACCTCAGTTCAAGTTGAAATTTGCTTAGACTTATCCCACTCTGTTCAGTTTCTCATAAGGAGCATGCTCCAAACGATCTGTCCTCCCATATCAGCCACCTGCTTTAGCATGCTTACCAATTTATGAGGAAATACTTTACAAGTGTTGTTCCCATCTACATGTCCCATGATACTAGGTTTGGAAAGCACCAAGCAAATGAAAGAAATCTTTGGGCATTTCATGGAAGTGGCGTCTGAATTAGGACGATAAGATCCCATAGCACTATTTCGAAGAGGAGCAGGGGAGTTATCCCTGGTGACCTGGCCAATATTTATCCCTCAATCAACATCACCAAAAACAGATTATTTGCTATTTATCACATTGCTGTTTGTGGTAGCTTGCTGTGCGCAAATTGTCTGCCGCTTTTTCTACATTACAACAGTGACTACACTTCAAAAGTACTTAATTGGCTGTAAAGCGCTTTGGGTCGTTCTGAGGTCGTGAAAGGCACTATATAAATGCAAGTCTTTCTCATGAAGCTTGTCTTTTTCTTTCTTTCTCTGTATCTCTATGTTTGACACTCAAAACTTTTCTCTTCCCTGCGTGCGCGCGCTCTCTATATGTATATATCTTTATTCCTGTATGTTTTGTACGCATTCATTTTCTCCCTCACCTGCCATGGAGACCTGGAACTAGATATGGGACATTAAACCACAAAAGTGATCTTGTTTTGGAGTGGAGGAGTAGATGTGTATCATGTCACATTTGTACAAAGGAGCTGGGACAATGACCTAGGATGGGAGGGAGCAGGAAACTGTGGGTGGAGTAGGGAGGGATGCAGGAACCCAGGAATGTACACGACTGAAAATAACCATTTTGTTCACTCAAACAGAATATACAGTTCGCTACCTAGATTCCTCAATTGATTTTTTTTTATTACTTGTTCTCATGATCTGGGTGATGTGGGCAATAAATACTAGTTGCCCTGAGAAGAAGTCCGTCTTGAACTGCTACAGTCCTTGTGGTGCTGCCACAATGGTTTTAGGTAGGGAACTCCAGGATAATTATCCAGCAACGATGAAGGAACGATAATGTATGTCCAAGCCAGGCTGGTGTGTGACTGGGAGATGATGGTATTTCCACAACAGCTGCTGCTCTTGTCCTTCCCAATGATGGAAGTCACAGGGGAGGGAGGAGGAGCTGTAGATCGTACATACTGCAGCCACAGTGCACTGGTGGTGGAAGGGATAGTTATTGAGACCAGTGACCTGGGGCTTGATCAAGCAAATTGCTGTGTCCGAGAAGGTGTTTGAGTGTTCTGGTTGCATCCATCTAGGCGAGTGGTGAGTATTCCATCACACTCCTGACTTGAGCCTTTGTAGATGACAGATAGGCTTTGAAGTGTCAGGAGATGAGTCACTCGTCGCAGAGCACCCAGCTTCTCGCCGCTCTTTTAGCCACTGCTTTGATATGGCTTGTCCATGTAGCATAGGACGTGCAGCCAGCGTGTATATCACAAACGTTGTACTGCTATGTATTCTTTTTAGACTATTCTGCTGATTGCTTCTATGTAACTTTGCTTGTAATCTTTAGAAATTGGCGCCTGTCAGCATTGCTAAAACTGTAATGTCTGGATACAAGTATAATAATAACCTAAGTCATTGCTCATGTCTGTTACAATTGTATAGAAAGATAAAATGTCAACAGATGGTCTTTGTATGGAGAAGTAAAACAGAAACAGTATCTATGTCTGATAACGAAATAGCCTTTGGGTCATAGTCAGAAGAATGCACAGACTCTTTTGTCGTTATGGTTGAGCAAGGCCAGGTCACAAATGTAGTAAACAAGTTGTATATAAATATAGATAATGTAGCTGGTGTCTGGCAGACAGTCTTGAGAAGATAGCATGCTGAAGCCATTATACTACTGTTCCTGGATGGAGGTAATTATACTCTTGTCTTTTAGTAACAGTACTGTAAAATACAATCTGTTTATTGTGAACTTGATTGTCTGCCTGGTGTCTGAAACCATAAGACTCAATCATAACAGTCAACATCCAGTTGGGCTTCTAGTCAATTGTGAGCCTCGAGATGCTCATGGCAAATT
Source organism: Squalus acanthias (assembly GCA_030390025.1). Classification (NCBI taxonomy): domain Eukaryota; kingdom Metazoa; phylum Chordata; class Chondrichthyes; order Squaliformes; family Squalidae; genus Squalus; species Squalus acanthias. The sequence continues at coordinate 48,599,578 of CM059431.1, read as the reverse complement.
GGTGTTGGTGGGCCGTTGAAGGTCAAGCAGAGATGGCTGGACATGGTCACTACCGAACACTTTTGTGGCATGAGCATTACCAACTTGCTTGATGGCACCACTGATTTTTCTTGCCAAATGCATCTCTAGCTTCCTTTCAAAAGGTTTATTAGCTTTGATCACTTCCCTGGACAGTCCACTTGAAACATTCAACATCCTCTATGCAATACAGTTGTTTGCACTATTAATTATTTTTATTCATTCACGGGATGGGGTGTCACTGGCAAGGCCAGCATTTATTGCTCATCCCTAATTGCTTTTGACAAGGTGGCGGTGAGCCGCCGCCTTGAACTGCTGCAATTCATGAGGTGAAGGTACTCCCACGGCGCAGTTAGGGAGGGAGTTCCAGAGTTTGGCCCAGCGACGATGAAGGAACGGCGATATATTTCCAAGTCAGGATGGTGTGTGACTTGCAGGGGAACTTGGAGGTGAAGGTGTTCTCATGCGCCTGCTGCCCTTCTCCTCCTAGGTGGTAGAGGTCGTGGGTTTGGTAGGTACTGTCGAAGAAGTCTTGGTGTGTTGCTATAGTGCATCTTGGTAGATGGTACACACTGCAGCCACGGTGCTGGTGGTGGAGGGAGTGAATGTTTAAGGTGGTGGATGGGGTGCCACTCAAGCAGGCTGCTTTATCCTGGATAGTGTTGAGCTTCTTGAGTGTTGAAGAGTATTCCATCACACTCCTGACTTGAGTTTTGTAGATGGTGGAAAGACTTTGGGGAGTCACTTGCTGCAGAATACCCATCTTCTGACCTGACCTGCTCTTGTAGCCACAGTATTTATGTGGCTGGTCCAGTTAAGTTTCTGGTCCGTGATCACCCCCAGTATGTTGATGGTGGGGTTTTCAACAATGGTAATACCATTGAATGTCAACGAGATGTGGTTAGATTCTCTCTTGTTGGAGATGGTCATTGCCTGTCCTGTGTGTGACGTGAATGTTACTTGCCACTTATCAGCCCAAGCCTGAAAGTTGTCCAGGTCTTGCTGCATGCAGGCACGGACTGCTTCATTATCTGAGGAGTTGTGAATGGAACTGAACACTGCAATCACCAGCGAACATCCCCACTTCTGACCTTATGATGGAGGGAAAGTCATTGATGAAGCAGCTGAAGTTGGTTGGGCCTACTCTTCAACACTCTAGTCCAAAGATGTGCGGGTTAGGTTGATTTGGCTATGATAAATTAAGCCTTAGTGTTAGGGGGATTAAATACGTGGGGTTACGGCGATAGGGTGGGATATGTGTCGATGCAGGGTCGATGGGCCGAAATGGCCTCTATCTGCATTGTGGGGATTCTGTGATTCTGTGACACTACCCTGAGGAACTCCTGCAGCGAAGTCCTGGGGCTGAGATGGTTGTGGTTGTTGGAGGCCAATCATCTTCCTTTGTGCTAGGTATGACTCCAGCCATTGGAGAATTTTCCCTCCTGATTCCCATTGACTTCAATTTTACTAGGGCTCCTTGATGCCACACTTGGTCAAATGCTGCCTTGATGTCAAGGGCAGTCACACTTCCCCTCTGGAATTCAGTGCTTTTCTTCATGTTGGACCAAGGTTTTAATAAGGTCTGGAGCTGAGTGGTCCTGGCGGAACCCAAACTGCGCATCGGTGAGTAAGTTCCACTTGATAGCACTGTCAATGACTCCTTCCATCACTTTGCTGATGATCGAGAGTAGGCCATTAGGGTGATAATTGGCTAGATTAGATTTGTCCTGCTTTTTGTGCACAGGGCATACCTGGGCAATTTTCCACTTTGTCGGGTAGTTGCCAGTGTTGTAGCTGTACTGGAATAGCTTGGCTAGATCTGTGGCTAGTTCTGGAGCGCAAGTCTTCAGCACGATAGCCAGGATGTTGTCTAGGCCCATAGCCATTACTGTATCCAGTACACTCAGCCGTTTCTTGATATCACATGGAGTGAATCGAATTGGATGAAGATTGGCTTTTGTGATGGTGGGGACCTCAGGAGTAGGCCAAGATAGATCATTCATTAACATTAATATTATTGTTGCTGTCCAGGAGAAGCAGACTTCAGGATCTGGGTAGGTTCATTTGGATCTGGAGGCTGAAAAACCAGGAGGAGTAAGGGGAAAGATGCCAGGAAGCAGCAAGGTTGAGCCTGGTCGCAAGATCATACTGAAATAAATTAAGTCATTAATCTGTGCATGAGATGATATTTTCTTTTGGTGACGATTACCCGTAAAAGATATTGGCCCAAAAATTCGGCCGTTCTCGGGTGAGTACTCAGTGCGTACTCACCCGTATTCGTTCCCGAAGTGCCGGTTTCCTGCATGCACTGCGCATGCGCGGGAAACCGGCACTTCCGGTATGGCGAAGGGGGCGGTTCCTAGGTGAACCGCGTGCGCACTAGAGGCTGCGCGCACGCAGCACACTTAGGTTTTTTTTCAGGTTTCAACGCGAGGGTAAGTATGGAAGATTCTACGCAAGTAAAAAGGAGGCGTAAGACCCCTTTTGAACAAGGTAAGTAGTTAATTAAGTATAATTTTAAATTTTTTTCAACAGGTTTATCTTTTTTAGAGACTTTAAAGAAAGGTAAGTTTATTTTTATAACTTTTAAAGTTTTTTTTCAAAAATTTAAGTTTTTGTTTAGAGTGGTTAATTTATTTAACTATAGTTATTTTATTAATGTGATGGTTTTAAAAAAAAATTTATTTGAGGTTTAGCTGTTCTTTTGGGGCTGATTTCAATTCACAGATTTGACAGGTCTCCTGTCAAATCTATGAATGAAAGATGGTCTGCTGCCATTGGCTCTCCATGGCCCACGTGATCCCAGGGGTCGCATCGCACTAACTGCGCCCCTGGAACACGCACACACTGCGCGCCTGCACTAGGGAGAGGCCCAGGACCCGAAGTTCCTGCGGGGGCAAACAAGGACGGCAGACGCGGTAGGTGATATCGCGCGCGATCCTTACCCCCGCGGCAAGCCTCCGAATCGAATTTCTAGGCCATTGAGATAACTCGCCAAAAGAGTAAAGCAGAACAGTTTAGATAATTTATTGTCGTCACTGACCTAGTTCCAAACCATTTCCAACTACCTCCCAAGCAGGACCCATGTTAGTAGGCTAAACCTGTCTGTTTGTCCACTGTGCTTTAGAGCAATGTGACTTTATTTTGACAGTAGAGATTTCAGAAATAAATTGTTGGACTGCATAATTTTCCAACTTTATTTAATGTGGCATTGGGAGTCAGGCATAAAAACGACAGCCTCCTATTTGTCACGGCCTGCAAACGGGTATACTCAGTGTTCAAAATATTGGCAGGAAAGTCCAGGAAAACACTGCTTGTGTCGGGAACATAATAGAACTCCAGCTGCAATTCCCAGAGATAGTGACCTACTTATGGAGATGACCGTATTGCTAAGATAAAATATATTGATTTATGGATCAAGTTAGTGATTTATTTGAGAGATTTTTGTTTCTTTGTAAAATTATAAAAGAAACATATCCACTTAGAAAAAGTTGGACGAAGTTTTTTGAACAATTTGATTAGTTTTGTGTACACTTGAAGGAGCTTTGAATAAAATTGATTTAATGACTAGGTTTTTTGCTGGATGTTCAATGCTGATTGGTATCTTTTGCTACCTCCCTAGTGAATGAAATATCTTTTGATTGACCTATATATTTATATTTGGTCAATCAACACAATTAACTTATAGATGATTATTTGAGCAAACTATTTGTTGCCCTACCGATGTACCTCTTTTGAAGTGTGATGCTGCAGACAAAACTGGAATTTCAATTAAATAGATAACTCCTTTAAGAATGTGATGCTAATTGTGTTGGTTATGTTGCATTTATCCTAAGAGAGATGGCAAAAATAAATGTTGTGAAATTTTGCATTTAAATTTTGTTAGAACAAAGAACTTGTATTTATGCAGTGCCTTTCATATTCATAACATTCCAAAGCACTTCACAGCCATTGAGTTACTTTTGAACTGTAGTCACTGTTTTATAGCTAAAACAACATTGACTACACAGTGACTATTGAACATGGAACATTGAATCAATTGCTTCATGCTTATGTAATAATGTCAATAGATGCACATCTAGTGTTCATGTTTGTGTAGTTTAAAAAAAAAAGTTGCCTAAATATTTTAACTTGTATTTTAAACAATTTAATATTACTCATTTAAAACTTCATTAAATTTACAGGGTTGATGATGCTTATGACTATCCTCATTACTCAAATCAAGTATTAAAGGGATATTTGAGTGAGGAAGAACCCACGATGTACACAATACAAGATAGTGGAACACAGTTTTACACAGAAACTGGTTAGTATTGATGAGAGTCGAGCTCTTTTTACACTGATGTCTGTAGTAATGCTTTGTTTTCGTTTATTTCTTGGTTTGGCAAGATGACGGGAACAATATGTTCCCAAAGAGCTTAAAGGAGAATGTCATATAAACAAACTAGTTGCTGTCATGTTTTTTCCTGTATGGTCAATTTAAGTGGTATACTCTATCTTTGGCTCATCAAAGTTTCTACTGATTGCCAATGACTTGGTATGGAGTCTGCATGACTCCAGCCTTGACATTGGGCCAATCACCCTGTACGAAGCAGAGCATTGAACAGTTTTGCCATGCTTCCACTTCCATCAAGAAAATATGTATTTCAAGTCTGTAGGTTAAAAGCACATTATACCTTACAGGGTGGTCAAATTGTACAGAATGTTGAGGAACTGCTGTAGATGCCTCTCTCAACCCACCCCCATTGAGTTCAGCCACAAGTTGTGGTGTCTTTCCAGTAGAGCTCATTGAGCCTGGTGACTCCAAAATAAATTCAAAATATGTAGTCTCTGTCAGTACAGGCTATACTTAAAAAGCACAGTGGTCGTGCTACTGGACTATTTCTACTTTGAGTGAGGATCTGCAACAATTTATAGTCTTCAATCCCAAAACAAGTGGAAAAAGAAAAAGAAAGAACTTGCATTTATATAGTGCCATTCACAACCTCAGGATGTCCCAAAGCACTTCACAGCCAATGAAGTACTTTTGAAGTGTAGTCACTGCTGTAATGTGGGCAAACTTGCCAGCCAATTTTTGCACAGCAAGGTCCCACAAACAGCAATGAGATATATGACCAGTAATCTTTTATTAGTGGTGTTTGTTTAGGGATCAGTATTGACCAGGATACAGGGAGAACTCCCCTGCTCCTCTTCGAATAGTGTCACGAGGGAGAGAACAGGAATTAATCAATCCATCAAACTCATTGCAAGTGAATAGATACAGTTCAGTCCGGTTATTGGTTGATGTGCTGGAGATCATGAAACAGCCTTGGAGGGTGGCACGTGTGCCTCCATCTCTCTTATCAAACAGCATCCAGTTAACAGTTGCCAGTGATTCTGAATAGGAAATTGTTGAGGATCAGTTATGAGAACTATCCCTGATCTAATTGCTATCGAACTGGTACACAGGTGGGCCAACAATCTCAAATATGCCTTTTTAGAATAATGTCTCCTTTTTGACAGGTTTTAAAAGCCAATAGTCATATTTAGGATCTCCGGGTCCCTCTGAAAAGAAACCTGCTCACTGTAGCTTTACTACTAAGTCAAGAGAATGACACTTAAGCAGTGGGCTAAACATGGAGCTGCATAAGAGCATAAGAATTAGGAGCAGGAGTAGGCCATACGGCCCTTCGAGCCTGCTCCGTCATTCAATAAGATCATGGCTGATCTTCGACCTCAACTCCACTTTCCTGCCCGATCCCCATATCCCTTGATTTCCCCTAGAGTCCAAAAATCTGTCTATCTCAGGCTTGAATATGCTCAACGACTCAGCATCCACAGCCCTCTGGGGCAGAGAATTCCAAAGATTCACAACCCTCTGAGTGAAGAAATTTCTCCTCATCTCAGTCTTAAATGGCTGAACCCTTATCCTGAGATTATGCCCCCTAGTTCAAGATGTTCAAGATAGATAAACAACCTCTCAGCATCTACCCTGTCAATCCCCCTCAGAATCTTATATGTTTGAATGAGATCACCTCTCATTCTTCTAAACTCCAGAGAGTATAGGCCCAATCTCTCCTCATAGGACAACCCTCTCTTCCAAGGGATCAATCTAGTGAACCTTCATTGCACTCCTTCTAAGGCATGTATGTCCTTTCTCAGATAAGGAGACCAAAACTGCACAGTACTCCAGGTGTGGTCTCACCAATGCCCTGTACAATTGTAGTAAGTCTTCCTTACCATTTGTCTTCCTAATTGTTTGCATGCTAACTTTCTGTGTTTCTTGTACGAGGACACCAAAATCTCTGAAGTCCAACATTTAATAGTTTCTCACCATTTAAAAAAAAATATTCTGTTATCTTATTCTTTCTGCCACCTTATTGCCCACTCACTTAACCTGTCTATATCCCTTTGCAGGCTCTTTGCATCCTCCTCACAGCTTACTTTCCCACCTAGCTTTGTATCATCAGCAAATTTGGATACATTACACTCGGTCCCTTCATTTAAGTCATTAATATAGATTGTATATAGGTGAGGCCCAAGTACTGATCCTTGCGTCACTCCACTAGTTACAGCTTGCCAACTGGAAAATGACCTGTTTGGGAAGGGTTTAAACTCATTTGACAGGGGGATGGGCACCAGGATGTGGCATTAGAAAGGAGAAACAAGGTGCACAAAGGATTGGGAGAGACAGATAGCACTAGAGTAAGAAATAGTACAGTATTAGGTGGGGTCAGACTAAGAGAGAATACAAGAATGTTTAAGATAGGTTTACAGTGCATGTGTGTAAACGCACGAAGCGTGGTAAATAAGCTTGGTGAGCTGCAGGCGCAAATAGCCAAATGGGAATATGATGTGGCGATAACTGAGACCTGGCTCAAAAAAGGGCAGGATTGGGTACCAAATATTCCTGGATATAAGGTGTTCAGGAAAGATAGGGAAGGAAAGAAAGGAGGTGGGGTGGCAGTATTGATTAAGGAGAATATTACAGTGCTGGAGGGGGTCAAGGACAGAATCTATTTGGTTAGAGTTAAGAAATAATAGAGGTGCCATTACACTACTAAGTGTATTCTATAGGCCACCAACTAGTGGGAAGAATATAGAGGAGCAAATTTGCAGGGAAATTACAGAGAGCTGCAAGAACTGTAGAGTAGTGATAATGGGGGACTTCAACTATCCTAATACAGACTGGGATAGTAACGGTGTAAAGGGCAGAGAGGGGGAAGAATTTCTGAAGTGTTTTCAGAAGAACTTTCTTGATCAGTACGTTTCGAGCCCAACGAGGTATTGCTGGATCTGGTTCCGAGGAATAAGCTGGGTCAAGTGGAGCAAGTGTCAGTAGGGGAACATTTAGGGAACAGTGATCATAGTATCATAAGGTTTAGATTAGCTATGGAAAAGGACAAGGAGCAATCTAGAGTAAAAATACTTAATTGGAGGAAGGCCAATTTCAGTGGGTTGAGAAGGATCTGGCCCAGGTAAATTGGAATCAAAGATTGGCAGGCAAAACTGTAATCGAACAATGGGCTGCTTTTAAAGAGGAGATGGTTTGGGTACAGTCGAGGTACATTCCCTCAAGTGGGAAAGGTAGGACAACCAAAGTCTGAGCTCCCTGGATGACGAAAGAGATAGGGAGTAAGGTGAAGCAGAAAAAGGGGCGTATGACAGATGTCAGGTTGAGAATACAAGTGAGAACCAGGCTGAATATAGAAAGTTCTGAAGGGAAGTGAAAAAGGAAATAAGAGGGGCAAAGAGAGCGTATGAGAATAGATTAGCAGCTAACATAAAAGGGAATTGTAAGTTTAAATTCATCCGGTCCTTTAACCCGTCTAACAGTTTCCAAAGTTCAGACCCGTGGAGCAGAAAACACAAAACACAAGGATTCGGGAATAACTTTCTTTTACTTAAAAATCAACAAGAGGTTACAAGTAATTTTGCACACACACATATATTTGTTCATTCGCCTATTACAGGTAAGCATGCACGATTCTTCTTATTTACTTTAAGCTCAAGTGATTTATAAGTAAAACACTTACATACTAACACCCACGAGTGGTCGATTTGGTGGTAACTAGTACCTCTGTAACTGGCAACTGACCAAGTTGCCTGACTGCAGCCCCGAGTGTCTTTTAACAGCACCTTTTATACCCCAACACCGCCCACTGCATACGTGTCCCAAACTGTGAGAGTAATGGTCAGTAGTTGTCTTTCTCTTTTTATCAGTGGGCCGCAAGGCCGGTTACATTCCAAAGTCTGAAGATGTTTCTGTTTTTGCAATGGTTCTATAGTTCAATAGCTTCTTTCTACAGAACTCTCAAGTCTGTTTTCCTTATCTGTTGAAGGACAATTGGCAGCCTTCACACCTTTCAACTGCAGCATCTTATTTTTGCAAAAGTTCTCTCAGCAACCAGTCTCTTGGCCTCGCGAAGCATGCTGGTACATAAATGTGGTCAACTTTAAGTTTGGTCAAGTTACAGCGAATGACTTATTCTTACAGTCCAACCTCAAGTAGCTGTGTACCCGAATCTTCAGGCCACAGGCACTTACACTGTGTATTTGTTGTCGTCTTCCTTCGGCATCTTCTGCAACAGCTTAACCAACTCTCATTGCTTGCAGCTCCTGTTAACACTGCAGGTTATTATCAATAGATATGAAACATAGAAAAATAGGAGCAGGAGTAGGCCCTTCGAGCCTGCTCCGCCATTCAATAGGATCATGGCTGATCCTCCATCTCAATACCCCTTGATGCCTTTTGTGTCTAGAAATCTATCTATCTCCTTAATTATATTCAGTGACTTGGCCTCCACAGCCTTCTGTGGTAGAGAATTCCACAGGTTCACCACCCTCTGAGTGAAGAAATTTCTCCTCATCTCAGTCCTAAATGTCCTACCCCGTATCCTGAGACTGTGACCCCTTGTTCTAGACCCCCCAGCCAGGGGAAACATCCACCCTGCATCCAGTTTGTCTAGCCCTGTCAGAATGTTATACGTTTCAATGAGATCCCCTCTCATTCTTCTAAACTCTAGTGAATACAAGCCTAGTTGACCCAATTTCTCCTCGTATGACAGTTCTGCCATCCCAGAAATCAGTCTGGTGAACCTTCGCTGCACTCCCTCTATGGCAAGTATATCCTTTCTTAGGTAAGGAGACCAAAACTGCACACACTACTCCAGGTGTGGTCTCACCAAGGCCCTGTATAACTGTAGTAAGACATCCTTGCTCCTGTACTCAAATCCTCTTGCAATGAAGGCCAACATACCATTTGCCTTCCTAACTGCTTGCTGCAGCTGCATGTTTGCTTTCAGTGACTGGTGTACAAGGACACCCAGGTCCCTTTGTACATCAGCATTTCCCAATTTATCACTATTTAAATAATACTCTGCTTTTCTGTTTTTCCTACCGATGTGGATAACTTCACATTTATCCACGTTATACTGCATCTGCCATGTATTTGCCCACTCACTCAACTTGTCTAAATCGCCTTGAAGCCTCTTTGCACCCTCCTCACAATCCCACCTAGTTTCGTGTCGTCAGCAAACTTGGAAATATTACATTTGGTTCCCTCATCCAAATCATTGATATATATTGTGAATAGCTGGGGCCCAAGCACTGATCCCTGCGGTACCCCACTAGTCACCGCCTACCACCCCGAAAAAGACCCATTTATTCCTACTCTCTGTTTCTGGTCTGTTAACCATTTTTCAATCCATGCCAGTATATTACCCCCAATCCCATGTGCTTTAATTTTGCGCACTAACCTCTTATGTGGGACTTTATCAAAGGCCTTCTGAAAATCCAAATATACCACATCCACTTGTTCTCCCTTGTCTATTCTACCAGTTACATCCTCAAAAAACTCCAGTAGGTTTGTCAAACACGATTTCCCTTTCATAAATCCATGTTGACTTTGTCTAATCCCGTTGCTATTTTCTAAGTGTCCTGTTATCACATCCTTTATAATAGACTCTAGCATTTTCCCTACTACTGATGTTAGGCTAACCGGTCTGTAGTTCCCGGTTTTCTCTCCCTCCTTTTTTAAATAGTGGGGTTACATTTGCCACCCTCCAATCTGCTGGAACTGTTCCATAATCTATAGAATTTTGGAAGATGACAACCAATGCATCCACTATTTCCATGGCTACCTCTTTTAGTACTTTGGGATGCAGATTATCAGGCCCTGGGGATTTATCAGCTTTCAGTCCCATCAATTTTTCCAGCACTTTTTTTTACTAATACTAATTTCCTTTAATTCCTCCTTCTCAGTAGACCCTTGGTTCCCTAGCATTTCTGGGAAGTTATTTGTGTCCTCTTCCGTGAAGACAGAACCAAAGTATTTGTTTAATTGCTCTGCCATTTCCTTGTTCCCCATTATAAATTCTCCCGTTTCTGACTGTAAGGGACCTACATTTGTCTTCACTAATCTTTTTCTTTTTACATACTTGTAGAAGCTTTTACAGTCCGCTTTTATGTTCCTTGCAAGTTTACTCTCATACTCTATTTTTCCCCTCTTAATCAATCTCTTGGTCCTTTTTTGCTGAACTCTAAACTGCTCCCAATCCTCAGGCTTGCTACTTTTTCTGGCAACTTTATATGACTCCTCTTTGGATCGAATACTATCCTTAATTTCTTTTGGTGCCACAATCACCAACTGAACAATGACCAAAACGTGGGAGATAGATAATTCTTATCCATGGATATTTCTTTTCGTAGCTCACTATTTTCCTGGGCCAGGGTATAACGGTGCTTCTGGGACTGACTAACGCGTCTCATTAACTCAACCATGTATTCTGGCAAAGGTGGAATGTCACAGCCGAACAGAGTCACATACTGGTGTAATTTCGCGTTAAACACATCTTTTATAGTGATATCTACTTGCCTATGCAAATAAATGCTTAACAAAACCCGCGCCCCAAGTCTCACGGGTTGACTGGGGTAAAACAAAATGTTCGTAAGTGGACATTGCCCTCATACATCGATCAATCACCCGCGAGGGAAGTATCCCCTCAGCAATGCACTGCAGGTTTTCTCAGGCTTGTTCCGCTAACCAAGATCTATATATACATACATCATTCTGCGCGGCCTCACTAGAGGCATTCTAGTCCTTCCTTAAAACTGATTTATCTTTGTGGCATATGATTTCTAAAATCAAAAATCTAATTTACAAACAACAGACAACTAACCTGGCAGGGCAAGGCCATGCTATGTGCCCCTGGTGTGGAATATTATGTCTCCTCTAATCTAACTAACTGAGGCTCAAAGTCTAATACGGGCCTTCAGGAAAACGAAACTTGCATAGTTCCAGTAAAACACAACTTAAACATTAAACACAGCATTATTTGCATTACAGTTTCATTCGCATGACCATATATATTTTTAGGCACTCCCCTAGGTTCTAACAGTCTCACTTCCGACCCTCTACCAACCGTGCCAACTCTAACTGAATTATGATCACTACCACCAATATGCTCTCCCACTGATGCCCTTTCCACCTGCCCAGCTTCATTCCCTAAAACTATGTCCAGAATCTCCCCCTTCTCTTGTTGGGCTTGCTACGTACTGGCTAAAAATTTCTCCTGAATGCATTTTAAGAATTCTGCTCCCTCCTATACCTTTCACACTAATTTTATCCCAGTTAATATTAGGGAAGTTGAAATCCCCTACTATTACTGCCCTATTTTTGCATGTCTCAGAAATTTGCCTCCATATTTGCTCTTCTATCTCCCTCTGACTATTTGGGGGGTCAATAGTATACTCCCTGCAGTGTGATTGCCCCTTTATTGCTTTTCAGTTCAACCCATATGGCCTCATTGATGATCCTTCTAAGATATTATCCCTCCTCACAGCTGTAATTGTTTCTTTAATCAATATTGCGACCCCCCCCTCCTTTTTTAACCCCGCTCTATCTCGTCTGAAAACCCTGTAACCAGGAATGTTGAGCTGCCATTCCTTCCCTTTCAGCCATGTCTCCGTAATAGCTATAATATCATACTCTCGCGTGTCTATCTGTGCCCTTAGCTCATCTGCTTTATTCCCTAGACTCCTTGCGTTGACGTATATACCATTTAGTCCTGCCAAACTCCCTTCTTGTCTATTTTCTAGCCTTTGTTTCCTCTGCCTTCCAAACTTGCTTACTAATTTTATGCCTTCCATTTCCAGCTTTGCTTCTCTCCCTTATGAATCTACTCTCCGGTTTCCATCCCCCTGCCAAGCTAGTTTAAACCCTCCCCAACAGCACTAGCAAACCTCCCCATGAGGATATTGGTCCCGGTCCTGTTGAGGTGCAACCCATCCGGCTTGTACAGGTCCCACCTCCCCCAGAAACGGTCCCAATGCCTCCGGAATCTAAAGCCCTCCCTCCTGCACCATCTCTCCAGCCACGCATTCATCTGCTCTATTCTCCTATTTCTGTACTCACTAGCACGTGGCACCGGGAGTAATCTGGAGATTACTACCTTTGCGGTCCTGCTTTTAATCTCTTTCCTAGCTCCCTAAAATCTGCCTGCAGGACCTCATCCCTCTTTCTACCTATGTCGTTGGTACCGAGATGGACCACAACCTCTGTCTGTTCACCCCCCCTTAGAATGTCCTGCAGCCGCTCAGTGACATCCTTGACCCTGGCACCAGGGAGGCAACATACCATCCTGGAGTCACGTCTGTGGCCGCAGAAACGCCTGTCTGCTGTACTAACTATCGAATCCCCTATGACTATTGTTCTTCCACTCTTCTTTCCTCCCCCCACCTCCGTGCAGCTGAGCCACCCGTGGTGCTGTGGACTTGGCTCTGGCTACACTCCCCAGAGGAACCATCGCCCCCACCAGTAATCCGAACTGAAAACTGGTTAGCAAGCCAGATGCACTCAGGGTATTTCTGCCCTACCTGTCTGGTTGTCCTCTTCTGTCTGGCGGCCACCCATTCCCTCTCTGCCTGCACACTCTTAAGCTGCGGGGTGACCACCTCCTGAAACGTGCTATCCACGACGTTCTCAGCCCCGGGGTTGCACTGCAGTGACTCCAGCCGCCGCTCAAGTTCCGAAACCCGGAGCTCGAGCTGCATTAGCTGGCGACACTTCCCGCACACGTGGTCGTCCAGGCCACGAGAAGCGTCCAGGACTTCCCACATGGCACAGGATGTGCATTCTACAGGGCTGAGCTGCCCTGCCATGCCTTTACTTTGTAGACTATTAACTAGAAACACTTACCAGCTACTCACCAATCAGCGCCTTCTCTGGTTGTGACGTCACTATAGCTGCTTTGCAGTAGTTACTTTTGTTGCTTTTAAGTAACGCCGCTGTATTTGTTGCTGTCTTTTCCCGCGTTCCTTTCTACAAAATCCTTAACTGTTTGTCGCACCAGTTTACTGAAGCAACTCCTGTATGGTTACGCAAATCTTTTGGCATTTGGACTGTTGAGATATTAAATATTACTGGGACAATCTCATATCCAACATTATTATGCAGGCTCTCATGGGTGTGAGTTACTCCTAAACCATTATTGGGACCTTCTGTTATTTCGGGACAATTTCCTTTCTTGTTACTGGTTTTATTTCCTGTAATCGCTTCTCTCCTTTGTGTTATCACAACTATTCCCCCGTTGCTAACACACCATCCCTCACAGCATCGAGGGTTGTTCTCTGTAAAATTCTCTGCTACTTGGATTTCCACTCGTATTCACCCTCATGTCTTGGCCAAAAGGATGGCCAATTCAAATCATAATTCTTAACGTCCCAGTTTTCGCTCATTACTTCATAGGGTATCCCCACCAGTCCTGTTTTAACTAATGTTGTGGATACCTTCCGGTACCATCCCGGGGCTTTGCCACCCAGTGCCTCTGGGGTGTACCCCTCTGTGGTGCAGTGTAGTTGCACCCGAACCCCGTTTCCCTCCGGAACCAAAAGGTGGTGCATCCAATTGGTAACCGTTGGTGGATGTACCACACATCCCTCACAGATGAATTTTACTTTGCATATTTCCTTCAAAACTCGACATGATATACCCTCACCAGTGGTATTGTAGTATTCTGCCCAGTTTTTTTATATATATATACCCATCTTTTCTCTGCCTTGTTCTGGCCTGTGGGAGAAAGGAACAAAAATTGAGTGTCACTCCCGGTCCTGTAACCCTTCACCCCACCATTGGCCATTCAGGCTTCTACCACTGATATCTACGAGACGTCCTTTTCTTTCTTTTACTACGTCGTCGAATTGGAGTGACTTGTGGGGTTCATCTGCGGACAGGAGTCCGTTCTAGACTTGGGGCCGGGGGTGTTCCTACGGCTCCTGTGTCCTGCACACTTTCTTTCATGCCATACTGTACCTTGGGGGGGCGCTTCATTGGTTGAGGGTGCCCCGTTAGACATCCCATCGGAGAGGATGAATCAGTCTCTCCATGCTCATGATTGTAGCTTGTTGTCTTCTTGACCGGTTAGTGGGCTGAAAAAGCTTCATCTAGTTAATGTGAAGCCACTTAATTTTCTTCAACGTACACCATGGGACTAGCTTTGTCGACAATGCTATACGGCCCCTTGTAGAGGGGTTCAAAGACTCCCACCCTCGCATAGTTTCGTACCATCACCTGGCTTCCTGCTTCCCACTCCTGGGGCTTACTCTGAGCCAAGTGTAGTCGGTTGTGTTGGTGTGCCTTCCCAATGTTGTGGGCGGTTCTCAGGTGTACCTCCTTTAAAGTTTCCCAAGGTCGCTTAGCAACTTGTCCCGAGTCACCACCTCAATCTGCTTGTTCGTTAACGTGGGGACCAACAGATGTGTGGGAGTTCGCATGGGTCTCCCCGTTACCAGTTCATGTGGGGAGTAACCCGTTCCTTTGGATTCTTTACTGCGTACTCCCATGAGAATTAGGGGAAGCACTTCGTCCCACGTAGTGTGCTGTTCATTCAATTCTTTTCGCAGGGCCAACTTTAATGTACGGTTCATTTTTTTCACAATCCCGATGACTCTGGGTTGTGGGTCACATGCCATTTTCCCTCAATTCCAAGCAGTTTCAGAGTGCCCTGCATTACCTGGCCTGTGAAATGACTCCCTTGGTCTGATCCTACCACACGGAGTCCCCATCTGGAGAATACCTCCCTGACTAGGGTCTTGGCTGTCCACAGCGCTGTGGCCGACTTACACGGGAAAGCTTCTACCCATTTGGTGAAATGCGCCTTTACATAAGAACATAAGAAATAGGAGTAGGCCATTTGGCCCTTCGAGCCTGCTCCGCCATTCAATAAGATCATGGCTGATCTTCTACCTCATCTCCACTTTCCTGCACTATCCCCATATCCCTTGATTGTTTAATATTCAAAAATCTATCGATCTCTGTCTTGAATATACTCAACGACTGAGCCTCCACAGCCCTCTGGGGTAGAGAATTCCAAAGATTCACCACCCTCTGAGTGAAGAAATTTCTCCTCATCTCAGTCCTAAATTGCCGACCCCTTTACTTTGTGTACGTAATAGTCCTCACCTTCCTTTTCTACAGCTTCCACTATAGTAGCCAGCATTGGTGCAGTAACTAACGGTTTGCCGTCTGCAGATTTAAAACCTCTCCTAGCCCAAATTGCCAAATATTCTGTATAAGAGTTATACATAAACATGGAGCCTGAAGATATTGTATAAGGTGGGGGAAGCTCGGTGGGATGTGTTACTACATAAGTTACGGCTGCCAATTCTGCCTGTTGAGCACTAAGGGTGGTGGGCAGCGAAATCGCCAATTCCACCCCTTTCTATGGGTCATAAATCCCACACCCTGTTTTGCGTTTCCCTTTCTCCACAAAACTGGACTCCTCCACATACACATCTTGCCCCTCAGGATTAATACCGGATTTAAATCCGCCATCCATTTCCCACACCCCTTCTACTGTGCATGTGTGGGGTTCCCCCTGATAATTGAGGTGAGCTGCGAGCTTCGGATCGCTTATCGCTAATCCCTCCTAACTGTAAGGTCCACGTAGCTACCCGAGCACTGGACACCGTTCCTTCCTTAATTTGTCCCTGTAACGAGACGGGTTGGTGTGTGGCGGGTAAGGAGAGTGATGGGCTGGGCAGACGTGAATATGGTCAAATGCTTCACTGCCCAGAATGTGGCAAGCAAGTGCCGTTCACAGGTAGAATATCCCTTCTCCACCTCGGATAATACTTTGGACGCATATGCGACGGTCTCAGATGCCCATTCACTTCCTGAATTAGGACAGCGCTCAGACTGGCGTCTGTTGCCGTCACTTCTAGAAAGAAGTCCTTCGCAGGGTACGGTAGCGTAGTGGTAATGTCACTGGGCTAGTAATCTAGAGGCCTGGACTAATGATCCAGAGACGCGAGTTCAAATCCCACCATGGCAGCTGGGGAATTTAAATTCAGTTAATTAAATAAATCTGGAATAAAAAGCTAGTATCAGTAACGATAACCACGAAACTATTAGATTGTCGTAAAAACCCATCTGGTTCACTAATGTCCTTACCTGGTCTGGCCTATGTGACTCCAGACCCACAGCAATGTGGTTGACTTTTAACTGCCCTCTGAAATGGCCTAGCAAGCCACTCAGTTGTAACAAACCGCTACGAAACAAAATAACAAGACCTCGGCACCGGCTACAGACACGGCAGTGGCATACCCGGCCCAGTCGACCCTGCAAAGTCCTCCTCACCAACATCTGGGGACTTGTCCCACAGACTAGTCAAGCAACAGCCTGACATAGTCATACTTACAGAATCATACCTTTCGGCCAATGTCCCAAACTCCTCCATCACCATCCCTGGGTATGTCCTGTCCCACCGGCAGGACAGACCCACCAGGGGTGGTGGCACAGTGGTATATAGTCGGGAAGGAGTGGCCCTTGGGAGTCCTCAACATTGACTGCGGACTCCATGAAGTTTCATGGATTCAGCTCAAGCATGGGCAAAGAAACCTCCTGCTGATTACCACCTACCGTCCTCCCTCAGCTGATGAATCAGTACTCCTCCATGTTGAACATCACTTGGAAGAAGCACTGAGAGTAGCAAGGGCACAGAATGTAATCTGGGTGGGGGACTTCAATGTCCATCGCCAAGAGTGGCTCGGTAGCAGCGCTACTGACCGAGCTGTCCGAGTCCTGAAGAACATAACTGCCAGTCTGGGCCTGCGACAGGTGGTGAGAACACCAAAACAAGGGAAAAACCTACTTGACCTCGTCCTCACCACTCTACCTGTCACAGATGCATCTGTCCATGACATTTTTGGTAGCAGTGACCACCACACAGTCTTTGTGGAGACGAAGTCCTGTCTTCACACTGAGGACACCCTCCATCATGTTGTGTGGCACTACCACCGTGCTAAATGGGATAGATTCAGAACAGATCTAGCAGCTTAAAACTGGGCATCCATAAGGCGCTGTGGGCCATCAGCAGCAGCAGAATTGTATTCCACCACAATCTGTAACCTCATATCCCTCATAACCCGGCATATCCCTCACCCTACCATTACCATCAAGCCAGGGGACCAACTCTGGTTCAATAAGGAGTGTTGAAGAGCATGCCAGGAGCAGCACCAGGCGTACCTAAAAATGAGATGCCATCCTGGGGAAGCTGCAACACAGGACTACATGCATGCTAAAAAGCGGAAGCAGCATGCTTTCGACAGAGCTAAGCGATCCCACAATCAACGGTTCAGATCAAAGCTCTGCAGTCCTGCCACATCCAGTCGTGAATGGTGATGTACCATTAAACAACTAACTGGAGGAGGAGGCTCCATGAATATCCCCATCCTCAATGATGGTGGAGCCCAGCACATGAGTGCAAAAGACAAGGCTGAAGTGTTTGCAACCCTCTTCAGCTAGAAGTGCCGAGTGGATGATCCATATCTGCCTACTCCTGAGGTCCCCACCATCACAGAAGCCAGTCTTCAGCCAATTTGATTCACTCCACGTGATATCAAGAAACAGCTCAGCGCACTGGATACAGCAAAGGCTATGGGCCCCGACAACATCCCGGCTATCGTGCTGAAGACTTGTGCTCCAGAACTAGCCGTGCCGCTAGCCAAGCTGTTCCAGTACAGCTACAACACTAGCCTCTATCTGACAATGTGGAAAACTGCCCAGGTATGTCCTGTCCACAAAAAGCAGGACAAATCCAACCTGGGAAATTACCACCCCATCAGTCTACTCTCAATCATCAACAAAGTGATGGAAGGTGTCATCGACAGTGCTATCAAGTGGCACTTACTCACCAATAACCTGCTCACTGATGCCCAGTTTGGGTTGCACCAAGACCACTCGGCTCCCGACCTCATTACAGCCTTGGTCCAAACATGGACAAAGGAGCTGAATTCCAGAGGTGAGGTGAGAGTGACTGCCCTTGACATCAAGGCAGCATTTGAGCGAGTGTGGCATCAAGGAGCCCTCGTAAAACTGAAGCCAATGGGAATTGGGGGGGAAAATGCTCCACTGGCTGGAGTCATACCTAGCACAAAGGAAGATGGTTGTGGTGGTTGAAGGTCAATCATCACAGCCCCAGGACATCGCTGCAGGAGTTCCTCAGGGTAGTGTCCTAGGCCCAACCATCTTCAGCTGCTTCATCAATGACGTTCCCTCCAACATAAGGTCAGAATTGGGGATGTTCGCTGATGACTGCACAGTGTTCAGCGCCATTCACAACTCCTCAGATAATGAAGCAGTCCATGCCCACATGCAACAAGACCTGGACGACGTTCAGGCTTGGGCTGATAAGTGGCAGGTAACATTTGCGCCACAGAACTATCTCCAACAAAAGAAAATCTAACCACCTCCCCTTGACATTCAATGGCATTTCCATTGCCAAATCCCCCACCAACATCATCCTGGAGATCACCATTGACCAGAAACTTAACTGGACCAGCCACATAAATGCTGTGGCAACGAGCAGGTCAGAGGCTAAGTATTCTGCGGCGAGTGTCTCGCCTCCTGACTCCCCAACGCCTTTCCACCATCTACGAGGCACAAGTAAGGAGTGTGATGGAATACTCTCCACTTGCCTGGATGAGTGCAGCTCCAACAACACTCAAGAAGCTCGACACCATCCAGGACAAAGCAGCCCGCTTGATTGGCACCCCATCCACCACCTTAAATGTTCACTCCCTCCACCACTGGCATACCGTGACTGCAGTGTGTACCATCTACAAGATGCACTGCAGCAACTCGCCAAGGCTTCTTCGGCAGCACCTCCCAAACCCGCGACCTCTTCCACCTAGAAGGACGAGGGCAGCAGATGCATGGGAACACCACCACCTCCAAGTTCCCCTCCAAGTCACACACCACCCTGACTTAGAAGTATATCGCCGCTCCTTCATCGTCGCTGGGTCAAAATCCTGGAACTCCCTCCCTAACATCACTGTGGAAGTACCTTCACCACACAGACTGCAGCGGTTCAAGAAGGCGGCTCACCACCACCTTCTCGGGCAACTAGGGATGGGCAATAAATGCTGGCCTTGCCAGCGACGCCCACATCCCATAAACAAATGTTTTTTTAAAAAGGGGTCTACCGCCCCCAGAGGCTGATCCTTTTTCAACTTTACAAAAGCCTCCTCACCATGCTCATCCCACTCCCATTCTACCCCTTTTCTAAGCAATCTAAATAAAGGAGCTACCGTGGCCACATAATTTTCAATGAATTCCCTACAGTACCCTGTCAGACCCAGAAATGATCTGAGAGCCGGGGATGGTGTAGTTCCTGGACCGTTTTGCGCTTTGCCTCGTCTATCGTGTGCTCTCCCGATCGAAGACCTCCCTTTGCCCTATCTGTGCCTTCTTGGGGTTTACCTTAAAACCTGCTTGTTTAAGCAATTCTAACAGTTCCTGCAGTAGTTCCTCATGTTCCCTTTCACTATCTGAAAACAGCAGCAAATCATTCATATACTGTACAAGCTGACCTGGCTGACTAAACTCTGATAGGCATTTAGCCATACACTGATTGAAAAATAGACGGACTATTGTGGAATCTCTCTGGCAAACAAGTCCACACGTACTGCTGCCCCTTGAAGGTGAAAGCAGACTTGTACTGGTCTTCTGGGTGTAAAGGAATTGACCAAAATCCATTAGATATGTCCAACAATGTGAACAAAGTGGCAGAGCTGAGGATATTGCTGATCAGATCAACCATGGCTGTTACCGTGGGAGCACAGCAAGGATGTTTTTATTCAAGGCTCTATAATCTACCGTCATCCACCAAGAGTTGTCTGGCTTCTTTACCGGCCAAATGGGAGAGTTATCATGTGTCGCAATAGGTCTCAATACCCCTTGTTCCACTAAGGACGCAACAGCTTTTTCTTGATCTTTCTCGGCTTCCTTGCGGAATGTATACTGTTTCTGGGGCCGGGACATTGGTTCTCCCCCCACGCGCTCCTGCCACAGTCGTGTTTATGGGTAGCAAATGCTCCCATGACCTTCTGCACTATGGTTCGATACTTTTTGGGCACTCTATCCGTTAATGTTTCTAAGTCGTAGGGTCCCGCGGGCGTTACTACCCACGCTTCTCTATGTCGCGGGGGTATAATGACTATTTCCTCACCACGGTCCACTCCGCCCCACAAATCGTTGTTGTTCATATCCACTATCATATTGTAGGCCAACATCCAATCAGAGCCCAGCACTCCCATCCCTGGCTGATCCCATTTCATTAGTATACATGTCCACTTTGTTTGGAGGAGCTCTACCTTAAAACTCAAAGGTTTTCACAATGCCCCAGTTGCTGAGTCACCCGTGAAACCACCTAAAACGTAAGGGACTCCACTTGACCAGGGAGACCTCAAAGGGGAGGGAGAGTGGACTACTGTACTCGACGCTCCTGTGTCAACCAAATAGTCCCCTCTCTGTCCCTCTATTACGATGTCTATACATGGTCTTCCCCAATCATCGTACCTGAGTGGACACAGGTACTCGGGCTGGGTGTGGCCCCTTCATGCTTGGGTTTCCCTGCGGTCTTCCCCAAGCACCGTGTGGATTTTTCCTGGGGGGGGTGATTCAACCCCCTTCATATGCTTAGCCACATATTTAATCAACTCCTCATAACTGGGGGCATTGGGTTGGGATTCTGCCAATTGGGGAACTTCAGCCCTACCTTTCTTAGGTTTCTTACAGTTACATGCAAAATGTCCCACACCCTCACAGTTATAGCATCCCTTTTCCTGACTCCCTCCTTTTTTGGGCGGGGTCCCTTCTTGTTGCCACTTACGAGGGGTCCCACCTTTCATTTCATTCACCTTGCCTTTCGGCTTACTCATTACCCTGGTATTCTCTGTCTGCTTGGCGCGCCTGGAAGCGCAGGGTCATTTTCCCCAAGACCCTAACCTCTGTATTTTCTCCATCTTCTGGATCAAAATCTGACATTGCAGCTTGTAAATAGGGCAGACTGTTAGAGATCAGATCACGCAGCCTGTGGTTGCGTGCTGTTCCTGATAGTCCTCCTCCTATTTTCCAGCGCTCCTCCCATGGCCGCGAGATAGGTGTGCCACAGTCTGTCGGCAAATGCCATCGGGGTTTCATTTGGGCCCTGCTCCACGTCTGTTATAGCCTTAAAAGGATCCTCTTCTCCTTGTCCCATCACCTGGGGAATCCTCGCCTCCTGCCCTTTTGCTCTCCAATGGGAGGCCAGCAAAAACACCGGGACTTAGGCTGAATAGCAGTAAGTGCTTCTCCTCCTCAAGACCATTTAGGGCGGCCATTTGTTATACCTCTACATAGTGCCCTTGGGGGGGGCGGTGGGGGGGGTGTCGTTCGCCCCACCCCCCGCTCCAACTTTTTCATATCGCTGGACATTTTCCTTAATTCCTCAGTATTGTATGGGACCACAAATTCCCGATCTAACGGCCCCAGGTCTCCTTCCTCCGCACCTTCATCCGGCGCCTGTTACCATTTTTGCCGCATCAGAGCCATAGCTGGGGGCTGAACTCCCTTCAGTGGGCCATGGCCTGGTCCTACTAATTCCACTTCACCTTCATCACATTCACTATCCCTTTCTTCATCGTACACTTCCTCTTCTCCTGACGAAGGAGTCGTGGCGCGCACGATGCCCCTCTGGACCCGTAACTTGTCCTCCAACTCCTTAATCTTTCTTTTACACTCTGTGTGGTCTCCTCGAGCACCTCGTTCACTTGAAATCTGTTTCAAAACAACCCTATAGGCGGCTATTAGGTCCTCATTGGCCCTTTCTGCCTGCTCTGCTCGGTGCCTCTGATCTGCTTCCTTCATTGACCACACGTCACACTGATTTTGATTGTTAATACACTGGCGCTCGAGGTATTGCTCTTTATTACACCATCTCTCCTTTTCTTTCTCCAACTTTTCCTTGAGCCTATCCTGTATCCACTTCTCCCGGAGAGGTAACTTCCCTGCCACATACTTTGTGATGAACTCATCCATTGTCTTTGCCATTGTCTGCTCTGAACGGGCCACTGTTCGGGCGCCAAAATCTGTAAGACGTTTAAATTCACCTGGTCCTTTAACCCGTCCAACAGTTTCCAAAGTTCAGACCCGTGGAACAGACAACACGAAACACAAGGATTCGGGAATAACTTTGTTTTACTTAAAAATCAACAAGAGGTTACAAGTAATTTTGCGCACATATATTTGTTCATTCACCTATAATAGGTAAGCATGCACGATTCGTCTTATTTACTTTAAGCTCAAGCGATTTATAAGTAAAACACTTACGTACTAACACCCACGAGTGGTCGATTTGGTGGTAACTAGTACCTCTGTAACTGGCAACTGACCAAGTTGCCTGACTGCAGCCCCGAGTGTCTTTTAACAGCACCTTTTATACCCCAAAACTTGGCAACCCGCCCACTGCATATGTGTCCCAAACTGTGTGAGTAATGGTCAGTAGTTGTCTTTCTCTTCTTATCAGTAGTCAGTCAGTCAGTGGGCCGCAAGGCCGGTTACATTCCAAAGTCTGAAGATTTTCCTGTTTTTGCAATGGTTCTATAGTTCAATAGCTTCTTTCTACAGAACTCTCAAGGTCTGTTTTCCTTACTTGTTGAAGGACAGCTGGTAGCCTTCACAGCTTCCAACTGCAGCATCTTATTTTTGCAAAAGTTCTCTCAGCAACCAGTCTCTTGGCCTCGCGAAGCATGCTGGTACATAAAATGTGGTCAACTTTAAGTTTGGTCAAGTTACAGCAAAAGGTACAGCGAATGACTTATTCAGAATCCAAAAGTCTTCTATAGGCATATAAACAGTAAACGGGTAGTAAGAGGAAGGGTGAAGCCGATTAGGGACCAAAATGGAGACCTCTGCATGGAGGCAGAGGGCGTGGCTAAGGTACTAAATGAATACTTTGCACCTGTCTTTACCAAGGAAGATGCTGCTGCCAAAGTCATAGTGAAAGAGGAGGTAGTTGAGATA
This sequence comes from Squalus acanthias, assembly GCA_030390025.1. Classification (NCBI taxonomy): domain Eukaryota; kingdom Metazoa; phylum Chordata; class Chondrichthyes; order Squaliformes; family Squalidae; genus Squalus; species Squalus acanthias. The sequence continues at coordinate 48,576,240 of CM059431.1, read as the reverse complement.
CTGGATAGGATAAAAATTGTTCGAGGAAGTACTAGAAAGGCTGGCTGTACTTAAAGTAGATAAGTCACCAGGACCAGATGGTATGAATCCTAGAATGCTGAGGGAAGTAAAGGTGGAAATTGCAGAGGTACTGGCCATAATCTTCCAATTAGACATGGGGGTGGTGAAAGAGGACTGGAGAATTGCAAATGTTATACCCTTGTTCAAAAAAGGGTGTAAGGATAAACCCAGCAACTACAGGCCAGTCAGTTTAACCCTGGTAGTGGGGAAGCTTTTAGAAACAATAATCCAGGACACAGTCACTTGGACAAGTGTGGATTAATTAAGGAAAGCTAGCACGGATTTGTTAAAGGCAAATTGTGTTTAACTAACTTCATTGAGTTTTTTGATGAGGTAACAGCGAGGGTTGATGAGGGCAATGCGGTTGATGTGGTGTACTTGGACTTCCAAAAGGCGTTTGATCAGGTGCCACATAATAGGCTTGCCAGCAAAGTTGAAGCCCCTGGAATAAAAGGGACAGTGGCAGCATGGATACAAAATTGGCTAAATGACAGGAAACAGAGAACGGTGGTGAACGGTTGTTTATTGGACTGGAGGAAGGTACACAGTGGCGTTCCCCAGGGGTCGGTACTAGGACCACTGCTTTTCTTGATTATATATTAATGACTTGGACTTGGGTGTACAGAGCACAATTTCAAAATTTGCAGATGAAACAAAACTTGGAAGTTTAGTGAACAGTGAGGAGGATAGTGATAGACTTCAAGAGGACATAAACAGGTTGGTGAGATGGGTGGACACGCAGCAGATGAAATTTAACGCAAAAAAGTGCGAAGTGATACATTTTGGTAGGAAGAACGAGGAGAGACAATATAAACTAAAGGGTACAATTCTAAAGGGGGTGCATGAACAGAGAGACCTGGGACTTTATGTGCACAAATCATTGAAGATGGCAGGGCAGGTTGAGAAAGCAGTTAACAAAGCATACGGGATCCTGGGCTTCATAAATCGAGGCATAGAGTACAAAAGCAAGGAAGTTATGATGAACCTTTATAAAACACTGGTTCGGCCTCAGCTGGAGTATTGTGTCCAATTCTGGGCACCGCACTTTAGGAAGGATACGAAGGCCTTAGAGAGGATGCAGAAAAGATTTACGAGAATGGTTCCAGGGATGAGGGACTTCAGTTATGTTGATAGACTGGAGAAGCTGGTGTTCTCCTTAGAGCAGAGAAGGTTGAGAGGAGATTTGACAAAGGTGTTCAAAATCATGAGGGGTCTAGACAGAGTAGATAGAAAGAAACTGTTCTTATTGGCGGAAGGGTCGAGAACCAGAGGACACAGATTTAAGGTGCTTGGCAGAAGAACCAAAGGCGACATGAGGAAAAACTTTTTTACGCAGTGAGTGGTTAGGATCTGGACTGCACTGCCTGAAAGGGTGGTGGAGGCAGATTCAATCATGGCTTTCAAAAGGGAATTGGATAAGTACCTGAAGGAAAAAAAATTGCAGGGCTATGGGGAAAGGATGGGAGAGTGGGACTAGCTGAAGTGCTCTTGCAGAGAGCCACCACGGGCTCGACGGGCTGAATGGCCTCCTTCTGTGCTGTAACCATTTTATGATTCTATTCTATCCCTACTCTCTGATTTCTGTCCGTTAACCAATACTCTATCCATGCTAATACATGATCTCCCAACCCCATAAGCCCTTATCTTGCATAGCAACCTTTTAACGTATTAGTAAATTATATGCTTTTTGAAGCTTCTCAATGGTAGAGGACCTGTTGTATACTTTAATATTACTACTATGTCATAGACTCGAAGAATACACTGAATAGGCCGATAGCTATTTCAAAGAGGTTTCCAGATTATTTTTAAATCCTTTTAAAGGCCGAAAATGTTTAACCTGGTTTTCTTCCTAAAAGCAACCTCCAGTTTAAACTACAGGAAACTCTTGTTTAACCAGCACCTAAATATCCGGAATTCTCTCTTAACCAGCAAAAATCATCCTCCGAAAACTCCTCTCAAATAACCGGCAATGTTGTCGAGTCCGAGTCTCCCGCGAACGCCGAGTTAGTCAGTGGGGGTAGTTCTCCAAAGTGCCACTACTCGGCCTCCTGGCGCTGTTGGAAGTCCGAACACTGCAGTAACAGGAGTCTGATTCTCCCGCGCTGCCGGGAGTCTCTTCTGATCGGCCATTTTACTGTGTGTCTCCCACGCTGCTGGTAGTCTCTTCTGATACACCATTTTACTGTGTGTCTCCCACGCTGCTGGTAGTCTTTTATGATACACCATTTTACTGTGTGTCTCCCACGCTGCTGGTAGTCTCTTCCTAGCCACCATTGTTCTGTGTGTGTCTCCATCTTTATCGGGAATTATCTCCTCCATCTTGCATTATGGAATTCCCAAAAGCTGGTCCAAGCAAAAGGAAGAGAGTGGTCTTAACTTTAAAACAGAAAATCGAGATATGCCAACGACTAGAAAGGGGAGAGAAGCGTATCAACATTATGAATGAATTCAAAATCGGTTCGTCAACAATCTACGACATCAAATCGCAGAAGGATAAGCTGCTCAAGTTTTATTCAAGCTCGGAGACATCTAAGAGTGTAGAGAAACGGCGTACGCTTCGTAAGCCTAAGCTTGAAGAGCTGGATACCGTGCTTTATGAATGGTTTTCTCTCAAGCGTTCAGAGGGTGTTCCAATTTCCGGACCCATGCTAATCGAGAAAGCGAAGGATTTCTACGAAAGGATGGAGCTCACTGACAAGTGTGCTTTCTCTGAGGGATGGCTAATGTGCTTCAAGTTACGGCACGGGATACGACGACTCGATATTCCCGGGGAGAAGAAATCAGCTGATCACGACGCCGCAGAAGAATACTGCGATTATTTCAATCGGATTGTGCAGCAACATGATTTGTCGCCAGCACAGATATACAATGCCGATGAAACTGGCTTGTTTTGGAGGTTTTTGCCAGAATCAACGCTTGCTGGGGCTAGTGAGGCTAATGCTTCAGGTTACAAGAAAAATAAAGATCATGTAACCGTGCTAACATGTGCGAACGCCGCTGGATCACACCGGGTTAAACTTCTTGTTATCGGGAAGTATAAAAATCCCCGTGCATTTAAAAATGTGAGGCACTTACCTGTTGAGTACAAAGCTCAAAAAAATGCTTGGATGGATAAGGAAATCTTCTCCGATTGGTTCCATCATATTTTTGTTCCATCTGTGAGGGAACATTTCCGTAAAATAGGGAAACCTGAAGATAGAAAATGCATTTTATTGCTTGATAATTGTAGAACCCATCCGCATGAATCCGAGTTGGTTTCGGGAAATATTTTCACCATTTATTTGCCACCAAATGTAACTTCTCTCATCCAACCCATGGACCAGGGCGTTATCCAAAATCTGAAGTGTCATTACAAGAAAGACTTCCTACGTAAACTGATAAGCCAAGATGACAATATTCAAGAATTTCAGAAGGAATACAATATTAAAGATGCCATCTATAATGTTGCATGTTCCTGGAACTTTGTGAAAGGTCACACTCTGAGGCAAGCCTGGCGCAAATTGTGGCCTTCTGTAATGTTTGCTGAAGGTTTTTCTTCAGAGGAGGAATTTCATGGGTTCAATGTTCGTCCCAAGAAGAGTACAATAATGGAAATGGCTGGAATGGTGAAAAATGCAGGCCCAGCAAACCCTCTACATCACCTCAGTGAAATTGATATCGAGCAGTGGGTTGCTGCAGATAGAGAAGTTGGTGTTGTGCATATGCTAAGTGATGATGAAATAATTGAGAATGTTTTGAATCCAAAGAAAGATAAGGAAAGTGAGATGGAAAGTGAAGTGGATGATATTTCTGAAGAAGAGAAGATTTCTTGGGCTAAAGCTGCAGAAGGATTTTCTTCAATCCTCAAATTTGCTGAAAGGCAGACTTGCTACTCTGCCCAAGAAGTTATGCAACTCCATATTCTGCATTCCACGTTTCTACAGAAAAGGCAAGAGTCCACTAAGCCAACCGACATCCGCAACATGTTTAAGAAAGCTTCCAAAAGAGTCGAAGCAGCGGAAGTGCCTGAAGAATCTGTGGAACTGCATGATCCTGATGACCCAGCTGGCACGGATATTTCTGATGAACCAGATGACTCGGAATAAGTGTACAGCCAACTACAGTACTGTATACAGTCGTTTATAAGTTTTTTGTTTTACTGTTAAGTAATTAAAGAGTTATGGATCACCCTCAACTGGCAGTACTGTACTTAATCAAGCATCTTCCACCATCCATTTAACACAACATACTGCACATTTCTTGATTTTTTTAAATTTTTCTTTGTTAAAAATAGCCTCAGTAGATATAACTCTCCGTTATCCGGAACTTGCGATCAACCGGCACCACGCCGGTCCCGTCAGTGCCGGATACCAAAGAGTTTCCTGTACAACAAAATGTATGATTTCTGATATTTTTGCCACCTTACCTTTTTGCACATTAATATTTGACTTTTTCATACAAAACATGCTAATTTCATAATGGCCACAGTTCCCAGATACATTACTGTATGATCAGTTTAAGCTATTAATTTCCATCTTTGATGTTGTGACCTTATGTCTTTAGAGTAGGTCATTGTACTCTAGTTTTGTATTTACATGTAAGAAATAGGTTTTATTTTGTCACTAATAATTTAAAAAAGACATACCCTGCTTGGCTAGCAGCTTCTAACCTTGTTCTTGTCTTCAGATGTTACGTTGCCTTCCAACCTAGCTGCCACCAATTTCACATCAGCTACAGTTCCTTATACAGATGACAGCATTACAGGGTCAAAGAAGAATCGAAACCTTTCAGAATCTTGGGAAGAGCCCTGCCTTTTGCCAGCTGAAATAATGCAAATTTATAATGAATTAACATGCATACGGCAACATTTACAGGTAGGTATGTAATGTGTTACTAGTATTGTCAAAACTAGTAGTTTACTGGTCAATTACTGTCAAACAAATGCATAATTCTAAACATTTCTTGATTAGCCTCAAACCTTGCCAGGGTTGCTTTTTTCCGCTTTTAATTCATCGCTTTTACTGCACCCATGAAGCTGCTAGAACTTTGCTTCTTGGGTCTTCATTTGGATTGATTGCAACAAATGTTCCAAAGCAGAACAAATTCTTACTCTACCACTGTCTACCAGTCAAATTCTTAAATAAGTTGTGGGGCAAAATACATTGCTGCCTTTCGTTACTATGGTGTAGTCAACTTGCATATGGATGTAAATTGTAGTGACTGCAATTCTGTTTGAGGAAAGCATGTGAAGTACAAAACCAGGAAAGAATCTAGTCAGATTATACCAAAGTAGCTCACTCTGCATCTCTCAAAATTGACTGCTTGGCTTGTATTTTAACTTTTTTTGGGGTATCTATCCAAAATACCACCTGCTATTAGACACACGTAATGACTAATATAACAGTAAGTCAGTTTATGGTTTCGGAAAATAATTTCAATAAAAACTGGATGAATTCGAGTAGATTTTCAGTTACATTTTTAAATACAGAGTGACTGCTGCTAAAGAGCCAAAAGCTGCTGCCAACGACTGGAAGCTGTGTTGGTTTAAGTATTAATGTATAATAATATAGTAATATTGCATAAATTTGTGGAGTTCTGGGTTGGTTTAATAATGTATCATAATATCGCAGGTTGGTTTAAGTAATAATGTATAATCATTTAGGATGGCGAGGGATCTGAAGATTTATTTGTTCGGAATGCGAGTTCCATGTGAAGAATAAGAAGAAAATGAATAAAAATAGATGTTTGATGAGTTTTGCTGGCGCAGATTTTCTTTTCCTGACGCAGCTCTGTTCGCCAGTAGCGATGCTGCCGACCCGCTCAGTGCAAAAGCAGGCCCTGTAGGTTCTTGTTCGGGGCTTGAGGCCTACACCGGGTGTTTACAAAGCCTTCCCGCTGGTTCCATTGCTCCCTTGTGCCCCTCTGCCTCCTCCCCACTCTGGAATCTTTTCTCCGCCTTTCGTCTCCCATCACCCAACTGCCAGCACTACGCACCTGCAAGACCTGCACCCCACCCACCCCCCCCGCGCCGGGCCTTCTCTGCGCACCAGGCCCCTGCAGTATTTATAGGTCTATGCTATCGCTGGGAGTGTTCTGGGTAAAAAAACAAAACGTCATTTTCATACTGTGCATGTGCAACTACTTCAACTTCATTGGCAGCAGTCGCTGCCTTTTAAATATTAGCTTTTTGATTTCACAAAGTAGCATCGGCTGAGAGAGATGGAGAGACAGTATCTTTCCTCATCCTGATTTGAGTTTTTTCTTTTCCCAAAATAAAGGGTTAATTTTAACGCTTCTCAGGCAAACAGAAAATCTCTGATCAGCAGCGCCTGTGTTGGAAAATGTAAACATTATAGTTAGTGATAACTGAGTGATAGGAACAGATAGAGAAACATCCAGGAAACACTAAATTCAATGTTTGCAGAGATCTCTGAGAAACTTAGAAACTTGTGCTGTCAGGTCATTGCCCCATCACTGCTGCCAGACCCCAGGAATCCATCAGTGAACCAAATCCTATATTTCATCCTTCAGTTCTGCCAAAGCCCAAATTCCTTCTCCATAGTGCAGCAAGACCAGAGGAGATCTCTTCATTCTGCAAAATCCCAGCTACCTCACACAGTGCAGCCAAACTCTCTGACCTTACACATCAGTTCTGCCAACAGTGTTACCAAATCCTAGCACTGACCTCAGTCAACTAAACTCTACCTACTCCCCAGTCCTGTTAAATACCAATTAGCTACCTCCAATTAATACATATTGAATACTTTCTGTGTATCCTTGGCTTTAAAATTGTAAGGGTTAAAAATTAAATACATATATATGTAAAGAAATGTATATAAAGTATTACCATTTCATAAAACTGGACAAAGTTGCAGAATTTGATCCTCAAAGCACCAAGTTGGGCAAATAATCAAAAAGGCTATTGCAACGTTAGCCTTTATAACTAGAGGGCTAGACTATAAGTGGAGAACGTTTTTCTACAGCTATACAATGCCCTGGTTGGACCAGAACTGGAGTACTGTGTACAGTTACTGCATCTTAGAAAGGATATATTGATCTTGGAAGGAATGCAGCACAGAATCATCAGAATGTTACCAGAGCTCCATGGGTTAAATTATGAGGAGCGATGACATAAATTAGGCTTGTATTCCTGGAATATAGAAGTCATGTATTCCTGGAATATAGAAGGTTAAGGGCTGATTTGATTGAGATTTTTAGGATATTGATGGGGTAGATAGAGAGAAACTTTTTCCGCTGGAGTCTAGGTCAAGGGGACATAACCTTTAAAATCAGAACCACGCAAAGGGTGGTAGATGTGTGGAACTCTCCCATTAAAAACAGGAGATGCTAACTCAATTAATAACTTTAATTCTGAGTGATAGCTAAGGGTACTCCAAGGTGGGTGGATGGAGTTAGGATACAGATCAGCCACAATCTCATTGAATGCTGGAACATGCTTGAATGGCCTACTCCTGTTCCTATGTTCCTTTTTTGAGTCCTTAAGCCATAATGTTAATGGTCTGAAAAAATAAAACAAATTAGGATGAGGAATGGCACTGTCTCCCCATATCTTTCTCTCGCTCTCATACTTTCCAAAGTGCAAAATAGCTTTTATTTAAAAGTTTAATATCAATAATTACAGTCATCAAGCTTGTATGACATTTTACTATGTTAAAGGTATTATAAAAGTGCGTGTTGAGTTTTTTTGTGGAGGAGTAGAACATTTACCTGCTATTTTGTTTTTAAGGTTTAAAAATGTATTGATTCAGTGTATATGTCTAATAAGTAACTGCCCTGATTTTTATGTTGTAATGCAGAGAGAAAGTGTAGCGCTGCAGGAGTACAGACATCAGGTGCAGTCACATGAACAACGCCTAGCTGACAGAGAGGCTTTGCTCTTCAAACATCAAGATGCATTAGCAAAGTTAAGAGGAGTAGAGGAAGAGGTTCATGCTAAGTTTCAGATTATGAAGGAGGTACAGTTAACTACAGCAAGTTACTCACTGCACTACTTTTGATAGTTTATGTTTCACTTTTCCAGGTTATCATCAGCCGTTACTTGTCAGAAACTGTCTAATTGATCGAAGTGTTTAGTAAAATATGAATGTTAATGCCAGTGGCATCTTCCTTCTCATTATTACTTGGACAAGCTTTCATTTATTTATTATGAACATATTTTCTAGAAAAACATTCATAAGCATTTCTCCTCTGTTTCTTTTCATGTGATCAGAGATGCCTCAGATCATTGGACATTTTTTCCTGTACATCCCCATTATCTCCCCCCGCCCCCTTCACTCAAGAATGAAAATACATCAACAGTATGAAAGCTAAAGTTAGAGACTCTTTGATACTTGGGTTAGCATATAATACTGCTGTACCCTTTCTGCATATTTTAAAATAATGGAAATGCAAAGAGTCACACTCCGTCTATCTGTACAGAGTTCTGAGCAGATGCTGGATGGGCCATTACTGAAACCGTAAGAACCTTTTGATCCTTATTAATCATACTTCCTCTTGAAAACCAGCCAAGCAAGTTCACAAATTCTGTTTTTATTTCACTAAATGTAGACTGAATTAGAGAGCATTCTGAGAAAGACCTGAAATTTAAAAAAAACACAACAGGATTGTGCCGCCTCAAAGGAGTAAAAGGAATCTCTCATGCATGTCTTATAAAGTGAGCATGGTGCTTCTCTGGAGCAATGGAAGTTTAATCTATACGGAACCCATCGTAACACACTTGAACACCATAAATACTTTAAAAAAAAATAAACAAGGCAGGCTTCCCTCATATCTCAGCACATGAGCAGCTGAGGCAGAAGGGCTTAAGTTTGATCCCAGATCAGTTCGTAAGTTGATCTCAACACGTTAGTGGTAGGGACTCTATAATTAACTTCAACACCCCTGCGTTGTGGAGAAAAAAATTGTTAAACATGATCTCTGCTGGTAGCCAGGCGTGTGAACACTAGTTAAGGATAGGATTAGACTTTTTTTGATCAGCTGGGTACCGACCTTGTTGGAAACCCATCGCCATGCTTAAAAGCCAATCCAAATGATTGTTTTCTTTTTGCTTGATATGGAGTGCACACTCTGTCCTCATAAGGACACACTTTGCTTACCTTAGCCCAAAGAACTTGGGTGCAGTTTGTCAAAAGCCAAGGCTGAGGGACTCTTCAATGTGCATACTGGTATTGCTGGAGTCTAAACTTCACATCTTACCAGTACAGAACTTATTGCTTATTGTTCAGCTTATTCATTAGGCATTGGCTGAAGGGTTATCTGTAGCTAAGTGGGGGGAATCCAGTCCTCGTGAACTGATTTGGTCCTCACAGACTGGCCTACCCCCTCCAGGTTCCATCAGTAGACCTTCAGCAGAATAGTAAAATGCAGAGAACCTGCACCTTTCACCTGATTCTTGTCTTTGTTCAACATTTCAATTTCCAATCGAACAGGATCCTGCTTTGCATGTTAGGTAACATAGGAGGTCACCATGTTACCCTTTCAACTCTGGGATATAGGTTTGAATCAAATCCAAATTGATGAGATGAAAGCCTCTTCTCTGCAGCTGTACATGAAACAAGTTTGGGCAATTTCAACCCAGTTTCTATTGGATGTGGGCTTAGTATCAGACTGCCGCTAATTCGACAATGATTTACAATGTTGTAATGACAGTCAGGTGGTGTTCTGAGTTTGGGATTATGGCACATTGTTCGGGCAGAGTAAAGAAAGCTGTACTGTGTATCTGACCATGCTATAACTGATTTGGTGTGTTTGATGCTAACACTGCCCAAACTGGAAAATCACAATTTTTCTTACTTAAGTACATTTAATAATAAAAGAAATATAGTTATTTTGCTAAATAGTAACATTTTCAGCTAGCTGAAATTGGTTACCTCAATAACACGTGTCAATTCTGCATTAAAAATCGTTATTTTGGTGATGCCTTGTTGCATCCATGGAGGATGACATGTCATCTAATTCCCGAATTTTAAAACTGCGAAGATCTGTAATCAATTAAATTTTGTTTTCGGACTCCCTCCATTTTATATTAGTAAATTTTCTTGTAACATTATGTTATGTAACATTCTGTTATGTAACATAACAGAAATTGTAATTAAAATACATAATGCTTGCATTTACATGATAACTGTCATGTAGGCAAATGTTCTTATTTCAGCAACTTGGGTTCTCATGAATTGTATTAATTTCATTTATAAACCACCTTTTTAAAAGCCATACTCTCAAGGAAGGATGATAAATCATATTTGTGAATCTTCCCCCAGTATATATTGCATTTGCCTGAATTATGTGGTCTGCCAATCAGATTTGAAAGGTCCCAGATTCAATCCTGGTCAATGCTGAGGCAGTGCGGGTGCATTGATTGACCTCAGTATCCCTGGGTTAAAAACTGCACCCAAACATGGTAGAAATGAGCTATTTAACAGCTGAAAACCCAGAGGAATTAAAGAGATTGGGAAACATTTCATGCTACATTTATCTCAAAGTGCAGCTGCTGGCAGCAACTGTGATTTTACTTGAAGCACAGCAAGGTAAATTAGGCAGCTCAGCTGCCCTCACTTGCATGGAGAATGATCTTGAAGTAGTTTCCCCCTGTCTCCCCCTCCCCCTCCCCGCTGGCCCCACTTGCTGCAGGAGAGTTGATGGATGCTGCCAGTAGTGTGGACTCGATGGTTTGAACCTGCTTGTACAGGCCAGGAATGCAGTTTATGCATTTTTGTCCTATACAGAACTTCCACTGCCACAGATCATGATTTGCAACGTTTAAACAACTGCACAGGTAAATTTTGTGCTTTAACATTCTCTGGTAGATGCTCTGGAATGAAGAGATTCCACAGCATTGACAACCAAGACAAGTGGAACTGTTTCTATTTGAAGCAGTTTTCGATACAACAAGTTGCATTTATATTTTTTATTCATTCATGGCATTTGGGCATCACTGGCAAGGCCAGCATTTATTGCCTATTCCTAATTGATGTTGACAAGGTGGTGCTGAGCTGCCTTCTTGAACCGCTGCAGTCCTGTGAGGTGAAGGTACTCCCACATTGCTGGTGGCGGGGGGGGGGGGAGTTCCAGGATTTTGATCCAGCAGTGATGAAGGAACACAGATATATTTCCAAGTCAGGATGGTGTGTGACTTGGAAGGGATCTTACAGATGATGGTGTTCCTGTTTGCCTGCTGCCCTTGTCCTTCTAGGTGGTAGAGGTCGTGGGTTTGGGAGGTGCTGTCGAAGAAGCCTTGGCGCGTTGCTGCAGTGCATCTTGTAGATGGTATACACTGCAGCCACAGTGCCGGTGGTGGAGGGAGTGAATGTTTAAGGTAGTGGATGGGGTGCCAATCAAGTGGGCTGCTTTGTCTTGAGTGGTGTCGAGCTTCTTGAGTGTTGGAGCTGCACTTATCCAGGCAAGTGGGGATTTTTCCATCACACTCTTGACTGCCTTGTAGATGGTGGAAAGGCTTTGGGGAGTCAGGAGGTGAGTCACTCGCTGCAGAATACCCATTTTCTGACCTGCTCTTGTAGCCACAGTAATTATGTGGCTGGTCCAGTTAAGTTTCTGGTCAATGGTGACCCCCAGGATGTTGATGGTGGGGGATTCAGCGATGGTAATGCCGTTGAATGTCATGGGGTGGTGGTTAGACTTCTGCTTGTGGGCGATAGTCATTGTCTGGCACTTGTGTGGCGCGAATGTTGCTTGCCACTTATCAGCCCAAGCCTGAATGTTGTCCAGGTCTTGCTGCATGTGGGCATGGACTGCTTCATTATCTGAAATTGCGAATGGAACTGAACACTGTGCAATCATCAGCGAACATCCCCACTTCTGACCTTTATGATGGAAGGAAGATAATTTATGAAGCAGCTGAAGTTGGTTGGGCCTAGGACACTGCCCTGAGGGACTCATGCAGCGATGTCCTGGGGCTGAGATGATTAACCTCCAACAACCACAGCAATCTTCCTTTGTGCTAGGTATGACTCCAGCCAGTGGAGAGTTTTCGCTGCTTGATAGCACTGTCGACAACACCTTACATCACTTTACTAATGTTTGAGAGTATGCTGATGGAGTGTTAATTGGCCGGATTGGATTTGCCCTGCTTTTCGTTGACGAGACATACCCGGGTAATTTTCAACTTTGTCAGGTAGATGCCAGTGTTGCAGCTGTACTGGAACAGCTTGGCTAGAGGCGTGACTAGTTCTGGAGCACAAGTCTTCAGCACGACAGCTGGGATGTTGTCGGGGCCCTTAGCCTTTGCTGTATCCTGTGCGCTCAGCTGTTTCTTGATATCACGTGGAGTGAATCGAATTGGCTGAAGAGTGGCTTCTGTGATGGTGAGGACCTCATTAGGAGGGCGCGATGGATCATCCACTCAGCACTTCTGGCTGAAGATGGTTGCAAATAATTCAGCCTTGACTTTTGTACTCCCGTGTTGGGCTCCGCCATTATTGGGGATGTTCTTGGAACCTCCTCCTCCCGTATGTCATTCATGACTGGATGTGGCAGGACTGCAGTGCTTTTATCAGATCCATTGGTTGTGGGATTGCTTAGCTCTGTATAGCATGCTGCTTACGCTGTTTAGCATGCATGTAGTCCTTAGTTGTAGCTTCACCAAGTTGGCACCTCATTTTTAGATACGCCTGGTGCTGCTTCTTGCATGCTCATCTGCACACCTCATTGAACCAGAGTTGGTCCCCTGGCTTGATAGTAATGGTTAGAGTGAGGTATATGCCGGGGCATGAGGTTACAGATTGTGGTGGAATACAATTCTGTTACTGCTGATGTCTCACAGTGCCTCATGATGCTCAGTTTGGGCTGCTAGAGCTGTTCAGAATCTATCCCATTTAGCATGGTGGTAGCGCCACACAATGGAGGGTGTCCTCAGTGTGAAGACGGGACTTCGTCTCCACAAGGACTGTGCGGTGGTCATTCCTACCAATACTGTCATAGACAGATGCATTTGCGACAGGTAAATTGGTGAGAATGAGGTCAAGTAGGTTTTTCCCCTTGTGTTGGTTCTCACCATCTGCCGCAGGCCCAGTCTGGCAGCTATGTCCTTCAGGACTCAGCCAGCTCAGTCAGTAGTAGTGCTACTGAGCCACTCTTGGTGATGGACATTGAAGTCCCTCACCCAGAGTACATTCTGTGCCCTTGCTACCCTCAATGCTTCTTCCAAGTGATGTTCAACATGGAGGAGTACTGATTCATCAGCTGAGGGAGGGCGGTAGGTGGTAATCGGGACAAGGTTTCCTTTCCCATGTTTGACCAGATGCTGTGAGACTTCAAGGGGTCCAGAGTCAATGTTGAGGATTCCCAGTGGCACTCCTTCCCGACTGTATACCACGGTGGTCTTGGGTTTATAAATAGAATATAAAAGCAAAGTAACCCATATGCTTTTTTTAACCACTTTATCTACTTGTTCTGCCACCTTTAAGGATTTGTGTTTATGGACACTAAGGTGTCTCTGCTCATCTACATTTTTCAAAATCGTGCTATTTATAGTATACTGTCTTTCCATATTAGTCCTCCCAAAGTGCATCACTTCACACTTCTCCACATTGAACTCCATCTGCCATGCTTCTGCCTATTTCACCGTCCTTTCTATGTCATCCTGAAGTCTATAATATCCTCACCACTATACTACTTTGCCAAGTTTCCTATCATCTGCAAACTTTATAATGCTGCTCCCTACACCAGAGTCTCGGTCGTTTATAAAAATTGCAAAGAGTAATGGACACAAAACTGACTCTTTGGGAACACCACTGCAAAGCACCTCCTAGTCTGGAAAACATCCATCCACCACTCTTTGCTTCCTATCACTGAGTCAATTTTGTATCCAGACTGGCACTTTCCCCTTAATTCCATGGGCTTCTATCTTCTCAATAAGCCTCCTGTGTGGCACTTTGTTGAATGCCTTCTGAAAGTCCTGTAGGGGGTGGTGTTGGTTTGTGCCAGCTTTACCTCTGGCCTCTGAGCGTGAGGTGAATCACTCCCACTCCCTTGATTCTAGACCTTGGGCTTATTTAGGGGTTGTGAATAAAAGGTGCAGTAGACAATTGAGTTTAATGAGAGAACTCCAAACTTTATTCAAGATAAAACACAATAACAAACATAAACTTCAAGTACAGTAGGGGAACACTTCGGTACAAGCGAGGGAAATGACACTATAACAGTAATTCACCCCTCCCAACCCCACTACACTAACTAGGTTGGGTTTCAGAGGACCAGGGATAATGCTCACCTCTTGACAGTTGAGGTATTTCGGGGTTCACTGGGGTTTTTGGTTGTTGGGGCCTGCCGTACCCCGGACGTGGTAGAAGACTTCAGCTGCACTCCAGATCAGTTTGGGTTTGTCCGCTGATGCGGTAAGGTGCGTATGTGGATCTATCAGGTGAGTACCCAATTTTTCTTCGTTAGAGGTAGGGTTTAGAGTTTTTTAAGGAAAAATCTTACCCAGGTGTAAGTCAGGAATAGTTTGTAGCGTGGAAACTTGTGTGTCTTTGGTTTTTCCTGGTGTTGGTCTTTCGGTGGTCGCGCCGGCTTGGTTCGCACCTGGTTGGTCGGTGGCGTTGTGTTGGTTGGTTCATGGGGCCTTGGTTACTGCGAGGCGTTGGGAACCTTTTTCCCAGTCGGGTCCGTCGATGACCCCCCTTACTGTGGCATATTGTCCTTGCGTGCCTCGGTACTGTTACTAATGTTAAACTGCCTCTCTGGACAGCCTTGAACTAACTTTTAGTATAGTGTTGTAACAAACCGCACGGCTTGAACAGACACCACCACAGTGTCTCTCGGGTTCTTCGTGTCTTCTTGCCCGTGGCTTTAGGCCTGCCTGCCTTCCGAAGGTGGTTCTTGTGACTCGTTCCTTGTTCTGGTGTTGCCCTCGTGTCATGTGTTCTTGGGGGATTAGGCCCTCAATTATACTGTTCAGGTCTATTGTGTTCTTCGTGCCAAAACTGTTTTACTAATCGATTTCGCGTTAAAGTGATTTAGGTTTCAGTTGAGGCCTGCTTATCTTCGCGCCAAATCTCGCTTCTTTTGTCTTAGGTTTTGGCGGGCTCGTTAAGTCTGATGACTTTAACTTTGTGTTAACTTGTCCTGATGGCTACCGATGTCTTCCATTGAGACAGGGCCTCTATCTACGCGCCAAATCTCGCTTCTTTTGTCTTAGGTTTTGGCGGGCTTGTTAAACTGTTCCTGTCGATACTTGGCTAATCGGTTTTGATGGGATGATGGGCTATGAAACTGTGTACTAGAAGTTTTATTGTTAGGAATTGTTTTCAGACTTCCAGCATCCTGTCTGGACCTGGGGATTTCAAAAAGGGGTCTTGGTTTATTCATTTTTGAATGTGTTTGTGATGTTTTGGATGAGGCTCTTCCTCCTTGGTTGGATTGCAGTGCAAACATCTCCCAGACAGCTTGATTTGGTCCCAATACCCAAAAGCTGTCCACTGCCTCACCATACCCCTTCCCGCAGCCTGTGTTTCTGTGACTGCAGGTTTACCCAATGGCCCTTTTTTTTTAAGGTATCTTATCATCCAAAGTCATTTTCCTCGGGGCTTTTTCTTTCTTGATCCTTTCAAAATGTCCAAAACTGAGGTTTTGACTTCAAATTCCTTCATTTCGGTCCCACCATTCCAAATTCGTGTTAAGATCCAAAAATCACCCCCTTTAGGGTTCTATTCGAGTTTCTGGGGGATTTTGCGAAGCCTGCAGTCCATATATACAACATCAACTACACTTCCTTGATCAACCTTCTCCGTTAACTCATCAAAGAATTCAATCAAGTTAGTCAGACACAATTTGCCTTTAACAAATCCATGCTGGCTCTCTTTGATTAATCCATGCCTTTCCAAATGAAAGTTTATTTGGTCCCTGATGATGTTTTCCCAGTAACTTCCCCACCACAGATGTTAGGCTGACTGGCCTGTAGTTTCCTGGTTTATCCCTACCCCCTTTCTTAAATAGTGGTATAACATTGGCAGTCCTCCAGCACTACTCTTGTATCCAATGAAGATTGAAAGATTGTGACCAATACCTCTGCTGTTTATACCATTGCTTCTTTCAGCAACCTAGGATGCATTCCATCTGGACCAGGTGACTTCCCAACTTTCAGTAATGCTAATCTTTTTAATACGTCTTCTCTATCTATCTTCTCTGTCCATAACTTTCCTCTCTTTTAGTGTAACCTTCACATCATCCCCTTCCTTTGTGAAAACAGATGCAAAGTACTCATTTAATACTTTAGCCATGTCCTCTGTCTCTACATGAAGATTTCCCTTTGGGTCCTTAATCAGCCCAACTTTTTCCATAGCTGACCGCTTTTTGTTTAAAAAAAAAAAAAAATGTTTTGGAGTTCAATTTAATGTTGCCTGCCAATCTTTTCTTGTAACCTCTTTGCCTCCTGTATTAACTTTTTCAATTCCCTCCTGTACTTTACATAATCTTCCTGGTTATTAACTGACTCTTGCTCCTGATATTTTTCATAAGCCTCCTTTATCTGTTCTATTTTAAATGTTATTTCCTTTGTCATCCAGGGTGGATTAGCTTTGGATGCTCTACCCTTTCCCTTCAAAGGAATATGCCTCGTTTGCACCTGAACTATCTCTTCCCTGAATGCCCTCCATTGCTCCGCTACAGCTTTACCCTGTAATCGCCTTTTCCAATCTACCTGTGCTAGGTCCCTTCATAAATCACTGAAATTAGCTCTTCCCCAGTTGAGCATTTTTACTTTGGGTATTTTCCGGTCCCTTTCCATAATTAGTTTAAACCAAATTATGTTGTGGTCACTGTTAGCTAGATGATCTTGACTATAACACACTCCACTTGCCCTACTTCATTTCCCAGAACCAGATCCAACGCTGTTTCATTCCTTGTTGAACTGGAGACATATTGATCGAGAAAGTTCTTCTATACACATCAGAAATTCCTCTCCTTCCCTACCCTTGGCACTATGTTATTCCCAGTCTATATTAGGGTAATTAAAGTTTTGTAATATTACTACTACATTTTTGTTACATGCCTTTGGAATTTGGCCATAAATTTGCTCATCTATCTCCTTCTCACTCTTTGGAGTTCTATATTTAAAAAAAAAAGCTCCCAACAATGTAACAGCTCCCCCTCTGTTCCTCAGCTCAAGCCAAATAGACTCAGTCCTAGAAACATCTAGTATATCCATTTTATTTAGAACTGTAACATCATTCTTACTGCCACATCTCCTCTATCATTCCTGAATACTTGGTAATCAGGAATATTAAGAGCACATTCCTGGCCTTCCTTGAGCCATGTCTCTCTTAATACAACCATGTCATAATCCCATGTAGCAATTTGTGCCTGTAGCTCACCAACCTTATTAGTTACACTATGGACATTGACGTACATACAATTTAATACCTCCTTTGTCACTTGCTATTTTCCTCAATCTGGTCCCTGCAATTTTTGGGATATTTCTAATTTTACTGCCATTTATATTTCTCTGTCCTCTGATCTCATTTCTGCTCCTTTCTGCTATTTTCTGGTTTCCCTCCCCTTGCCAAATTAGTTTCAACCCTTCCCAACAGTACGAGTTATCATAAGGAGATATTAGGACAGATGACCAGAACCTTGGCCAAAGAGGTAGGTTTTAACGAGTGTCTTAAAAGAGAAGAGAGAGGCGGAGAGGTTTAGGGAGGGAATTCCAGAGTTTAGGGCCTTGGCAATTGAAAGCATAGCTGGCAATGGTGGAGCGATTTAAAATGGAGGATGTGCAAGAGGCCAGAATTGGAGGAGTGAAGAGATCTCTGAGGGTTGTAGGGCTGGAGGAGGTTACAGAGATAGAGAGGGGCGAGGCCATGGAAGGTATTTGAAAACAAGGATGAGAATTAAAAATTGAGGCGTTGCTGGACCAGGAGCCAATGTAGGTCATCTAGCGCAGGTATGATGGGTGAACGGGACTTGGTGCGAGTTAGGATATGGACAGCACAGTTTTGGATGAGCTCAAGTTTATGGAGGGTGGAAGATGGAAGGCCACCCAGGAGAGTGTTGGAATAGTCACGTCTGGAGATAACAAAGGCATGGATGTGGGTTTCAGCAGCAGATGAGCTGAGGCAGGGGCTGAGTCGGGCAATGTTAGAGGTGGAAGTAGGTGGACTTGATGGCGCGGATATGTGGTCGGAAGCTCATCTCTGAAATACGACACCAAGATTGCGAACAGTCTGGTTCAGCCTCGGACATTTGCCAGGGAGAGGGATGGAGTTTGTGGCAGGGATCAAAGACAATGGCTTTGGTCGTCTTAATATTTAGTTGGGGGAAATTTCTGCTTATCCAGTACTGGATGTCGGACAAGCAGTCTGATAATTTAGCGACATATGTTGCATAATATAGGCAACTTTAAAAAGGTAGTTAAAGAAAAGTTTTCAGAAGATATTGAGCATTTTAGGACTTTGGCTTCCTATAACCAACTACATACCTTCTATTTGGTGCAGCAAACTGAGCTACAACTACTACTCAATTTGCCAGTTTCCTGTTTCTTAAACTTGTAGGATAGAGAATGTAGAGTCCTAGGCCTAGAAATTCGTGACCGCCACAAAAGCTGCCGGTGCCACTGCGGCCTGGTGTTAATGGCCGGCGAAAATGGTGGCGCTGGCAGGACCGAAAAATTGCCGCTGGAGACTAATTAACATTATCCCAGCGCTTAACTCAGTGCAACGCCGTCCTGGTGGCATTGGTCCCGGCAGGAGGCTCCAATGTAGTGTGGCCAAAGCTTAGTTGCAGCTAGAACAGCCTGCTGAAAGTGAGAAAGCATTGTCTGTTTCTTAAAGGGGCAATGCCTTCTGAAATAAAAATATGCACTTTTTGTCCTTGCAGCTCAACTGCCTTCTGGAAAAAAAAATTACCATTAAAAAGAATTCCCAAATGGGAGTCTTCAGTTCTTAAAGTTGAATTCCCTTCCGGACTTTAAAAAAAAAAGGGAAAAGTGCTTCAGCGCTAACACAAATGGTTCATCAAGCCAGGGAAGGGGCACCCAGGGTCTCGCACGTAGCCCTCCAGCTTTGTGCAGGGGTCAACACTGCAAGAGAGGTCCTCTACCCACCGGGGCCAGGAGGCTCTCCAGAAAGAACAATGTGCGACCACATCACCGAGGCCGTCACTGCCAAGTAGTGTCGCCCCCCACGACCTGGCTTCATTGCCCAAAGAAGCTTCATGACCTCAGACCAGTTATGAATGTCAGTGAATGCATCTTCAAAAGCCGTCTCCTACCAACTGCACCAATAGCCTCACGCATGACTCCACCCCCCACCCCCCAAACACGAGGCACACCTCCTATTCCTAGCTTCACCTCACCCCCTTGGAGGAGACGGTGCTGGTCATTCTTGGGAGGGGCATGGCTGAGACCTTGGCCAGCGTCGGGGCAGAAAGGATACAAAATGCTAGTATCTTTGTATGTTATCCTCCTTCTCGCATGCACTTCTTGCTTTCCCACCCTCCCCTCACCACAACGCCACCCTTGTGCCTTTCTCACTTCACACACCCAAGAAATGCAGCCTGCCCAGCCAGTGGGTGACCAAGAAGGGGGAGAGGAGAGTGAAGAAGAAGAAACACAGTCACTCGATTTCACACTCCCAGCCACCAGCTCCTTGAGGTCGACCAGCAAGGCCATTTGCAGTGCCCCCTCTGACGGTCAGCAGCCTTGCTGCAGCTACTGGGGTAGCACTGTGTGACATCAGTATGATAGGTAAAGGCACACGCAAGACAGTCGCTAAGCAAATGCATAAGGGTGATTTGATTTCTTGATGTCATAATGGATGGATAGACATATAAAGTTGGATTGGAAAGTTTGCTTTGTGGTAACTTTTATTTCACCATTTTTGCCAAGAGGACGCTGTGATGGTCAGTAATGGAGGGAAGATAAGGTGTAGGACTAATGCTGAAAGGGGAATTGGGGTTGTGGTCACTGGTACCGCAGGCGGATGATGATCCCAGCCAGAAAGGGGCTGTCTGGGTTGCATCCTTCCTTCTGTGTCTTCCCTTTTTGCGTCTTCCTCTTCCCTTTGCGAGCGGATGCTGTAAATCTGAAATAAAAGCATAAAATGCTGGACATACTCAGCAGGTCAGGCAACATCTTGACCTGAGACGTGAACTCTGTTTCTCTCTCCACGGATGCTGCCTGACCTGCTGAGTATTTGCAGCATTTTCTGTCTTCTCAGAGGCCTTCCTTTACCATCCAAAGCCTTGCAAACATCCAGCAGCACTCCCTGCACACTAAAAAAAAACCTTTTAACATGTATTGCACCAAGCTACTACTTCAATAAAATCAAAAAATATCCAGTCCAAAAGCTTAACTGCAAACTTACCTGAAAGATGAGTGTGTCCCTTTTAAGAGGTGCTGACAGCGTCTCTGTCAGTGTTGAATGCTGGATTTTCATGGCGAGCTTAGGACCCAGCGCTGAACTCCGCACTAAGGTCGAAGTTCGCTGAGGTGACGTTAAGTCTGCATGATGACCCCCTCTCTTCATTTACATTTCCAGGGCCAACGCTGCTAGCGGCAGCGTTAAGGCCCTCACCAAAATGGCGGCCGCCGAATCCCATGTCAGAGAAGGCCGATAGAGGGGCGGCCGCCATTCTTCGACCGAATCGTGGCAGTAAGTGGCCCGATTTCTAGGCCCCAGTATTGCTCAATACTGCAGAATGCCTAGAGGAGTATAGAAAGTGCAGAGGTGAAATTAAAAAAAAAAAAAAAATTAGGAAAGCAGAGAAGGCATGAAAAAATATTGGCAAGGAAAATCCAAAGATGTTTTACAAGTACATAAAGAGCAAGAGGATAACTAAGGAAAGAGTAGGGCCTATTAGAGACCAAAAAGGTAACCTGTGTGGAGGCGGAAGACATGGGTATGGTTCTTTATGAATACTTTGCATCTGCCTTCACAAAAGAGAGGGACGATATAGAGTTAAGGAGGAGGTGTGTGAAATATTGGATGGGATAAGCATAGTGAGAAAGGAAGTATTGAGGGGTTTAGCATTGTTGAAAGTAGATAAATCGTCAGGCCCGGATTAAATGTATCTCGAGCTGTTCAGAGGCAAGGGAGGAAATAGTGGAGGCTCTGGCCATCATTTGTCAATCTTCTCTGGTTACAGGCGTGGTGCTGGAGGACTGCTGACGTTGTACCGTTGTTTAAAAAGGGAGAAAGGGATAGATCAAGTAGTTACAGGCTAGTCAGCCTAACCTCAGTGATGGGCAAATTATTGGAAAAAATTCTGAGGGACAGTATTAATCGTCATTTAGAAAGGCACTGATTAATTAAGGACAGTCAGCATGAATTTGTTAAGGGAAGGTTGTGTCTGACTAACTTGATTGAATTTTTTGAGGTGGTAACAAGGAGGGTTGATGAGGGTAGTGTGTTTGATGTAGTTTACATGGATTTTAGCAAGGCTTTTGACAAGGTCCCACATGGCAGACTGGTCAGAAAACTAAAAGCCCATGGAATCCAAGGGTAAGTTGGATCTAAAATTGGCTCAGTTGTAGGAAGCAAAGAGTAATGGTCGACTGGTATTTTTGTGACTGGAAGACTGTTTCCAGTGGGGCTCTGCAGGACTCAATACTAGGTCCCTTGCTTTTTGTGGTGTATATATCACTGATTTAGACTTCAATGTAGGAGGCATAATTAAGAAGTTTCCAGATGATACAAAAATTGGTTGTGTGGTTGATGAGGAAGAAAGCTGTCGACTGCAGGAAGATATCAATGGACTGGTCAGGTGGGCAGAAAAGTGGCAAATGCAATTCAATCTGGAGAAGTGTGAGGTAATGCATTTCTGGAGGGCTAACAGTCAAGGGAGTACACAATAAATGGTAGGATACTGAGAAGTGTAGAGGAACAGAGGGATCTTGGAGTGCATGTCCACAGATCCCTGAAGGTAGCAGGACAGATAGATAAGGTGGTTAAGAAGGCACACGAGATTATTTTCTTTATTAGCTAAGGCATAGAATATAAGAGCAGGGAGGTTATGCTAGAACTGTGGAAAACACTAGTTAGGCCAAAGCTAGAGTACTGCGTACAGTTCTGGTCACCACATTACAGGAAAGATGTGATTGCACCAGAGAGGGTACAGAGGAGATTTACGAGGATGTTGCCAGGACTGGAGAATTTTAGCTATGATGAAAGATTGGATAGGTTGGGTTGTTTTTGGGGGGCGATTTAATTGAGGTGTATTAAATTATGAGGGCCTAGATAGAGTGGATAGGAAGGACCTATTCCCTTAGCAGAGAGGTCAATAACTAGGGTGTACAGATTTAAAGTAATTGATAGAAGGATTAGAGAGGAGTTGAGAAGAACATTTTTCACCCAGAGGGTGGTGGGGATCTGGAACTCACTGCTTGAAAGGGTGGTAGAGGCAGAAACCCTCATCACATTTAAAAAGTGCTTGGATATGCACTTGAAGTGCTGTAACCTACAAGGCTACGGACCAAGAGCTGGAAAGTGGGATTAGGCTGGAAAGCTCTTTTTCGGCCAGTGCAGACGTGATCAGATGAATGGCCTCCTTCTGTGCCATTCACCTATAATTCACCTTCGTGATTATTGTTTAGCTCATCATTTCTGTGACTTCTCATCTGGACTTCCATCATTCATATAGTCTGGCTCTGGTGCTCCAATGTAGTGTGTCGGGTATTATCACAAGGAACATCTATAGCATATCTTTTTATTTCGATCTGGGACTGCATCTTTGAACTGTTTGATGCCTTGATTTCCTTCTCACGCAACTTTTTCACCCAATCCCTAAGAATATGGACAAACAATTTGGCTAGTTTAGAGAAGTACATTAAAGCAGACTCTGGCTTTAGTGTTGGCTTTTGCTCAGTGGGTAGCACTCTCGCCTCCGAGTCAGAAGGTTGTGGGTTCAAGTTCCACTCCAGATACTTGAGCACATAACCCTGACACTTCAGTGCTGCACTATTGGAGATGCCATCTTTCGGATGAGACGTTAAATCCCCTCGGGTGCAAGTTAAAAGATCCCATGGCACTATTGGAAGAAGAGCACAGGAGTCCTTCCTGGTGTCTTGGCCAATATTTATCCTTCAACCAACATCAGTGAAACAGATTATCTGGACATTATCTCAGTTCTGTTAAGGGACCTCGCTAAGCACAAATTTGCTGCCACATTTCCCTACATTACAACAGTGACTACCCTTCAAAGTACTTCATTGACTGTAAAGCACTTTGGGACATCCTGAGGTCGTAAAGGCACTATATAAAAGTTATTTCTTACAAATGTTTCCATTCTGCTGTAGCCATTCACGTGATACTCACAATCATAAGAATCCTGAATTTTCTTAGGTTCTTCATGAACTGAGGGCATTATCAGTATGGACAGGGGCAAGCAGGGTGGAAATTGGGTAGGGACCTGTTAATTTCAGGTCATGTTACCTTTTTGGATGCGTCAGAGTTTTCTTGAGGGGGAAATATGTGCTTTCTGCATCCACCCCCCACGCCTATCCCCTTTGCACCTGATGTCACAGGCAGAGGCAAGACTGATGGCATTCCCTCCGGTTGTTTTCCTCTGTCACTAATTTCGTACTTTCCACCTAGTGTATGGCCCAGCTATGCTGCTACTGGAATGGCCCTCCCACACCACTTTTATCAAATGCCCCTGACCCTAAGAATCTGGGATGAGATTGGCGTGCCTGGGACCAGTGGGTTCAAGCCCTGCTCCATCCTGGTTATGGCAGTGGAATAGGATTAAGGACTTTTGGGCCCAAGCTGTTTTCATGTTCCTTTTGCTTCTCGGCCATGTTGTGGTCTGATTTAGATGTCAAGAACAACAAATTGAACCTTAACAGAACACTAAGGAAATAATTTTGGGAAAGTGCAAATTATGGGAAAGTGAGAATTTGGAATTGCTCACATATGCCTAAATTGTAAAGATTAACATCATGCCCTCTAGTATTGTTGAATATGATTGTATTCAGAAAATTAGACAGTGAATAATGAAACTCGATGAGGTAGGCTTTCCACTGGCCAACCAGGGTAAAACTGGCATTGTGAATTGGACACTAGTTATCAAATCTGCCCAATTTTCATCTCCATTGAAATTGGTGGAAATGGAAATTGGGTGATTTCTGTAACGTGTGGCTGATCCACAATGTGAGTTTTACACCTGGGTGGCAAGTTGAAAATCTACCCCAATTTTTTTTTTCCCCCACAGCAACATGCTGCAGATGTCAGTCAACTCACAAATGTCTTAAAGGAGAAGATCAAAGAAAACAAGAGACTTAAATCCTCCTTTGACACATTAAAGGAATTAAATGACTCCTTGAAAAAACAGGCAAGAACTATTTTGTAAAGCTTATATTACCATAATAAGGCCGTGTCTCAACTGGTACAGCTATAGAGAGTAACTCGCCTCAGGTCATTGAATGTAGTGACTCTGAGCATGAAAAACCTTTAGTGAGTACTGCAGGTATGGTCAAATTAGGTAGATGCTTCATGGGTCAGAGAACAACATGTGAATGAAGTCTTTTTAATTTCCTTTAATCCCAATTGTTTCTCCCCTTAAATACAAAATGAGGGGAAAAAGCATGAATATCTATATGGAACCATATCCTGTCTGAAGTTACAATATCACATAAAAGTTAATTTAGTTTTTTCCCTATTTTGACACCTTTGTAATACCATGTGAAAAGAACAAATATTGTGGAACGGAACAAAAACAAAATTACTTGCTGGTCGAGGAAGATTTTTGTATTTCATGCATCACTGATATATATTTTATGTTGATCCCTGGCAAGTCACTCGGGCTGGAGCAAATTATACAAAAATTAGAGTCCAAAGCTGATTTTCAAACCCATATCCAATCCATCAACAAATCCACTTACTTTCACTACATTATTAGCCTCTGCTGCTACCTCTCCCTCCTCATCCACACTTTCATCAGCTCTAGACTCCAATTTTCCCGCGCCCTCCTTACCAGACTCCTGATCTCCACCCACCGCAAATTCCAATTTGACCAAAGCTCCACTGCCTGCAATTTGTCCTGCACTAAATCCGACTCCTCCATCATCCCCCTTGCTGACCCTCCCTGGCTCCCACTTATCAAATTTTAAATCATTCTCATTTAACAACTTCTTCTCATCTTATCTCTGCAAACCTCTTCAGCCTAATTTACTGAATGTTATTGAACTGGTCACAGGATTATTTTTATGATTCAGAATGCAATTGCAAATGAGTAATTGAAACGATTTTATGATAAATTGGTAGACGTGCAGTCAACAGTTGACTTATGAAATTGAATATTGACCTTGTGTTAAAGAGATTAAGTTCTACAAAGCCATTATTTTGTGTAATGTATAGACAACCTAAATGTAAAAAAAAAAGGGCTTTTTATTTTTATTTATTCATTCACGGGATGTGGACATTGCTGGCAAGGCCTGCATTTATTGCCCATCCCTAATTGCCCTTGAGAAGGTGGCGGTGAGCTGTTAAAACCATACTGCTTAGGAACTCCCTGAAATTAGTTAATTATTTATTATGTTTGGAGATTTGATTCCACAATTTTTGATGTGATGTATTATGTTAAATAGCAGGACCTGCTGTTATTACAATCCCACTTAACATATACTGCAGAAGCATAGTGATCTGTTTTAGAACTTTAGTACTGTTTTCTCTTGCCGTGTTCTCTTGCCGTGGGATAACAGCTGTTCCCATAAGCAGACCATTATCCCTTACAATCTGGAAGCTGTATCCTTTTATACACTCTGTCCTTGCAGAGTTGGGTTCTTGAGAGCTAACAATAACTCTACTTGAAGTAATCTGAATTTACCTTGGCCCTGTGCTACTAAAACAATTATTTTCCGTTGCTACAGCGGTCAGACGTTCATAGACCAAAGCAACTGCCTTTATTTATGAATATAAATAGCACTATGAAGTACAATAATTGACATACATAAGTACAATGCAAAGTCTGAAATAAGTCAAATGCCCTTATTAAGAAGAACTACTCCTGATTTAGTTTAAATGTCTGTCATTTGACAAACAAAGTTTTCTTCCTCCCCACATGAAAATCTTCCTGTTTCAAGTAGGGCCTAATGGTGAAAATTCTGAAACCTATCCAAATAATAGATTCCAAAAGGTATTCCTGCTTGTTCCAAATCCTTGGAGCCCAGTGTCAGCCGTGACTCAGTTGATAGCACCCTCACCTGAGTTTGAAGATTCAAGTCCCACTCCAGAGAGTTGAGCACGAAAATCTAGGCTGACACTCCAGTGCAGTGCTGAGGGAGTGCTGCACTGTCGGAGGTGCCGTCTTTCGGATGAGACGTTAAACCGAGACCCCGTCTGCTCTCTCAAGTGGATGTAAAAGATCCCATGGCACTATTTCGAAGAAGAGCTGGGGAGTTATCCCCGGTGTCCTGGCCAATATTTATCCCTCAATCAACATCACTAAAACAGATTATCTGGTCATTATCACGTTGCTGTTTGTGGGAGCTTGTTGTGCGCAAATTGGCTGCTGCATTTCCTACATTACAACAGTGACTACACTTCAAAAGTACTTCATTGGCTGTAAAGCGTTTTGGGATGTTCTGAGGTTGTGAAAGGCGCTGTATAAATGCAAGTCTTTCTTTTTATGGGACAGTGGTCTCTTTGTGTATGAAATACACCTGGTTAACAATTGAATATAGTTGTTCCGAGACAAACTTAGTAATACTTTGTGCATTTTTCCAAATAAATTAAGAGACCGGATTCCACAAATGCAATCAATATTTGTGATATCTTACTGAGAGATATGAACAATTTACATATCCCCATCTATCTTACAAGTCAAACGGGTTGTTGTAAATTGGTTTTGGGTCTCCATTATGGAACACCTCAGTTGTTTCACATCAACAGCAGTCTGCTAATTTGAACCGTTGAACTAGTCTGAATTATAGATCAAAGAAACAAACCATTCCAGCTTTGCCACAGACATTAAAGTTGAATTTTCCTTCTTTGGCGTTCGACACACTTGCTGATGGCACATATCGGGAAACGGCACATATCGGGAAACAGCACATCTCTAGTCCATGATTTTCTACAATTAAAATTAATGAGCAGAAAATCATGTGCTGGGGTGCGCATGCTCCCAATGTGCGCTCCCGGTAGAAATGTGCGTTGAAGTAGAAAATCTCGCCTTAACTTCCTGCCATTTATATACAGTATATATATTTATCTATTAAATGCTTTTTTTAAATAAAAAGGAAAATAATCTACTGCAGAACTGTATAACACTAGCTTCCAATGCAGAGGTATTGGATTAGAGTATGTCTTTTAATGCTGATGCTGCTGCTGATATTTTTCAGATTAACGCTGTAAAGCAACAGAACAAGAAATTGGAAGCTCATGCCAGAAAGGTTCAAAATCGTTTAGAAAATCTGCAAGTGAGTTTTAGATGACTGTAGAAAATCTTGCAAAATTTATGGAAGAATAAAAGTGATGAAGAAAACATTGTCCTTTTCCCCCACCTCTTCCTCCTTTTTCTCTTTCCCCCCCGCCCCCCGGGCTATGAAGTTATAATTTTATATTAGTCAAAAGGACTTATGGTTATATATTGTCCGTCTAGTTGAATGAGCAGTAAATTAATACTGTGATTGAGTTAAAAATGACTTTTTAATGTTTCTGTAATGGGTTATTTCCACAATTTTTTTCCCCCTCATTTTTGGTTGTAACTTGTTCTTGGATTTCAGCAAAACGGAAGATTTTTGCTGATCTTTAAAAGTTGGTATATTTTGCATCCTATTTAAATATAATGGCAGTAATATTTTTTTCATTATAAATAACATACTTGAAGTACAAAATTACAATGCTCCTCACCGCAATATAGAGATAAAAAGGAAATCTGAAACTCTTCAAAACATATAGCAGGTCTGTCAGCATCTGTAAGGTGAACAGAAGGTAGTGTTTTGGTGACAAAATGAAACACTCTTGTCTGTTAGATTAGCTACTCGTTTCTTGCTTGTTGAACACAGCATATGCACACTTAAGGTCAGTTATTGCTAGTCGTTTCTGGAAGTTGCATTGTATACAATTTTCACACCTCAGGAAAATTCTTCAGGAAGTCCTTATCTATGTGGTACCTTTGTACTTGGATGGGTATCCATGGAATAGCTCTTTAACAGTATTTGGCACAGATCGGTGAATCAAGCTATCCATCTTTTTGGGAGAAATGAGTTTGATTAACAGCTGTATTTGGGGTGAAGACATGGGTTGGTTCTGAGAGGGCCAGGGCCAGTGATTCTTTATAATCTCTTTGACGAACAACTCTGTGGCCAGGAGCTTCTCGGGGTTATATTTGCAAAGCTCACCAGTTAGTCTGAAGCTAGTCGACATAATGAACTAAGCAGAGACTCTGGGGAGGTAATTTTAACCCTCAAAAAACAGGTGGGTTTGAGTCTGGTGGGAAGTAAAAATGTAAAGAATTTCAAACAGGAACCCAGCTCGCCCACTTCTGGGTTTAACGGAGACGGAACGAGGGGTGGGCAACCAATCCGCTCTCGGGAGGCAGTATGGTGATTGAAACCTTTTAAGGAGGCTGCATGCCTTCATTTTAATAAAGTTTCTATTTTTAACCCATTGGCTGGGTTTTCTGGGCCTCGGGGGGTGGGGGGAAACTGGTAGGTAAAAGGAGGTGAGAAGTGCTGGGTCCGTAAGGTAGGTAGGTACCTTTTACAGCACTGCTTGTGGCTCAGAAGCAATGTTCCCTCTAATTTTTTTTTGGGCCTGTGCGGCCCTTTTAATGGGCTGCGCGGGCCATTCAAAATTCTGTGCATGCGCGGTTTTTCTATTCAAAAGCTGGCTGCACGGGACCTGCAGGGAGTTGCCTGACCACTCAGCTAATGGGGAACATTGGTCAGGAGGACAGGAGTGTTTCCTCCCGGCTCAACACGTTTACCCTGTAAAAACCATCAAACCAACCACCACGATTTCCCCCTGACCCCTGGGGGGAGGGGGGTATGGGGAGAGACTGGGGCAGGGAGAGGGTGGAGAGCAAGGCTAGGGTTCAGGTGCTGGGGTGAATTGAACTTCCTACCAGGATCCCACAAGACTGGCAGCAGAGCGTTTGAGCAACAGAGGCAGGAATGAGCCCATAGGTGAAGGCAGCAGAGGCCGAAGTCGGAGAGGAAGACTTGCTTAGAAGCGGAATACGTAATAAAACTAAGGCCAGGAAAAGACCACCTGGTCCATCGAGCCTGCCTTGTACTACAACAACAACAACTTGCATTTATATAGCACCTTTAACATAGTAAAACATCCCAACGTGCTTCACAGGAGTGATACCAGACAAAATTTGGCACCAAGCCACATAAGGAGATATTAGAACAGAGGACCAAAAGCTTGGTCAAATAAGTAGGTTTTAAGGAGCGTCTTAAAGGAGGACAGAGAGGCTGAGAGGTTTAGGGAGGGATATCCAGAACTTAGGCCCTAGGCAGCTGAAGGCATAGCCACAAATGGTGGAGCAAAAGAAATCGGGAATGCGCAAGAGGCCAGAATTGGAGGAGCCTCTGTCATGGTGTAATTTCTGCAGACCATGACCCCCATCCGTCACCAGCCACGCCTTCTCCTGGGACAGGCACAAAAAGACCAGAGAAAAACCATGGGCAATTTAAGAAAAATCCTCTTGGAAATTTCTTTCCGACTCCCGAAGGCAATCACACAGGAGACCGCAATGACTGGGAAACACATTCCCCATAACCACCTGCCTTCTATACAAAGATGTGTTGGCCAGTCTCAGGAAGTCGTCCAGCGAATCTGCACTAACTGCATATGCCACCAACTTGTTTGAAAGGTTGATAACTCTGCAAAAAGATGTACCTCCTGACATCAGAACATGTAGTCCTATGCTTACAGAACTTGTACTCCTGTCCCGGTCCTCCCTAACATATGTAGCTTGAATAGCCATCCACCTGGATGGAATCTAATCTTTTTGTTATTTTAAAAACCTCTGCTCGAAGTTTACACTTTATAGAAACATAGAAAAATAGGAGCAGGAGCAGGCCCTTCGAGCCTGCTCCGCCATTCAATATGATCATGGCTGATCCTCTATCTCAATACCATATTCCCGCTCTCTCCCCATACCCCTTGATGCCTTTTGTGTCTAGAATTGTGTCTAGAAATCTATCTATCTCCTTCTTAAATATATTAAGTGACTTGGCCTCCACAGCCTTCTGTGGTAGAGAATTCCACAGGTTCACCACCCTCTGAGTGAAGAAATTTCTCCTCATCTTAGTCCTAAATGTCCTACCCCGTATCCTGAGACTGTGACTCCTCGTTCTAGACCCCCCAGCCAGGGGAAACATCCTCCCTGCATCCAGTCTGTCTAGCCCTGTCAGAACTTTATACGTTTCAATGAAATCCCCCACTCATTCTTCTAAACTCTCGTGAATACAGGCCTAGTTGACCCAATTTCTCCTCGTACGACAGTCCTGCCATCCCAGGAATCAGTCTGGTGAACCTTCGCTGCACTCTCTCTATGGCAAGTATATCCTTTCTTAGGTAAGGAGACCAAAACTGCATACAGTACTCCAGGTGTGGTCTCACCAAGGCCCTGTACAACTGTAGTAAGACATCCTTGCTCCTGTACTCAAATCCTCTTGCAATGAGGCCAACATGATGGGGCAGAAATTCGGGTCTCCACAGGTGAGTGTGCGCTGTGTACTCATCTGTAGGGCCACCGGAAGTGCCGGTTTCGCGCATGCACGCGAAACCGAAACTTCCAGTCTCATGAAAGAAGGGGTTTGAGGGTCAACCGCGTACGCCAGAGAGGCAGCGCGCACGCAGCGAACTTCCAGATTTTTTTTTTACAGGTTTTGGAGTGAGGGTAAGTACGGAGAAGCTGCGCGGGGGAAAAAAGGAAGCGCAAGGCCTGCTTTTAACAAGGTAAGTGGTGAATTAAGTACAATTTAAACATTTCTTCAACAGGCTTATCTTTTTTACATACTTTAAAGAAAGGTAAGTTTATTTTTAGCACCGTTAAATTAATTTTTGTTTAAAGTAGTTAATTTATGTAATTTATAGTTATTTTAAAAATGTGATTTAAAAAAATTTTATTTGAAGTTTTAGTGAGGTTTTGGGGCCGATCTCTATTCATAGATTTGACAGGTCTTCCTGTCAAAATCTATGAATGGAGATTCCCTGCTCCGATTGGCTCGCCATGGCCCACGTGATCCATGGGGACGCTTCGAACTAACTGCGCCCCTGGCATACGCAAGCACTGCGCGCCGGCAGCTGCAGGAGGCCCAGGAGCCGAATTCCATGCGGGCCTGAAGCACAACGGCAGGCGCGCTAGGTAAGTACGCGTGCGATCCTTGCACCCGCGGGAAGCTGGAGAGCCGAATTTCTGGCCTACCCATTTGCCTTCCTAACTGCTTGCTGCACCTGCATGTTTGCTTTCAGTGACTGGTGTACAAGGACACCCAGGTCCCTTTGTACACCAGCATTTCCCAATCTAGCGCCATTTAAATAATACTCTACCTTTCTGTTTTCCTACCGAAGTGGATAACTTCACATTTAGCCACGTTATACTGCATCTGCCATGTATTTGCCCACTCACTCAACTTGTCTAAATCGCCTTGAAGCCTCTTTGCATCCTCCTCACAACTCACAATCCCACCTAGTTTCGTGTCGTCAGCAAACTTGGAAATATTACATTGGGTTCCCTCATCCAAATCATTGATATATATATTGTGAATAGCTGGGGCCCAAGCACTGATCCCTGCGGTACCCCACTAGTCACCGCCTGCCACCCCGAAA
The DNA here is from genome assembly GCA_030390025.1 of Squalus acanthias. Classification (NCBI taxonomy): domain Eukaryota; kingdom Metazoa; phylum Chordata; class Chondrichthyes; order Squaliformes; family Squalidae; genus Squalus; species Squalus acanthias. The sequence goes on along the minus strand of CM059431.1, from coordinate 48,544,447 downwards.
AAGACCCATTTATTTCTACTCTCTGTTTCCTGTCTGTCAACCATTTTTCAATCCATGCCAGTATATTACCTCCAATCCCATGTGCTTTAATTTTGCACACTAACCTCTTATGTGGGACTTTATCAAAGGCCTTCTGAAAATCCAAATACATCACATCTACTGGTTCTCCCTTATCCATTCTACCAGTTACATCCTCAAAAAACTCCAGTAGGTTTGTCAAACACGATTTCCCTTTCATAAATCCATGTTGACTTTGTCTAATCCCGTTGCTATTTTCTAAGTGTCCTGTTATCACATCCTTTATAATAGACTCTAGCATTTTCCCTACTACTGATGTTAGGCTAACCGGTCTGTAGTTCCCGGTTTTCTCTCCCTCCCTTTTTTAAATAGTGGGGTTACATTTGCCACCCTCCAATCTGCAGGAACTGTTCCATAATCTATAGAATTTTGGAAGATGACAACCAATTAATCCACTATTTCCATGGCTACCTCTTTTAGTACTCTGGGATGCAGATTATCAGGCCCTGGGGATTTATCAGCTTTCAGTCCCATTAATTTCTCCAGCACTATTTTTTTACTAATACTAATTTCCTTTAATTCCTCCTTCTCACTAGACCCTTGGTTCCCTGGCATTTCTGGGAAGTTATTTGTGTCCTCTTCCGTGAAGTATTTGTTTAATTGCCCTGCCATTTCCTTGTTCCCCATTATAAATTATCCCGTTTCTGACTGTAGAGGACCTACATTTGTCTTCACTAATCTTTTTCTTTTTACATACTTGTAGAAGCTTTTACAGTCCCCTTTTATGTTCCTTGCAAGTTTACTCTCATACTTTATTTTTCCCCTCTTAATCAATCTCTTGGTCCTTTTTTGCTGAACTCTAAACTGCTCCCAATCCTCAGGCTTGCCACTATTTCTGGCAACTTTATATGACTCCTCTTTGGATCTAATACTATCCTTAATTTCTTTTGTTAGCCATGGTTCAGCTGCTTTTCCTTTTGTGTTTTTGTGCCAGAAAGGAATGTATAACTGTTGCAATTCATGCATTTGTTCCTTAAATGTTAGCCATTTTATTAGCATAAAAAGCCTCCGCCCTCAACTTGCCTACAATTGGAGTTAATTTAATGGGCCTGTAATTTCATGGTTCTGACCATATTAAAATATTAGTGCTACATGAACTTCTCTCCATTACATAGGAACAATCCCAGATTGTATATGAACAAGGGGCTCGCAAAGCGTAGTCCCCATTTCTTTAAACACCCTCGGGTAAATGCCGTCAGGGCCAGCAGCCCGATCTGTTTTGAGATTCCTTATTCTAGCCAGGGCTATATCCACGTCCACTTTGACGCTTTCAGTTTTAACATCAACCCTATGATGTATTAGTGGTAACACAGCATCTTCTGTAGTGAAGACTGACACAAAGTAGCCATTTAAAACCTCTACCATATACTAAGATGCCACCCAAATTTTCCCTGAGGAATCCTTCAATACCCCTCTGCAATGCTTAATGGCCCTCAGACTACTACCAAAACTGGAAAAAACCTTGCTATTAGTGACTATACTTCAAAAGTACTTAATTGGCTATAAAGCTCTTTGGGACTTCCTGAGGTCGTAAAAGGCGCCATATCCACTCATCTTCTCCATTGTTATTTTGTCGTCTTTGATGACTACTTTCCACGCCTTTAGCTGAGATTAATACCTATTCCTGTGCTCCTGAGACCTATTTTCTTTAAGCTTGTAAAAGTATTTGTGCTTAAGTCCAATTTCCCTTTGAACATAACCTGTTAGCCAATTTGGCTTTGTGTTGCCATGTGCCCTTCTTTTAACTTTAGGGACATAGATGGCTTCCTCTAAGAACATATAAGGCAGTGTTGTCCAATATTTTAGCCACTAGCCACATGTGGCTAATTAGGAATGCAGATGTGGACTAGTAAATAGCATTGTTGTTGGACATGTGATCTGCATATTCCTATTTTCTCAGCGTATGCATGTGTACTTTAACCTTTTTGTGGGTTTGTTGGTAAAATACTAAGATGAAAAACAGTGTTGTGGTGTTTTTTGAACATTGTGGATGCTTTACGTTCTTGGTTACTGAATGCTGGTAGATGTTAATTCAGCCAGTATACACGTGAAGTACATTTATCTGTATTGTGAGTGTATTTAAGGCATTTTCTACTAAAATTAGTGCATGTGGCTAAAATGGGTTCACTGTCTCCACATGTGGTTAATCAGCCATTTCTATTTGACAACAATGGCATATGGATGGTTTTGAAGGCATTGTATTTATTTTCAGTGTCGCTATTATCCCCACCAGTAGGATTGCCTATCTTCTCGTTCTAGTCATTTGTCATCTTTAAAGTCTGGTACTAGTATTTAATTTTCAGCAGCTGTCGTTTGGCTAATCTAATTATGCCTCCTCACAATGGGCCTTTTGAAATGGAGGCCTGTGACGGGTGCCAATGATCAATTTTGGGCCAACTCCTGGGTTTCATCAAATGTACTTAAATATTGGGCAGACAAGGCCCTACTCTGGTTTGTAGGGAATATGAGTTTACTTACAGGAGTGGCTGCTGATGCTGAGTCCAAGGGATTATCTAATGTTAAAAAACTCAAAAATAAAACAAATTTTGCAGCATCTATAAAGAAATTGAACTTCTGTCAAATAATCTACATCCAACTTTTCTCTTTACAAATACTGATGAAATAGCTATGTATTCCAGCATTTTCTATTTTAATCTCACTGCAAGGTAGCTGTGTCACAATTTTAAGAAAAATATATCAATTTTACTCCCTTGCAGAGGAAGAATGAGTTGTGTGTGGTGCAGAAATTTCATGAAAATGTTTCCACTGGTGTGAAGGAGATCAGATTGGAAAAACAGGAAAAGATTCAACCAGCTCGTAAAATCAGTCGAGTAAGAGATTTTGCTACATTAGCTGGCTTCGATGTGAAATTGTGGACTATCAAATTTGTTGAGTATTCTACCGATTTTTAAAATTCAGACTGAAATTTTTTTTTACACCCCCTACCAATTCACCCCCCATCCTTGCCTCCAACAGCAAGAAATCTTGAGTATTTGTACAGCTCCTTCAGCTGCTGTATCCTGCTACCTCTTATCATCTTGCCCAATCCTTGTCCTGACACAAATTTTTCCCCCCAGCTTCCCTCGCTAACGGCCCTCACCAGGCTTAACTGCTCCATGGGAATCCTCTCTTGCTCTCTCAACCACCTCACCCCTCAACTCTTAAATATTCAAATACTTTATTGCCATCATAAATAACTCCCTTTTCACGGGCACCATTCCCATCCTCTTGCAATCTGCCACCATCATCTTCCCTCAAAAAGGCAACCCTCGACTCCTTCATCCTTTCCTGCTCCAATCCCATATCTAACTTCCCTTTCCACTTCAAGGTTCTTGAATGTGTTGTTACAACACAGCTCAGTGCCTGCCATTCCCAAAATCCCTTGCAATCTAGCTTCTGCCCTACCCACAGAATGAATACAGCTTTAGTTATATGGCACCAATGACACTCTTTTTGACTGACTGTGATGCGCTATACTTTCTGGTCCTCAACCTCTCCACAGTACTCAACATGGTTGATTACTCCCTTCTCCTTCACCGTCTTGCATCTGTGATCCACCTTTGGTTGCCTGTCTGTAATTGGTTCCACTCCTACTTGTATCAATGAAGCTGGCATATTTCTAGTAATGGCTTCTCCTACCGCTGCACACAATCTCCTCTGGGATACCCCAAGGTTCCATTCTTGGCTCGCTCCTTTTCTTCATTTATGTGATGCCCCTTGGAAACATTATAAACTTGGGGCCAGTTTCTAAACTACATACAATGTTAATCATTCTTAATTTTATAACCATTTATTAAAATTTACTTTTAGCCTTCTTTGTTCCAGTGGAAATAATCCCAGAATCTCACATCTCTCTACATAACTCTAATTTCCCATCTCTAACATCATCCTAGTGAATCTACATTGTAGTTTCACCCAGTTCCTGTGGACATGTGCCTACTGCATAAAACTGCCAATTTGGCTAACTAACAGAAAACAGAGAGTCGGGATAAATGGGTAATTTTCAGCTTGGCAAACTGTAACTAGCAGGGATCAGTGCTGGGGCCTCAACTATTTACAATCTACATTAATGATTTGGATGAAGGGACTGAGTGTAATCTAGCTAAATTTGCTGATATACAAAGCTAGGTGGGAAAGCAAATTGTGTGGAGGACGCAAAGAATTTCCAAAGGGATATAGATTAAGTGAGTGGGCAAAAATCTGGCAGATGGAGTTAAATGTGGGAAAATGCAAGGTTATCCACTTTGGTAGGAAAAATAAAAAAGCAAATTATTATTTAAATGGGGAGATATTACAAAATGCTGAGGTACAGAGGGATTTGGGGGTCCTTGTACATGAATCACAAAAAGTTAGCATGCAGGTACAGCAAGTAATTAGGAAGGCAAATAGAATGTTGGCCTTTATTGCAAAGGGAATGGAGTATAAAAGTAGGGAAGTCCTGTTACAACTGTACAGGGTGTTGGTGAGATCACACCTGGAGTACTGCGTACAGTTTTGGTCTCCTTATTTAAGGAAGGATATACTTGCATTGGAGGCAGTTCAGAGAAGGTTCACTAGGTTGATTCCGGAGATGAAGGGGTTGTCTTATGAAGAAAGGTTGAGCAGGTTGTGCCTATACTCATTGGAGTTTAGAAGAATGAGAGGGGATCTTATTGAAACATATAAGATTCTGAAGGGGCTTGACAGGATAGATGCAGAGAGAGGATGTTTCCCCTCATGGGGGAATCTAGAACTAGGGGGCATAATTTCAGAATAAGGGGAAACCCTTTTAAATCGGAAATGAGGAGGAATTTCTTCTCAGAGGGTCGTGAATCTTTGGCATTCTCTTCCCCAGAGAGCTGTGGAGGCTGGGTCATTGAATATATTTAAGGTGGAGATAGACAGATTTTTGAATGATAAGGGAGTCGAGGGTTATGGGGAGCGGGCAGGGAAGTGGAGTTGAAGCCAAGATCAGATCAGCCATGATCTTATTGAATGGCAGAGCAGGCTCGAGTGGCCAAATGACCTGCTCCTGCTCCTACGTCTTATGTTCTTATGGTGTTCATTTATGCTGAACAGGGGAAAACTTCGAGAGGCAATAGGAATGGCTGAAATGTTAAATAAGATGTCAAACTAATGCATGAGAGGGTGGTATTCGTTTTTTGGGATTGAGACCCATTAGGATACTGAGATGTTTTACCTTTTATCTGCACTTGATCCTTACACTGAGTACTAGGAACTTTTTTCAGTATATATTTGGTACCAATATCACTTACTTTGGGCACAAAATTGGAAGCTTGCGCATATAATGCAATTTTATGACCTGTTCTCAGTGATTCCATAACTATCAGTTTGAGATCTGATCTCTTTATATTCCAGCCTTCTATAAATAGTAATTTCTATGAATTGCTTGGAGAGCTGCTGGACTGGATCTCTGATGGTTACCTTTGCTATTTGACTCCAGAGGATGAAAATGATATTCAGAAATCATCAGGTCCCAATTGTATACCTAGAAAATCTATTCAAGAGAAGTGTGTGAAGGTAATCATGTTTTTTTTCCCCTCAAGTGTTTTTAGTATTTGAAAGACTTGTCTCTGTTGCATGAATGTCAACCTTGGAATTGAGCTATTTTGTGTTCGATATAGTTATTGGCGATTTTTCTGCAGACCAATAAAGTAATCCCCTAACTTTACTTATCACTTAACTGAAAAAAGAACCATGCCCCCCCCATTTAAAAGACATTTTCTCTGAGCTTTTGACATGTGTAAGTTCAGCTAATTTCTATACATTTTTAAATCTTGTTGTAATTGATTTAAGAGTTGTATGAAGAAGTTGAACAGAAATTCACATCAAAAGTGAGTGTTCATTAAAACATGTACATTTCTCAGTAGAGCTACTCAAATGTTTAGTCAAAGATGGCTTACTTGTTTCACTGGCACTACTGTACAGTCATAATTACTGCACATGAGCTAATGCTAGTGCGAGGAAGGGGCAATTTCTATTCCTTGCAACCGTTTTAACACTAAAATAAAACACCTTTCTGCTAATACTAAAATTAAATTTTAAAAAACTATGTACTCTATCCAACAGAACTTACTTATGTAAACAGCTCACTAGCTTTCAACAAATGCTTAGCAGTTTTCATGACAAATCAAGGCCCCTATATTTAAGCTTTGTGCACAAATAATAATTCGTAATTTCTATCCTGGTAAGCTACCACTCCCCTTCTTGTATCTTGCATGTATAGCATTATTTGCTTTGTCTTTTAAGAATATCACATGCTGCCGGCGGCATAGCAAATTCATAAATGCACTGAGCCACAAGTTGAATTCTGATTTGCAAGCAGGTGCCGAGCAGAGACGTCCTCCCCCCGCCCCCCCCCCCCCACCCCCCCAACCGAAGAAAGGGAAAATTGTATAAGGCTGTTGTCAATTCTAGTGACTAATTTCACATGGATGCAGATGGAAGTCCAGAAAGTGCGACTAGCCTGTCTTTCAGCAGGGCAGCAATGCATGCCATAAGGGACTTTAGGTAGCTGCTATATAAAATTAATTGAAGAAAGAATGAAAATTATAATCCACCACAATACTTTATGAATCATGCACAGATGTTTATTAGAAACACAAGTTTTTTTTTAAAAACCTTGTATTAGATGTGCAATCCAAGTTACTCAGGGTCTGATGAAGGATATATGCCTGAAATGTCGTATCATGTCTAGACATTAGAAGATGTCTGTAATGCAGGCATTTTCCTGATCTGGCAGGATGTTGTTCTATGTTCAAAATTATGAAGTGTTTTGATAGAGTAAATAAGGAGAAACTGTTTCCAGTGGTCGAATAGTTGGTAACCAGAGGATACAGATTTACGGTAATTGGCAAAAGAACCAGAGGCGACTTGAAGGAAATAAAATTTATGCAGAGAGTTCTTATGATCTGGAATGCCCTGCCTGAAAGGATGGTGGAAGCAGATTCAATAATAACTTTCAAAGGGAATTGGATAACTACTTGAAAGGGAAAAAATTGCAAGGATATGGAGAAAGGGCAGGGGAGTGAACTAATTGGATAGCTCTGTCAAAGAGCCGGCACAGGCACGATGGGCTGATTGACCTCCTTCTGCGCTGTATCATTCTAACTTAAGTGATTTAGAAAGTACTTTTAAGTGGAGCTCTATACTAAGTTTCACATTGTTTTTACGAAACAACTGTTTATTTTTTCCTGACTATGCTTTCTGTATGTAATGGCTTGCAGATTCTACCCTTGATCACAGCGCAAATTCATTTGATGCCACCTGGGGATATCAAACTGCAGCTCACACTGGTGAAATTCATTTACTGGGCTTTAAGGCATATCGACAGAGGAGGGACACAAGTAAGTGTAGAGATATTTTCCTTCCCTTTCGAGGAATTAGGCCTCTTGCTTTGCGATTCAAAATGGGCTCCAAATAAGTGTTTATTTTTAAACTTCAGGTGATGTCTGAAAACAGTACTTTTTAAAAAAAAAAGAAAAATAACTCGAGACAGCATGTCTTTTAGGAGTTTGGCAAATCTCTTTTTATATATACTATATATTGAAATGCTTTCTTGATGCATTGAGAATTATATGATTAACTATTTTTACCCTGTCTGCACTAGTCTGTGGCAATTCTTTCAGGATGTTTTCGTTTACTGTCAAGTTTGCTTAGCATCTGACTTCCAGAAGAATTTTCACACATAATGAAAACAGGAACCAAACAGTAATGCTTGGAATGCCAACTTAAATACCTCTCTTTAATCTTGTATTTATTTACAAAATATATTGCTAAAAAATGGCCTGGTTCCATGGATTTTAACCAACCAACAGTTAAAGCCGTATATATGTTTGGGGTCAACTGAGTGAACGACTAATGGTGAGCTTTTGCTGAGAGATAGAAAGGGTGTGCGTTTTGCTCTAAACGGGAGTTTTGTGTTGAGACAAAGTGGGCCAGAATCTGTAAGACCAGGCATGTAAGTGAAAATGAGTTCTAATTAATGTAATCTAGAGCAGTACAGAAATTAAGAGCACAGAAATTTCAGGAATAAGAATTAAGTTAGTGATATGTGTGGTATGCATGATGTTGGATATCCTGGATCTGCAAAATATCCAGGGGGAATACACTGGCATAAAATGTTAGAAAGTTGCATTGCTCGAGTAGAGGAATGCTGAGCTTGAGGACCAGCTTGCTACACTACGCAACGTAAGTGGGGACGACAGGTCCCTACAGAGCATGAATATAGCACTGGGGAAGGATTTACACAAGCAAACAGAGGGGAGGGAAAATGTTAAGACTTGTGGGAGAGGGGTTCAAAGTATAATGATGGGAAAGCAGTCTAGGTTCAAAGCGGAGTGGTATGTAGAGGCCTGTCTTAGAATAAATGGGATAGAGATTTAAGAGAAAAGTACTGAAGGAAAAAATAACTTGAATTTCTGTAGGGCTCATTGCATACAAAGAGCTGTCTCGGCACTTTAAAAAGTGAAGGCTGAACTGTGAGGAGAGGAGAGAATGGAGGTCAAGATAGGGCAAATGCACAATTAAAGAGGAGGGTCTTGAGGCTTTGAATGTAGTAAGGGAATTGGCAGGGAAACGATGTTGAAGGAAGGAGTTTGAGGACCGGGCAAAATGGCTGATGGTGCGTCACCGATAGTGAAAAGAAGTAAAAAGCAAATGCAAATTAAGGAATATGAATGGATCAAGGTTGCAGTGTTTATATGTAATGTGCAAAGCATTAGAAATAAAGTTGGAGAACGAGAGGCAATAATTAGAATAAGGGACATGATGTAGCTTTGGAAAGTTGCCTTCAGCTGGGTGAGACTAGGAATTAAATATTCGCATCTACAACATTTTCAGGAGAGATAGAGAAGGTAGAAAAGGAGGGAGTGGTCTTACTACAGCCATAGATGGTTCTCTGACAATGTCTTTCTGAATTGAATTTAATAATAAAGTATTTGTTAACATATTAGGAGTACATTATAGACCACTGTATAGTGGAAAAGAAATAGAGGATGAGATTTAGAGAAGCAGTTTGAAGAGTTTGCAGTAATAACTGATTCATATCCCACTTTACTTTAGAATAGTTAGTTAAGACAAAGGTTTGTGGTCAAAATGAGAAGGGTTTCTTAGAATGCCTCCAAGATTGTTTCTTTAATTACTAGGTTGCATGTCCAAAAGGGATGGATGCAATGCTAGATCTCTGTAATGAAGCAGGATAAGTGGATGACCTGAAGGTAGGAAATTGTGATCATAACTTAATTAGGCTCACATTGAAAACCTAGCCCAGATTGGTTGGTTGTAAAAGTAGCAGATCAAACCGCATGTTTAAGTACGAGATGGATAAGGTACAGGTTAAATAACTTTTAACTAAAAGTAAAGGGGATGCATCAAAAATTGGCATTATCAGATTTTAAAACTATATGTACACAACCATAACAGCTATTTCAGTGTTTATCATTAGCAGAACAATAAAAGATAATTTGGCCCATGATTTTTTTTTCACAACCCATGTGTACTCCATGCTATCATGAACGCTACAAAACTTATTTAATCTCCTGAGGAAAGGTTCTGAAAAGTTTCTTGTTGTGGCCCCTCCCCCAAAGTTCAATGAAAGGAAATTCTAGGCTGTCTGTCTCATCTTCCTTCCTACATTAAAGAAGGCAGAGATAGCTAAATGGATAAGATCACCTTCCAGCAATCAGAGCATATAGGACATGGGTTCAAACCTGAGCTTTAAAAAAAAAAGTTAAAATACATTTGTCTGCCCTTCCCTAAAATGGTAGCGGTATTTGTTGATTGCTCTGGTAGGATTGGTCTTGTTCCAAAATTCCTTTGCTCACAATTATTGTATGAAATTTATAATGTCCTCTAATTTTGTGCCCATGTTTTAAGTTAAATAACCCTTTTGTATCTATGGCACTTTAAAAACCCAAGTCACCATTGTTTGACCAAATTGGTCTTTTCTGGTCCTGAACATTGCTATACTGCAATGACTCCTAATGTAGCATTCTGCAAAGATGCACTTGCTATGCAGACATGTAATTCCAGGAAGAAAACATCATGTCCTCCTGAGCTCAAGTTATCTCCTCCAGTACAAACCTTGGGATTCTCCTACAGGTACAATGAAACTGTCTGGTACTATAATCTACAGTACTGTCTGGTACTATAATGAACTGAATTAGATGATAACAAATTGAGGATCCAGCAGACAAAGCACTGGAATGGTCAGCTTTTAAAAACAAATAAGCAGGTCACAGTCAGAGGATCTGTCCATCAGGAATTTCCTGAAGCAATACTTCAGCTTCTGTCATCAGCTATTACTATAGTCTCTGAGCAAATGGCTTATGATCAGTTAGTTATAGATGCTTCTGCATTACCAACAGTTGTGTTGGCATTGACATGGAGATTGGCTTTGACACTTGAAGCTGTAGTTCAGGTTAGTTCACCTAGAACTAGATGCTTGTCTCATTTCCTTGGAAGATGAGGAAGCAGGTTGGGAGAAGCGAAGTATGCCCTTGAAAGGTCTCAAGATTTGCAGACTATCTCTCTTCCTGACTCAATTTTTTATTTTGCTGCACCAATTTTCTCCCATCCTTTCCTGTAAGCAGTGACTCATGCTGAGGTAATAAGGTTTGTCAACCTTTCAAACAATACCCAGCACAATTAATCTGTTTCAGAAAAAAAGTGAGGTGGGAAAAGAAGAGAGAATAACAAAATTAACTCTCTCCTCATTGCTGTTATCTACTGCAACAGGACCTGAATACTGAGACCTAGCTCCCGACAGGAACTGTCAAAGTAGTAATTCTTGATTATATGGGGCCGATTACTTAGTTGTTGGATAGCTGTGCATTTTTCTTTTTAGAGGCATCATTCTTGTGGTTCAGACAAAACTTCCTTTTTTTATTTTATTGGTTCTCCCCCCACCTCCATCCCACTGTGACCCTGAAAGATGTAAATCAAGAGTTGATGTATACACACAGTCCCACAAGTCTCTTTGTGGTGTGGCATTAAGAATCTTAATTAAACCAAAAAAAGTGACTTTTGTTTGGAAGAGTTTATGTAAGATCAATACTGGAGTGGAGGGAGTAGAGGGAAATGCCTACAATGATGGTTATAAATACCTGAGATGCTATACATGAAGCTAAAAGATTGATTTGTATGTGTAAGATCCTTTCTTGGTGAATCAGGATAATCATCTGGATAATCATCCCCTTTTGCTTTATTCTCACAAAACAATTTATGCATCCATATGAGGAAACTTGTACATGTCATGACATGCTACCTGTGCATGTCATGACAATTATCCATGATGTTATTTAAATACTGCAAGTTCTGTAAAGGTTACTTCAAACATCAAATTAGAGTTCACAATGCATTTAAAAGTTTTTTATGAAACTGCTGCCAAACCTTTTCTTTGATTCTCCAACTGAAATTTAAATTGATGGGACATTAAAGAAAACACAGGTAATCCATTAAAAAATTTTTTTTTGGTGTTTTTGTTTTTAAACTTGTTTCCTATTATGGGAGACAGTATCAGAAACTTGCAATACATATTTAAAAATGTTAATTTATACACTTGGGTTCTTCTTCTCTCCACTTTAACCTTGTGGTAAGCACTGTTCCTTGACTCAGGACCAAGATGACCTGCTTCCTTGCTTCTTTCAAGGCTGTTCTTGAGCCAGCAACTAAGAAGTAACTCGATCTTTAATTTCCCCCTTTTTCTGTGGGGAAAGACTAAAAGTTACTTGATGACTTTGTTACAAGCCTGAAACTTTTTTTTGCCACTGCACATTGCCGTAGAATCATAGAAGATAGGAGCAGGAGTAGGCCATTCGGCCCCTCTAGCCTGCTCCGCCATTCAATGCGATCATGGCTGATCATCCAAATTCAGTACCCTGTCCCTGCTTTCTCCCCATATCCCTTGATACCTTTAGCCTTAAGAAATATATCCAACTCCTTCTTGAATCTATTTAATGAATTGCCCTCTACTGCCTTCTGTGGCAGAGAATTCCACAGGTTCACCACTCTCTGGGTGAAGAAATTCCTCCTCATTTCTGTCCTAAATGGCTTACCCCTTATGCTTAGACTGTGACCCCTGGTTCTGGACTCCCCGACCATCGGGAACATCCTTCCTGCATCTAGTTTGTCCTGTCCTGTCAGAATTTTATAAGTTTCAATGAGATTCCCTCTCATTCTTCTAAACTCCAGCGAGTAGAAGCCCAATCGACCCAATCTCTCTTCATACATCATTCCTGCCATCCCAGGTATTAGCCTTGTGAATCTTCGCTGAACTCCTTCCATGGCAAGAACATCCTTCCTCAGATAAGGCGACCAAAACTGCACACAGTACTCAAGGTGTGGTCTCACCAAGGCCCTGTACAACTGCAGCAAGACATCCTTGTTCCTGTACTCAAACCCTCTCGCTATGAAGGCCAGCATACCATTTGCCTTCTTAACCGCCTGCTGCACCTGCATGCTTACCTTCAGCGACTGGTGCACAAGGACACCCAGGTCTCGTTGCACTTCCCCTTCTCCCAATCTATTGCCATTCAGATAATCTGCCTTTCTGTTTTTGCCACCAAAGTGGATAACCTCGCATTTATCCAAGTTATATTGCATCTGCCACGCTTCTGCCCAATCACCCAACCTGTCCAAATCATCCAGGAGTTTTTTGGCATCCTCCTCGCAGCACACACGCCCACCCAGTTTTGTGTCGTCTGCAAACTTGGAGATATTGCATCTAGTTCCCTTGTCTAGATCATTAATATATATTGTGAATAGCTGGGGTCCAAGGACCGATCCCTGCGGTACCCCACTAGTCACTGCCTGCCACTCGGAAAAAGACCCGTTTATTCCAACTCTTTGCTTTCTGTCTGCCAACCAGTTCTCTATCCAAGTCAATACCTTGCCCCCCAATCCCATGTGCCTTAACTTTACACGCTAATCTCTTATGCGGGACCTTATCCAAAGCCTTTTGGAAGTCCAAATACACCACATCCATTGGTTCTCCCTTATCTATTTTACCAGTTACTGTACATCCTCAAATAATTCCAGTAGATTAGTCAAGCATGATTTACCTTTTGTAAAGCCATGTTGACTTTGTCCGATCCTGTCACTGTTTTCCAAGTGCTCAGCTATTACATCTTTTATAATGGACTCGAGCATTTTCCCCACTACCGATGTCAGGCTTACCGGTCTGTAATTCCCTGTTTTCTCTCTACCACCCTTTTTGAATAATGGGGTAACATTAGCTACCCTCCAATCCATGGGTACTGTTCCAGATTCCATCGAATGTTGGAAGATGATCAGCAATGCATCTACTATTTCTAGGGCCACTTCCTTAAGTACCCTAGGATGTAGATTATCAGGCCCTGGGGATTTATCGGCCTTCAATCCCTTCAATTTCCCTAACACCATTTCCCTACAAATACTGATTTCTTTCAGTTCCTCCCTTTCATCAGACCCTATGTTCCCCCACATCTCTGGGAGGTTATTTGTGTCCTCCTTTGTGAAGACAGAACCAAAATATGTATTTAATTGGTCTGACATTTCTTTGTTCCCCATTATAAGTTCCCCTGATTCTGACTGCAACGGACCTATGCTTGATTTCACTAATCTTTTTCTCTTCACATATCTATAAAAGCTTTTACAGTCAGTTTTTATGTTCCCTGAAAGCTTACTCTCGTATTCTATTTTCCCCTTCTTAATTAATCCCTTTGTCCTCCTTTGTTGAATCTTAAACTGCTCCCAATCCTCAGGGTTACTGCTTTTTCTGGCCAATTTATATGCCCTCTCCTTGGATCTTATACTATCCCTAATTTCCCTTGTTAGCCACGGTTGAGTCACCCTTTTTGTTTTATTCTTATGCCAAACTGGGATGAACAAATTCTGTAGTTCGTCCATGCGGTCTTTGAATGTTTGCCATTGCCTATCCACCATCAACCCTTTGAGTGACATTCCCCAATCAATCCTACCCAACTCGCACCTCATACCATCGTAGTTTCCTTTATTTAAATTCAGGACCCTAGTCTCTGAGTCAACTACAGGAAACTCTCTTTTAACCGGCACCCAAATAACCGGAAATCTCTCTTAACCGGCAAAATTCTTGAGTAGGTAACCGGGGTTTTCCTTCATCTCTCCTTTAAAAATAACTTTAAAAAAAACCCCCGAGGCGTTTGCCTTGTATCGGAGCATGTAGATTGGGAGGGGAATGTGCAGCCCGGGTAGGCAGCGGACACGAAAGATGGTCAGCTGGCGGTCCCCGGGGAGATGGAGCTCCGAATGCAGGCGCATGTCAGTGTGTACGGAGCTCTTGTACGTTGGGAGATATAACTCTCCATTATCCGGACTTTTTGATTAACCGGCACCACGCCGGTCCTGTCGGTGCCGGTTAATAGAGTTTCCTGTACTTCACTCTCCATCCTAATGAAGAATTCGATCATATTATGATCGCTCCGACCCAAGGGGCCTCGCACAACAAGATTGCTAATTAATCCTTTCTCCTTGCATAATACCCAGTCTAAGATGGCCTGATCTCTGGTTGGTTCCTCGACATATTGGTCCAGGAAACCATCCCGTAAACACTCCAGGAATTCCTCCTCCATAGTATTGTTACTAATTTGGTTAGCCCAATCTATATGTAGATTAAAGTCACCCATGATGACTGCTGTGCCCTTATTGCACGCTTCTCTAATTTCCCTTTTAATGCCATCCCCAACCTCCGCATTACTGTTTGGAGGTCTAGATATCACTCCCACTAACGTTTTCTGCCCCTTGTTATTTCTCAGTTCAACCCATACAGATTCCACATCATCAGAGCTAATATCCTTCCTTTCAATTGTGTTAATCCCCTCTTTAACCAGCAATGCTACCCCACCTCCCTTTCCTTTTTGCCTATCTTTCCTGAATATTGAGTACCCCTGGATGTTGAGTTCCCAGCCTTGGCCACCCTGGAGCCATGTTTCGGTAATCCCAATCAAATCATATTCGTTTACCTCTATTTGCGCAGCTAATTCATCCACCTTGTTCCGAATGCTCCTTGCATTAAGACACAAAGCCTTCAGGCTTGTTTTTTTAACGCTCTTAGACCTATTAGAATTAGTATTTACTGTGGCCATGTTTGATTTAAACCGTTGTTTTCTCTGACTGCCACTTTTGTTTTTCTCCTTCCTATCTTTTGCTTTTATCCTTGTTTCCCTTTCCTCTGTCTCCCTGCTCAGGTTCCCAACCCCCTGCCATTTTAGTTTAAACCCTCCCCCAGAGCACGAGCAAACACTCCCCCTAGGACATCGGTCCCGGCCCTGCCCAGGTGTAGACCGTCCGGTTTGTACTGGTCCCACCTCCCCCAGAACCGGTTCCAATGCCCCAGGAATTTGAATCCCTCCCCCTTGCACCATTCCTCTAGCCACGTATTCATTTGAAATATCCTTCTATTTCTACTCTGACTAGCACGTGGCACTGGTAGCAATCCTGAGATTACTACCTTTTGAGGTCCTATTTTTTAATTTACCTCCTAACTCCCTATATTCTGCTTTTAGGACCTCATCCCGTTTTTTACCAATATCGTTGGTACTTATATGCACCACGACAACTGGCTGTTCACCCTCCCCTTCCAAAATGCTCTGTAGCCGCTCTGAGACATCCTTGACCCTTGCACCAGGGAGGCAACATACCATCCTGGAGTCTCGTTTGCGGCCGCAGAAACGCCTATCTATTCCCCTTACAATAGAATCCCCTATAGCTCTCCCACTCTTTTTCCTCCCATCCTGTGCAGCAGAACCACCTACGGTGCTAGGAAGTTGGCTGCTGCTGTCTTCCCCTGATGAGCCATCTCCCTCAACAATATCCAAAGTGGTATATCTGTTTGAGAGGGGGATGGCCACAGGGGACCCCTGCACTACCTGCCTGCGCCTATTACTCTGCCTGGTGGTCACCCATTCCCTTCCTGCCTGTACACCCTTTACCTGCGGTGTGACCAACTCCCTAAAACGTGCTATCCACGATGTCCTCAGCATCGCGAATGCTCCAGTATGCATCCATCCGCAGCTCCAGCACCGCAATGCGGTCTGTCAGTAGCTGCAGCTGGATACACCTCCTGCACACATGGTTGTCAGGGACACAGGAAGTGTCCCTGATTTCCCACATAGTGCAGGAAGAGCATGTCACAGCACAGAGCTGTCCTGCCATGACTTACCATTAAAATTAAATGGATCCCACCAATTACACTGGAATTAAGTGATATACTCAAGGGCCCTTGCTTAACAGTAGTCCCCGCTACACAAAGAGACCGTAGAAACCACAAAATTTAAGTTTAGAAAAATTGAGAAAGAAAACACTCACCAGCCAATCACTTACCTGCTTTTTGGTGACGTCACACTATGAATACTTTTTGCTTCCCTCTCCCGGAACCTGGATTTGTAAGCCGCCTCGGGGCTCACCTTAAGTACCGCCGCTCGCCGCCTCTGTTCCCTCGCAGGTCTGCAGCCTCGCTGCTCTAGGCCTCGCTGCCGCCTCTGTTCCCTCGCAGGTCTGCCGCCTCGCTGCTCTAGGCCTCGCTGCCGCCTCTGTTCCCTCGCAGGTCTGCCGCCTCGCTGCTCTAGGCCTCGCTGCCGCCTCTGTTCCCTCGCAGGTCTGCCGCCTCGGGGCTCACCTTAAGTACCGCCGCTCGCCGCCTCTGTTCCCTCACAGGTCTGCCGCCTCGCCGCCATGACCACCATTTATGATCGATTTAAAAAAACATAATTCTTGTCATCTGCTGATCCAAGATTATTAGAGCATGCATTATTTGCTACCTAACGCCCAGTGGAAATTCTTTGGGCTGCCTTATGCTCTCGGTCAGTCTTAAGATATATCTCATTACAGTCACCCTGGCTGTACTTTTTTTATGATGCTGATGTCCCATTTTTCTCTTGCTAATTGACTCCTTTCTATTCCTCTACTGAGGTGTTGACCCTTGATAGTATGCGGTTTCACGGACAGTTGTGGTAAATCACCAAAGTGGCATTTATATATGCGTGAGTCTTGATTTGTGTGTCAGCAGGTAAAAGAAAACATATTCATACGTGCACATTTTTATTAGTAATTTGGAATCACATTCTGGAATTCAGCTTTTATTTTCTGTGAAAACTGAAATCCAGTGGCCTAACGTATGATATATGAAGAGATGTATTTACAATGAAAGTACAGTGGGGTCATGAACGTGCAGTAGGACGTGGACTGTTCCATCAGTTGCTGTTATAGGGAAGTACATAACTTTAACAATTGCGAATTTAGAAATTTTTGAAGGGGGAAGCACTTTCTAAAATTGTCAATGAAATTTTACTCACCACGATTGATTGGCGTGCAGTCATTAAAAAATCACTTAGCTTTCACAAACACATATCCACAATATCTGATCCAATCTGAAACTGTATTTTGCCAAAATGAGGGGTGTGGGTGCATTTTCTTTGGAGCCAGAAGGGAAGGTCCAAGACTTGACTATTACTGAAGATAGTAGCGATGATCAGCAACGTGTTCCACACAGTATATTGTGCTTTCCAATCTCCGACACACCAAACCTGGTGTGAATGTGTGTAATAATAAAAATTCCGAGCACTACAGCATCATAGTAGTAAGTATTGATTTGCAGAAGAATTGATGTGATCAGTGAATAAGATCATGATCGTAAAAGTGAAACAAAGGACATCTTTATGTGTGCTAGACTGATCTCTAAAGATCCCTATCCAGAGTTGGGTAATTACAGAAGCAGTATAAATTTCATTTATAAATGTTCATTTAAAAAAAAAACTAAACATTTTCACAGTTCAGACAATGTTGATTTCTATCTGATTGTGGAATTTTACAATGACATTATGGCTTTGATAGAAACTTGGCTCAAGGGTGGTGACACCTTACCCTTTACTGAAACTTCCCTGCACCACCCAAATCACTGGTGGTGGTTTGGCCCTTACCACCAAATCAGACCTTGGTCTCTCCCTCTACTACTCTGGTACCTTCTCCTCCTTCGAGTATCTCACCTTGTTCCACCTCGTGCCTCTCCTTTAAAATCCTCATTCTCCACTGTCCCTCAAACCCCAACCTGAGTTTCTCACCGAGATACTTTTGCCGTTCCTCCTTCAGCTTCTGCACTGAGAAATTCCTCATCCTCAATGATTTCAGTTTCCAGCTCAACTCTCCTTGCTCTCTCTCCTCTGATTTAACTGCTCTCCTTTAATCTCTCCAATTAAATTATAAGGGATCAGTAGCATAGTTGTTCTGTTACTGGACTAGTAATCCAGAGACGGGAGTTCAAATCCCAAAAAGCAGGACAAATCCAATGCGGCCAATTACCACCTCCATTTAAAAAAAAAAAAAAAAATTATTTGAGATGTGGGCATCGTTGGCAATGCCAGCATTTATTGCCCATCCCTAATTGCCCTTGAGAAGGTGGTGGTGAGCTGCCTTCTTGAACTGCTGCAGTCCATATGGTGAAGGTACTCCCACAGTGCTGTTAGGGAGGGAGTTCCAGGATTTTGACCCAGCGACGATGAAGGATCGGCGATATATTTCCAAGTTGGGATGGTGTGTGACTTGGAGGGGAACTTGGAAGGGGTGGTGTTCCCATGCACCTGCTGCCCTTGTCCTTCTAGGTGGAAGAGTTTGCGGGTTTGGGAAGTGCTGCCGAGAAAGCCTTGACGAGTTACTGCAGTGCATCTTGTAGATGGTACACACTGCAGCCACGGTACGCCGGTGGTGGAGGGAGTGAATGTTTAATGTGGTGGATGGGGTGCCAATCAAACGGGCTGCTTTGTCCTGGATGGTGTCGAGCTTCTTGAGTGTTGTTGGAGCTGCACTCATCCAGGCAAGTGGAGAGTATTCCATCACACTCCTTACTTGTGCCTTGTAGATGGTGGAAAGGCTTTGGGGAGTCAGGAGCTGAGACACTTTCCACAAAATACCAAGCCTCTGACCTGCTCTTGTTGCCACCGTATTTATGTGGTTGGTCCAGTTAAATTTCAGGTTAATGGTGACACCCAGGATGGTGGGGGATTCGGCGATGGTAATGCTGTTGAATATCAAGGGGCGGTGATTAGACTCTCGCTTGTTGGAGATAGTCATTGCCTGGCACTTCTGTGGCGTGAATGTAACCTGCCACTTATCAGCCCAAGCCTGAACATCGTTCAGGTCTTGTTGCAGTAGGCAACATTATCTGAGGAGTTGTGAATGGCGCTTGAACACTGTGCAGTCATCAGCGAACATCCCCATTTCTGACCTTATGTTGGAGGGAACGTCATTAATGAAGCAGCTGAAGGTGATTGGGCCTAGGACACTGCCCAGAGGAACTCCTGCAGCGATGTCCTGGGGCTGTGATGATTGACCTTCAACCACCACAACCATCTTCCTTTGTGCTAGGTAGGACTCCAGCCAGTGGAGAATTTTCCCCCTGATTCCCATTGACTTCAGTTTTACTAGGACTCCTTGATGCCACACTCGGTCAAATGCTGCCTTGATGTCAAGGGCAGCCAGTCACCTCACCTCTGGAATTCAGCTCCTTTGTCCATGTTTGGACCAAGACTGTAATGAGGTCGGGAGCCGAGTGGTCTTGGTGTAACCCAAACTGGGCATCAGTGAGCAGGTTATTGCTGAGTAAGTGCCCCTTGATAACCCTGTTGATGACGCCTTCCATCACTTTGCTGATGATTGAGAATAGACCGATGGGGCGTTAATTGGCTGGGTTGGATTTGTCCTGCTTTTTGTAGACAGGACATACCTGGGCAGTTTTCCACATTTACGGATAGATGCCAGTGTTGTAGCTGTACAGGAACAGCTTGGGTCGAGGTGTGGCTAGTTCTGGAGCACAAGTCTTCAGCACGATAGCCGGGATATTGTCGGGGCCCATAGCCTTTGCTGTATCCAGTGCGCTCAGCCGTTTCTTGATATCACGTGGAGTGAATCGAATTGGCTGAAGACTGGCTTCTGTGATGGTGGGGACCTCAGGAGTAGGCCGATATGGATCATCCACTCGGCACTTCTGGCTGAAGATCATTGCAAATGCTTCAGCCTTGACTTTTGCACTCACGTGCTGGGCTCCACCATCAATGAGGATGGGGATATTCATGGAGCCTCCTCCTCCCATTAGTTGTTTAATGGTCCACCACCATTCACGGCTAGATGTGGCAGGAATGCAGAGCTTTGATCTGATCCATCAGTCTACTCTCAATCATCAGCAAAGTGATGGAAGGTATCGTCGACCGTGCTATCAAGCGGCACTTACTCACCGATAACTTGCTCACTGATGCTCAATTTGGGTTCCGCCAGGATCACAAGTCTCCAGACCTCATTACAGCCTTGGTCTAAACATGGGCAAAAGAGCTGAATTCCAGAGGTGAGGTGAGAACGACTGCTGTTGACATCAAGGCAGCATTTGACTGAGTGTGGCATCAAGGAGCCCTAGTAAAATTTAAGTCAAAGGGAATCGGGGAGGTGGGGGGGGGGGGGACTCTCCACTGGCTGGAGACATATCTAGCACAAAGGAAGATGGTTGTGGTTGTTGGAGGCCAATTATCTTAGCCCCAGGATATTGCTGCAGGAGTTCCTCAGGACAGTGTCCTAGGCCCAACCAACTTCAGCTGCTTCATCAATGACCTTCCCTCCATCATAAGGTCAGAAGTGGGGATGTTCGTTGATGTTTGCACAGTGTTCAGTTCCATTTGCAACTCCTCAGATAATGAAGCAGTCAGTGTCCGCATGCAGCAAGACCTGGATGACATTCAGGCTTGGGCTGATAAGTGGCAAGTAACATTTGCGGCAGGCATTGACTTAACTGGACCAGCCACATAAATACTGTGGCTGCAAGAGCAGGTCAGAGGCTGGGTATTCTGCGGCAAGTGTCTCTGCTCCTGACTCCCGAAAGCCTTTCCAGCATCTACAAGGCACAAGTCAGGAGTGTGATGGAATACTATCCACTTGCGTGGATGAGTGCAGCTCCAACAACATTCAAAAAGCTCGACACCATCCAAGACAAAGCAGCCTGCTTGATTGGCACCCCATTCACCACCTTAAACATTCACTCCGTCCACCACTGGCGCACCATGGTTGCAGTGTGTACCATCTACAAGATGCACTGCAGCAACTCGCCAAGGCTTCTTTGACAGCAGCTCCCAAACCTGCGACTCTACCACTTAGAAGGACAAGGGCAGCAGGTGCATGAGACCACCTGCAAGTTCCCCTCCAAGTTGCACACCATCCTGACTTGGAAATATATCGCTGTTCCTTCATCGTCACTGGGTCAAAATCCTGGAACTCCCTCCCTAACAGCGCTGTGGGAGTACCTTCACCACACAGACTGCAGCGGTTCAAGAAGGCGGCTCACCACAATCTTCTCAAGCGCAATTAGGGATGGGCAATAAATGCTGGCCTTGCCAGCGATGCCCACATCTCAGGAACAAATTTAAAAAACTCTCCTACACACATCCATGGCCACCCCTCGACCTTGTCATTTTGCGTGGCCTCTCTATACCCATGACCTCCATCTCCGACTGTTTCCTGGAATCCCTCACCATCCACATCCCCTACCCCTTCCAACTGCACTTCTTTCTTCATCTGCTGTTGGAAAAAACTCTCCCAAGTTACTTACAACTGCACTTCAAACTCTCAACTGTCTAGCCTTTGGTCTTCATCAGAATACCTCTGCAGCTGTCAATCTGCTCAACCACCCCCTCGCCTCCACCTTTGATGCCCCTGTTCCCTAAAACCCTTGCTATCTCCCACCCTAGTTGTTTCTCCCATCTTCAGATGGATTGGCTACTGTTTGCCTAAGAAAACTGACCACAGAATACACAGCTCATGCTGCGGTCAGTCGCGATCCAATATCAGAAGTAGACCTGAAATAGGCGTTAGGATCCCGATTTGTATAGGCAGTGAGCCTAATACCTGTTTCAGATGGGCACCTTAGACAAATACAGGGTGTCCTAACCAATATGGTGTTTGCGCATACCCGATGAGAAGTGAGCGCCCGTGCACCCTATTGCATCCTTCAGTGCCTGTCTTTTTTTTTGCAAAATGGGAGCTGCATGATCCAATTTCTAGTCCACAATCTCTTCTGTATCTGACATTGGCTAGATGTTTCAAAAGATATTTTGAATACTCAAGACCATAATATTTATCAAAATTGCCACAATTTCAACTTCCCCAATGGTTTAACCAGTGGGTAGCTGAGCCAACAGATCAGGCAAGTTCCAGGTTGCATCCATACTTCGTGTTGAATTAACAGATCTCAGTTGAGTGACAGGAGGGACACTGGTTGGCCTCTGTTTGGTTAGGGAGGCAAAAGTCAGCCATGCTTCCTGTTCCCGATTACTATCGTGGAAGTGTGTTGGGTGACGATAGGGTTGTATAGCCTGTCAGCACTCAATGTCAAAATAAATGAATTATGGCTGCTTGGACAAGGTATCAGAAGGCAACAGGCACCCATTGAACTGTAACCTCGTGAGGAACCTTCAGGAGAGGAGAGAACAAAATTAGCAACAAAAAAAACACAATTTCAGAAGTGGAAGTTTTGTTTCCATTAGCCATGATGGTTAGATGTAACAAAGAAATTTATCAGTATCCATTAATGTTCAGTGCTATTCAGTCTCTTTGTTATTTTTTAAGTAAGGAACAACCTTGGATGTGGTGAGGAAATATGGAAAGGCAATTATGCTGCAAACACTTCCTACAAACAGAATTTCCTAGTACGAATACATTACTTTTGGTCTGATGTTAGAAAAAGTTTTTTTTTTTTTAACAGAAATTGGGTGTGGGTTGAATGAGATGTGTAGTTGTAGTACGTACTACTTAATAAATCTGAATACCTTTTATTTACTTTTTCCAATTTAAAAAACCGGTAAAGATATAGTTACTAACAATAATACTGGGTTGTTGAATGTTTAAAGTTTGTAGCAGTGATATGTAATAATTGCAACTTTACTCTAACAGTCCATAATTACTTCAACTATGCGAAGACTAGGAGAAGAACTCTACCGAGGAACTGTGACCCGGATAGTGCAGGACAGTCCTTCGGAGTCTGTTGCAGAAGCCAAACCAAAGGCATCTGCTTTCCTCAGGAGCTCTGATCTTAATGTCCGATTTTTGTCAGCCCTCAGTATCCTCAAAACAATTACACAAGGTGAGCAGAAACTTTTAGCTAGAAAGGAATTGATTAATTTTTATAACCTGCTGAGAGCTACAAACCAAAACACAGATTCTGGCTTGTTTCAGGTACAGCTGTGTAGAGATTAGGTTATCTCTCGTCTTTAAGATCATCAGGATCGACTGCAAACCAATATGGTGGGAATATTGTGTTTAATCAGAGTTTAAGACGGAATATAACACACTAGTTATACAGCAAAAACATGCGACCGTGACAAGCAGCTGGTACCGGTCCCGATCGGACAGACGGCAGCCGTGCGCGAACAGTTCTCCGGCTTACGGCCTTTCTTCCTCTCGTGTAGAACCTCCAAGAATGGGTCCACTCCCGGAAGAGTGTTAGATCAGCCCCACTCTTGTATGGCTCTCCCCTCCACCGTCTGTGCTAAGGGCTCTTCAGGTCTTTCTCTTGTACCCTTTTTTATGGGTAGGCCTGATGTAAAATATTGACAAGACCATTTAACCTGTAAGAGTTCCTCTTAAACCAAGGTGCCTAATGGTATGTCGAGTTCTTTGTCTTAACTTTCAGATGAAAGCCCTCCTCTAAGGGGTCTCATGCTTTTCCTGTTTATACATTCTGAAGGCCCATCCATCTGATTTCCTCCTATCTCTCCTGTCCTTATCCTCCCAAGTTTGGAGTTTAGACATGCCATTCTTGGCCTTCAGATGTTCATAGCTGCTTGTTATCAGTTATTTATGTTCACGCTGTTCATGTAGCTTTAGCTGTGCAAAACTATTTCATTCCATTATCAGACTATTGTACCATGGAATGAATCATTAAATTCCCAAAGATATCCTCTATTCTATTCTCATACACTGGTTTACTTACGCATTTTAAAGCAGCTTTGTTAAACAAAGTTACAATCCTAACTTAGTATTATAATATGGTTATTAGCAATAATGGAAGAAATGTAGGCATTGAGCCTGGAAGAAATGTAGGCATTGAGCCTTAGTTGGTCAAATTAAAGATACACAAAACAAAGTCGAAATCCTAACTTACAAATAGCAGCTAGCTAGCCTGGAAACAAGGTCATATATGACCGTTGCACTGCCAAATGTTATAACATCCGCAGGGAACCAAAAACATAAGCAAATTCTAAGTATCTATCCAGCTATTCTGAAGAGACACTTTTTTGTCTCAAGTTCTGATACAATCATCTAAACACAGTATTATTCGCGTCACAATTTCATTCGCATAACCCCATATATTTTGGATACCCTAATTTCTAACAGCTGGAAGATATCTAATCCAGAGACAGTACTAGGAAGTTCAGGGTCTGACATACTATTTTTTTCATGCAAGACTTGATATAGTATCCTAAATTAAATATTTAGAATATATTAGAAAAAATGTTTATTTGGAACCATAAAAGTTTATAACTTGGAAGGAGACTATTCAGTGCATCATGTCTGTGCCAGTTCTTTGCTTGAGTAATCCAAAACTAGTTCTGAATCCTGTCCTTTCCCCATAGCTCTGTATCTTCTTTGCTTCAAATATATATTGGCCCAAAAATTAGTGAGGGAGCCTTCGTGCGAGGGTAAGGCTTCCCCGCGATCTCTCACTGTGCGCTGGCTTTTTCATTCCCAGCTCGCACGAACTTGATGTTCTGGACAGCAGCTGTGCAGGGCTTCCGTATCCCACAGGCGTAGTTAATTCGTGCGAGCTGTGGGATCACGTGACTCAGTTAGAGCCAATGGCAGCACACCATCTTTCATTCATAGCTTTCACAACAAGTGCTGTGAAAGCTATGAATCTATACCCCCCCAAAAGAACAGCTAAACCTCAATTAATTTTTTTTTAAAAACCATCACATTAATAAAATAAGTATAGTTAAATAAATTAACCATTTTAAACAAAAAATTAAATTTTTGAAAAAATTTAAAATCTTTTAAAAGGTTATAAAAATAAACTTACCTTTCTTTAAAGTCTCTAAAAAAGATATACCTGTTGAAAAAAATTCAAAATAATACTTAATTAACTACTTACCTTGTTAAAAGAGGGTCTTACGCCTCCTTTCATTATGTGCAAAATCTTCCATACTTACCTGCGCGTCCAAAGCACTAAGTGCACTGCGTGCACGCAGCCTGTAGCGCGCACGCGGTTCACTTAGGAACCGCCCCCTTTTGAAATCACCAAGTGCCGGTTTTCATCACATGCGCAGTGCATGCAGAAAACCGGCAATTGGAGACAGAATACGCGAGAGTACACAGTGCGTACTCTCGCGTAGCAACACTAATTTTTGGGCCATTGAATTTTCTCTTAAAAGTTGCAATGGTCTCTGCCATAACCAGTCCCTGTGGGAAATGCATTCTGTGCTCCAACAGCCTGCTGTGTAAAGACATTTCTCCCAACCCCTCTCCTCATTCTCTTAGTGACAATTTTAAATTGATGACCTTTTGTTACTGACTCCCCAACCATAGGAACAGGAGTAGGCCGTTCAGCCCCTCGAGCCTGTTCCGCCATTCAGTGAGATCATGGCTGATCTGCGATCTAACTCCATATATCCGCCTTTGGCTCATATCCCTTAATACCTTTGGTTAACAAAAAGCTATCAATCTCCGATTTGAAATTAACAATTGATCTAGCATCAATTGCTGTTTGCTGAAGAAAGTTCCAAACTTCTTCTACCCTTTGTGTGTAGAAGTGTTGCCTAATTTCACTCCTGAAAGGTCTAGCTCTAATTTTTAGACTATGCCTCCTAGTCCTAGAATCCCCAACCAGCAGAAACAGTTTCTCTCTATCTACCCTATCTGTTCCCCTTAATATCCTGAAAACTTTGATCAGATCACCCCATACCTTCTAAATTCTAGAGAATACAACCTTAATTTGTGTAATCTCTCCTCATAACTTAACCCTTGAAGTCCGGGTATCATTCTAGTAAACCTATGTTGCACTCCCTCCTAGGCCAATATATCCTTCCTAAGGTATGCTGCCCAAAACTGCGCTCATAGTACTCCAGGTGTGGTCTAACCAGGGTTTTGTACAGCTGCAGCATAACGTCTACCCCCTTGTACTCTAGTCCTCTAGTTGTGCGAGGCCCCTTGGGGAGGAGCGATCATAATATGATAGAATTCTTCATTAAGATGGAGAGTGAAGTAGTTGACTCAGAGACTAGGGTCCTGAATTTAAATAAAGGAAACTACGATGGATTGGGGAACGTTACTTAAAGGGTTGACGGTGGATAGGCAATGGCAAACATTTAAAGATTGTATGGATGAACTACTGAATTTGTTCATCCCTGTTTGGCATAAAAATAAAACAAAAAAGGTGACTCAACTGTGGCTAACAAGGGAAATTAGGGATAGCATAAGATCCAAGGAGAGACATATAAATTGGCCAGAAAAAGCAGCAAACCTGAGGATTGGGAGCAGTTTAGGATTCAGCAAAGGAGGACAGAGGGATTAATTAAGAGGGGGAAAATCAAGTATGAGAGTAAGCTTGCAGGGAATATAAAAACTGACTAGAAGCTTTTACATAGATATGTGAAGAGAAAAAGATTGGTGAAGTCAAGTGTAGGTCCCTTGCAGTCAGAATCAGGGGAACTTATAATGGGGAACAAAGAAATAGCACCAATTAAATACATACTTTGGTTCTGTCTTCACAAAGCAGGACATAAATAACCTCCCAGAGATGTCGGGGAACATAGGGTCTAATGAGAGGGAGGAACTGAATGAAATCAGTATTTGTAGGGAAATGGCATTAGGGAAATTGACGGGATTGAAAGCCGATAAATCCCCAGGGCCTGATAATCTACATCCTAGGGTACTTAAGGAAGTGGCCCTAGAAATAGTAGATGCATTGCTGGTCATCTTCCAAAATTCTGTAGACGCTGGAACAGTTCCCATGGATTGGAGGGTAGCTAACATAACCCCACTATTTAAAAAAGGTGGTAGAGAGAAAACGGGGAATTATAAATGGGGTAAGCCTAACATCGGTAGTGGGGAAAATGCTAGAGTCCATTATAAAAGATGTAATAACAGAGCACTTGGAAAACAGTGACCGGATCGGACAAAGTCAACATGGATTTACAAAAGGTAAATCATGCTTGACTAATCGACTGGAATTTTTTTGAGGATGTAACTGGTAGGATAGATAAGGGAGAACCAGTGGATGTGGTGTATTTGGACTTTCAGAAGGCTTTCGATAAGGTCCCGCATAAGAGATTAGCGTGCAAAGTTAAAGCACATGGGATTGGGGGTAAGGTACGGACTTGGATAGAGAACGGGTTGGCAGACAGGAAGCAAAGAGTTGGAATAAACGGGTCTTTTTCCGAGTGGCAGGCAGTGACTAGTGGGGTACCGCAGGGATCGGTGCTAGGACCCCAATTATTCACTATATATTAATGATCTAGACGAGGGAACTAGATGTAATATCTCCAAGTTTGCAGACGACACAAAGCTGGGTGGGAGTGTGTGCTGTGAGGAGGATGCAGAGAAACTCCAGGATGATTTGGACAGGTTGGGTGATATGGCAGATGCAGTATAATGTGGATAAATGCGAGGTTATCCACTTTGGTGGCAAAAACAGGAAGGCAGATTATTATCTGAACGGCAATAGATTGGGAAAAGGGGAAGTGCAACGAGACCTGGGAGTCCTTGTGCACCAGTCGCTGAAGGTAAGCATGCAGTGCAGCAGGCGGTTAAGAAGGCAAATGGTATGTTGGCCTTCATAGCGAGAGGATTCGAGTACAGGAGCAAGGATGTCTTGCCGCAGTTGTACAGGGCCTTGGTGAGACCACACCTTGAGTATTGTGTGCAGTTTTGGTCACCTTATCTGAGGAAGGATGTTCTTGCCATGGAGGGAGTGCAGCGAAGATTCACCAGACTGATACCTGGGATGGCAGGAATGACGTATGGAGAGAGATTGGGTCGATTAGGCTTATATTCGCTAGAGTTTAGAAGAATGAGAGTGGATCTCATTGAAACTTATAAAATTCTAACAGGACTAGACAGACTAGATGCAGGAAGGATGTTCCCGATGGCAGGGGAGTCCAGAACCAGGGGTCACAGTCTAAGGATAAGGGGTAAGCCATTTAGGACAGAGATGAGGAGGAATTTCTTCACCCAGAGAGTGGTGAACCTGTGGAATTCTCTACCACAGAAGGCAGTTGAGGCCAATTCATTAAATATATTCAAGAAGGAGTTAGATATATTTCTTAAGGCTAAGGGGATCAAGGGATATGGGGAGAAAGCAGGAACAGGGTACTGAATTTGGATGATCAGCCATGATCGCATTGAATGGCGGAGCAGGCTCGAGGGGCTGAATGGCCTACTCTTGCTCCTATCTTCTATGTTTCTATGTAAAGGCCAGCATTCCATTAGCCTTTTTGATTATTTCCTGTACCTGTTCATGACATTTTAATGATCTATGTACTTGAACCCCCAAGTCACTTTGGACCTCCACTGTTTTTAGCTTTTCCCCATTTAGAAAGTACCCTGTTCTATCCTTTTTAGGTCCAAAGTGGATGATCTCATATTTGCTTACATTGAAATCCATTTGCCACAGTTTTGCACAATCACTTAATTATCAATATCCCTTTGTGATTTTATGCTTTCATCTACACTGCCTACAATGCTGCCCATCTTTGTGTCATCGGCAATTTGGTTATATGACTTTTTATGCCATCATCTAAGTCATTAATAAATATTGTGAATAGTTGAGGTCCCAACACAGATCCCTGCGGGACAGCACTAGTCACATCCTGCCAATTTGAGTACCTGCCCATTATCCCTACTCTCTGTCTCCTGCTGCTCAGCCAATTTCCTTACCAGGTCAATAATTTGCCCTCAATTCCGTGGGCTTCTACCTTAGATAACAGTCTCTTTTGTGGGACTTTATCAAATGCCTTCCAGAAGTCCATATAAATAACATCCATAGACATTCCCCTGTCCACTACTTTAGTCACCTCTTCAAAAAATTCAATCAGGTTTGTCAGGCATGACCTACCTTTCACAAATCCATGCTGGCTCTCTCTGATCAACTGAAAATTTTCAAGGGGCTGGATTTTGTCAATGGGGACGTGATGGAGGCAGGACTCCCACTTTTTGGGTTATAGTCCCGCCTCCATCGACTTGTGGCCAACCCACTGTATTTTCTCTTGATTGACCTTGTTAAGCCCGCCCAGCGGGCTTAGCAGGCCAATCAAGGGTCCCTTGGATACAGGTGACATCAGCCATTGAAATTTCATCTGTCAAGAGCTTTTGACAGATGAAATTTCAGCGTTTGACAGCTCTGTGAAGCTGTCAAACACTGACAGTATGATTTCTAACGTGAGTCC